>JBBPFJ010000118.1:0-417940 GCA_037975025.1 Excoecaria agallocha
TCACACTATTTTATATAATTTAGGAGCAAAAATTACTTTTATCGCCAAAGGTAAGTATGAACGACAAAAAATAAGGAGACCTAAAACTTCAATTTACCTAATAATTAAGAATGGAAAGAAATGCATAGTAAGAAACTGGAAAGATCTAGCCCAAAGTAATATGCAATAAAGTGAAAATTTGAGCAAATAAATAAAGAGAAACTTACAAGAATGATAAGCTTTGCATCAAACAAAACATATAAAAAACATAAAAAAGGTGCACCGCAATTGCTCCTTATATTGTCCTTAGCCCACTAGCATGCCAAATTCTTTGTAAGGTGGTTCAATGCTCCTGCACCACACCACATGAACAAATTAGGGTATACTACTTAAATTTAAGTTTATCCTCAATTTTCATTTTCAATCAAACTATGTTAAGTAGTCCTAACTTTTAATTAAAGTTTTACCTTTAATATTAAATCTTAGCTTTGTCTTCGTCTCCACCAATACAATCTACATACTTATTAAGGAAAATGGGCTAGACCTAACTCAATTTCAAAAATTAACTTATAAGATGAGAGTTGTTGAAATGTTTAAGGAGTATTATTAGTTAATGTGAGATACTTAACACACTTCTTTCACGTTCAGAACTAAATTCATATAAAAACCTGGAGCAGGATTGAATATCTGCAGATGGTACAACATAAAGTACTAGTGGCTCTAATACCATGTTAAGAAAACGAATTTAATTCTAAAAACTAACTTGTGGGCAATGAGCTGATTTGAGATAATTAGCAATACTCCTGTTGATAATCTTAAAGCCATTATTTACTTGACTCTGGCTTTTGCTCCTAATTCTTTACTCTGTTCCTTCTACTAAATTATCATTTTTTATATAAATAACCAAAATCAAGATGGTCATTGATTTACTAATTCTTACAAAAAAAATATTTTAAATAGATTAATTTAGGCCATCATATAATAAAATATATAAAAATACATTATTTGAAACGTGGATCAATTTTACATATGGTCACTGGACTTGCAATTTATCATCCAAAAGTAACTAACTTATTTTTCGTAATTTAAATGTTACTAAACTTCTCACCTTTTTACAGAAAAGTCATCTTTACCGGTTTTCGGCGATGACTCTTGCTGGATTGATGATATGATACGCCACGTCATATGGCTAGACACACGTGGCACGTCCCGTGTTTGGATTAATTTCATCAATGGTCACTGTACTTAATTACAACTTATCACCCAAAAATAAATAATTTATTTTTTGTGACTTAAATGTCACTGAACTTATCACCTTTTTGCAAAAAAAATCTTGACTAAACATATATGGAGATGGATTTATTGTCATGTCATCAGCTAATATGTCATTTTTGACATGTTAGCAGCCAACTCACCGGAAGAGGTCACGTCAGCAATCAATATGTGTCCATAGCTAATGTGTTATAGTTGATGTCATCCATAGCTAATATGTTATAGCTGATGACGTGGCAATAAATTCATCTTCATGTGTGTCCGATCAAGATGATTTTTCTGCAAAACGATAATAAGTTCAGTGATATTTAAGTCACGAAAAATAAGTCAGTTACTTTTGAATGATAAGTCATAAGTCCAGTGGCCGTGAATGAAATTGATCTAAATATGGGAAGTGTCACGTGTGTCTAGGCATATGACGTGACATTGCATGTCATCAATCCGATAAAAGTTCTCATCGAAAATTGATGAACATAATTTTTATAATTGATGAAAATAATTTTTATGCAAAAAGACGATAAGTTTAGTAATTTTTAAGTTACGAAAAAATTCAATTTTTTTTATAATAAATCGTAAGTTTAATGGCCATCATTCATCCTGTTAAAAAGTATGCAAGTTTTTTTATCACGTGAAAAGCTGACCAAGAAAATGTTTGTCCTTTTCTTTTTCACAAGTAGGAAAAGAAATGGCCAAGGTCAAGGCTTGTAGAGGATATTGACCACTAAAGTGCAGTAGAAAGTGTCGGAGGCGTATTAAATAATTTTTAATTGTAATATTTAAAAAATAAAATATTTTGGTAAGACATTTTTTTTACTAATCATAAATGTGATTATAAATAAAATTAATCCACATGATATGGACTTTGACATCTTATTAAAGAAAAAGGGAACGTGTCATTTCATTCAATTTGTCCAAAAACAAAGTTAGTGAATAACAGAATAAGGATACTAACTACCCACCAACAGTGGGAGAAAGAAACTCGTAACATTGACATTTGACATTGGCAAGTTAGGCTACAAATTATCTAATTAGCTGAACTATATATTAATTCATATCAATACCACCATCTATCTATCTCCTTTTTTTCTCTGTGTTTTAAAATTTAAACTTACTGAAAATAAAAATAATATAATATAAAGTCAATTTCATCCATACTCAGTACACTTACGTCTAATCATCCAAAAGTAACTGATTTGTTTTTCGTCATTTAAATGTTACTGAATTTATCATCTTTTTGCAAAAATATTATCTTGACCGATTTTCGACGATGATTTTTGTAGAAATGCTGACGTTGCACATCACATCATATGCCTGGACAAAATATGGCACGACATGTCAGCAGCCACTTCATCGGAAGAGACCACATCACACGATACGTCAGCACATCATGTCATATATCTGGACATACGTGACCTCTTCCGGTGACATGATTACCGACGTGTTGTGCTACGTGTCCAGGCATATGGTGTGATGTGTCACATCAGTATTTCAACAAAGATTGTTGTTGGAAACCGGTCAAGATGATTTTCTGTAAAAATATGATAAGTTCAGTAACATTTAAATCATGAAAAATAAGTCTGTTACTGTGAGAATAATGCCACACGTCTTTGTTATTGAGTAAAGAATATTTATACAGCAGTGTTACAAGCAGTAGAAGTAGAGTAAAACACTATAAACGTGTACAGGTAGTAGAAGCTAAAAGGACTGTTATACAAATAAACTAAGATATGTACAGTTAGAGTTAGATAAGAACTCTATCCCTTTCACCCCCCCTCAAGCTGATGAGGGAGGGACCGTACTCTCAGCTTGTCCCTTAGAAGCTCGAACCGCCCCTTAGTTAAAGGTTTGGTAAGGACATCAGCAGTCTGATCCACAGTGGAGATATACCGGACAATAAGTGACTTGGCTTTTACTTTATCACAAACAAAATAAAAATCAATCTCCAAATGCTTACTATGTCGATGAAAGACAGGATTGGCAGTAAGATAAATTGCACTAAAGTTATCACACCATAGAACCGGAGGCTGAGTTAAGGGAAAACCGATTTCACGTAAGAGCATAAGTAGCCAGCTTAGTTCGGATGTTGCAGAAGCAATCGACCTGTACTCAGCCTCGGTGGAGGAGCGAGAGACTGTCCGCTGCTTTCTAGACGACCAGGAAATGAGACAACATCCAAGATAAATTACAAAACCAGTGGTGGATTTGCGGTCAACCAGACATCCACCCCAGTCGGCATCAGAGAAGCAATGCAATTGAGAAACATTTGTTTTAGAGAAGAACAAACCATAATCAAGAGTGTCCTTCAGATACCTTAAAATACGTTTAACTGCACTCCAATGATGGGTAGTGGGAGCATGCATAAATTGAGACACTTTGTTAACAGCAAAGGCAATATCGGGTCTTGTGAATGTGAGATATTGGAGACTACCCACAATGCTGCGATAGGAGCTAGGATCAGAGAAAGGATCACCATTTGCAAGAGCCAATTTATCCGCTGGATTAGTTGGAGAGGATATGGGTTTGCTAGCCAACATTTTGGACTTAGCTAGGATAGCTTTAGTATACTTGGACTGAGTGAGAAGCACACTATCATCGGACCAAACAGCCTCAATGCCCAGAAAATAGGAGAGTTTTCCCAAATTGCGAATGGCAAATTTTTGTTCAAGGAATGCCAGTAATCGATCCATAAGTGTAGAATCATTACCAGTGAGAAGGAGATCATCCACATAAATAAGACAATATAATCGAACAGCACCAAAGACCAAATAATACAGAGAGCAATCTGTTTTAGAACCCACAAAACCAAAGGATTGAAGAGTAGTAGTAAGCTTCTCATGCCACATCCGTGGAGCTTGTTTTAACCCGTACAATGATTTCTTCAATCGGCAAACATAGTGAGGATAAGAAGGATCTTCAAACCCTTTGGGCTGCTCCATATAAACGACTTCATCAAGATCACCATGTAAGAAGGCATTGGATACATCCAACTGCAAAACCTGCCAGCCAAGAGAGACTGCCAACGTGAGGATCAACCGAATTGTGGTGGGTTTCACAACAGGACTGAAGGTATCGGTAAAGTCTAGGCCTGGGCGTTGATGAAAGCCTTTGGCCACCAGTCTGGCTTTGTGGCGTTCAACCGACCCATCCGGTAATGTTTTAGTCTTGAAAACCCACTTACAACCCACAATATTAGCACTAGGAGGAGATGGGACCAAGTCCCAGTCTCATTTGAAAGCAAAGCATGATGCTCAGCAACCATAGCTTGCCGCCAGCAGTGATGTTTAGAGGCCTGTAAATATGTAGTTGGATCATCCTCTAGCGTATGAGAAACAAGTGATTTTGGTTTTAAGGAACCAGTTTGAGATCTGGTGATCATCTTGGATACTGAAGGAGCAGTATTGGGAAAGGATGCTGGGTTCGATGCACCAGTTGAAGAGGCTAGAGGACCAAAATGTTGGAGATCAACTGTTAAGAGCACAGCTGGATGGTCAATGGAACATGATTGAGTAGCAGGCTGGGAAGAGGACGTTGGGTGCTGAGGTAACACGGGTTGAGTGGTGGGAATATCACGGACAGGTGTAACCGAGCAGGGCAAGGAACTGTTGGGCGGTGCCTGGGTGTGTGGTGGGGAACACGTAGATGGATGGAAGGCAGAAGTGGAGGGCTGGGCCAGTAGCTGAAAGGTGACAGATGGAGTGGGCAAGAGAGGTGGCAATGAGTCATGGAGACTGATGGCTTGATGATGGAGAGCCTCAAAAGGAAAATCCTGTTCACAAAAAAGCACATGGCGTGAGATAATAAGTTTGTGGGTCAGAGGATTATAACATTTGTATCCTTTGTGTAATTTGCTATAACCCAGAAAAATACACTTAGTCGAACGTGACTCAAGTTTATGTGAACTATAAGGACGAAGCCACAGATAACAGAGACAACCAAAAATTCGTAACTGACTGTAATCAGGCATATGTCCAAATAATTTATTATACAGAATATCAAAAGAAATAGTGGAAGCTGGGGTGTGATTTATAAGATAAACCGCAGCATCAAATGCATATGACCAAAAGCCAACAGGTAATTTAGCATGATTTAGCATAGCAAGAGCGGACTCAACAATATGGCGATGCTTACGTTCAGCACAACCATTCTGTTCAGGAGTATAGGGACAAGAAGAGCGTTGAGTAATCCCATGTTGAATGAGGTAGTTAGTAAGGGCACGATACTCCCCACCCCAATCAGCCTGGAATGACTTGATAGGAAGACCAAAATATTTTTCAACCACTGAACGAAATTTAACAAAGGTGCTGAGTACCTCAGACTTATGTTTAAGAAAATAAATCCAAGAATATTTGCTAAAGTGATAAAAAAAGATAACATAATAAGAGAAACCATCAATAGATTTAATCCGGGCTGGACCCCATACATCTGAACAAATGATTTCAAGAGGTTGTTTAGCCAAAAAACTAGAACGAGAAAACGGCAATTTATGAATCTTGCTAACCGAACAAGCATGACATAATCCATTATTAAGTTTATCAAAAGAAGCAACAATAGAATTTGAAGCTAGTAATTTCTTGACCACAGGAACAGCAGCATGTCCAAGTCGAGCATGCCAAGTAGTTACTGATGCGAGGTGAGCTTGAATAGGTAAAGAAGGAGAGAGGGGAAGATAGTACAGTCCATCCTTACTCCGGCCGCGTAGCAATGTTGCTTTCGTTGCCAAATCCTTTATCAAAAAATGGTCAGCAAAAAATTCAATGGAAATATTGTTAGAATTAGTGAGAGAACGAACGGAAACCAGATTTTGAGTAGCTGAAGGTACAAATAAAACATCACGAAAAGAAAGATTAGAACCATTAATGTGACAAGTAAAGGAACCAGTAGAGTGAATAGGAATAGTAGACCCATTACCTAAAGTGACTTCTTCAGGTCCTTGATACTCAGAGTGAATAGCAAGATTTTCCAAATTTGAGGTAAGATGATGTGTAGCCCCAGTGTCCATGACCCATGGTTGATGTGAAGAGGAGGAGGCAGTGGCAAGATGAGAGGCCGATTTAGGTGGGTTGCGGGTATCTTTAGGGAGCTTGGGTGAGGGGCAAACATGGGAGAAGTGGCCTTGTCCCTTGCAGTTGTGACATATAACGAAACTTGTGTCTAGTGGAGCAGGTGATGAAGAGAAGGTAGATGGTGGATTAGACATTATACCAGAAAAGGAAGAGGAACGACCACCACGATTGGACCTCCCACGTCCTCTACCCCGATTTGAGTTGCGGCTAGTGTAGTGAGCTGTAGGTGGAAAATCATCAGCTGGATTGTCCCTAGCCAACTGCGATTCTTCAATAAGTAACAATCCAAAAAGATTGTCAAAGCTAATGGACTCCAAACGTGCCTCCAAGGCACGAACAAAGGGCCTATAAATGGGTCCTAAACCTGCCAAAACACAATCAATGAAGTCATCATTAGCCATAGGATGTTGTAAGGCAGCTAGTTGATCGAATAGATGCTTAGCCCGCTGCATATAGGTCGTGATACTATCATTCTCAAGCCTGATAGTCAAGAGCTGCTGTCGAAAGTTACGAACTTGTGGTCGGGAACCAACTGAGTAAGCGGCATGAAGCTTGTCCCAAGCTTGTTTGGCTGTTGTAGCTCCAATAATTTGGGGCAACATATTTTCCGAAATGGAAGAAAAAATCCAAGACAGAATTTGGTGATCTTGTTGCTCCCAAATTTTAAATTCGTCACTACCAAGAGGAGGGGTATCACAATTGTCAACATGAGCAAATAAACAACAGCCTTTAAGAACTAAAGTGAACTGTGTTTTCCATAACAAGAAATTTGTTGAATTAAGTTTAATGGAGAGGTGATGAGAGAGGTTTGAAGAGAAGGTGGGCATAGTCATAGACGGCATTGAAGTGGAGGAGGTTGAGATATCGGCTGTGGTGGTAGACATGTTAATTAAGATTGGTATTTAAACCTTCTATGCTCTGATACCATGTGAGAATAATGCCACACGACTTTGTTATTGAGTAATGAATATATATACAGCAGTGTTACAAGCAGTAGAAGCAGAGTAGAACACTATGAACGTGTTAGAGTTAGAGTTGCAAATAAACTACTGATATACAAATAAACTAAGATATGTACAGTTAGAGTTGAATAAGAACTCTATCCCTTTCACTAGTGTTTCAAAGTCCCGTCGTAAAGCTTGAAGTTGTGCACGTTTCACTCTAACCATATCTTGATATTTCTACTTCATAGAATCCCAAATGTCTTTGGAGGTTTCTTTACAAAGAATATATAGTTTCCAAAATCGAACGATCATCAATAGCCTGAAAAAAATAGGTTTTGGCCTTCGGGTCTTTTAGTTTTCTAGCTTCCAAGTCTTTCATTTAATTCTGTCAAATCCATTCCTGCTGGTGGCTCTTGGATCCGAAATTCAACAACTGATCAGTACACCTTTGATCGTAAAAAGTTCTCCATTAACTTTTTACTCCCATGAATTTTTTTTTGGTCCGTTATTACCACAGACTTATTATTCTCTCCACTCCACTCATAATTCTAAACTTTTTTCACTCAAAGTGACAATTTTTAAATTTTAAAAGATATTAATTACATAACTTGCTATTTTACCCTTATATATACACTAAAAATAAATAAGACAAATCCATTTTCGGGTCCCGTCTTTTTTAAATTTTCTATACATTGGGTGTCTTCATAAAAAAATTCTCAATTATAAGTTTACATTTTAATATGAGATAACACATATTAATTGCTTTTAAAAAGTAGGCCTATTTAAAAATGGTGCAAGCCGTTCAACTTAGTACATATAATTTATTTTAGAATTTTAAAAAAATATAGATAGGTTATTGTATAACCTAACTATTTAACCATTATTTTTAACAGTACAAATCCAAATTTCTCAAAAAAATATTTATTTCTTTTTCTCAAAGAGGGATATTTATTTATTTAGGTGATATATTTCAGGTATTTCGCATAATTGGTCATTTGACAGTAACTCTTGTAAGAATAATTAAAAACTTTTATTTTCGATTTGTAGCATAAAAATCATTCAATTTTAATTTATATAACAAAAATAAACCAAATAATTTGGTTTGAGCGTTGGGTAAAATGTTGGAATCTCACGTTGGAAGATTGACAACTTCACAATTTCGTAGATAGAAATTGAAATGTATTAAAGACTAACTAACTATTTGGGAATTTTTTTTTTTTAAATGGAGTAATTTTTGTAAAAATTTATAAGAGTTGTACTACAGTAAAATTACATGCATCTTTTATCAGACGCTGACCACAGGCCAACTCCTAGTGGTTATTGTTATATTATTCATTCAAACTCTTAAACGCAGCTACTTAATTTGAAAATAGATAAAAGTTGAAATGTATTAAAGACTAACTAACAATTTGGGGATTTTTTTTTTTAAAATAGAGTAATTTTTAGAAAAAATGATGTGTCAAATACCTATCCGATTTCTAACTTGATGGAATCTAGAGGGAGTCAAAACTTTTTTTGCAAAAACTGTTGTGATTGTCATTTGTTTTTTTTTTTTTTCAAAATAAGCTGTCAAAATTAAAGCAGGTATACAGCTTTGTGAAATTGCCTTCTTTACCATGCTGGAAGCCATGGGTTGAACATAAGGGACAAATTCTACGCAGAAGTAATATATTTTATAATTAAAGAAAGTAAATAAAAAAAATCATGGAACATACTTTGACTGACTTATTGGTTCTCATTTCATTTTAAAAAAGTCTGCCGATAATTTATATATAATTTTTTTTCTAAAAAAGAAAGTTTCAACTGTGGAATTCTCTTTTCCAAATTCTTGTTGAAAATTGATAAAAAAATGAAATTTTGATTTGATGAGATAAAATTGCACCAATGCCCGAAACATGATAATGTTGATTTTCATTATTATGTTCCTTTCATAGCAGTAAGAAAATTATTTATAAAATTCCTAAGTTTATTGAGTTAAGCGATTTGAAATAGTCTCCATATAATTCTTATAAAAAAAGGAAAGAAACGAACTAGTCTATATAAATCTATTCAAATAAGAAATTTAAGATAAAACTGTAATACTTTTCGAACTATGATATGAAATAGTCAAAATAAGACTATAAAGTATTCCAATTTCTTCTTTCAAATTTTTTGAAATGAATTAAAAATATATTTTCTTAAATTTTTTAGTTATTTTTTATCTACCAAAATATATGAATATATATCTTGATTTTATATCAAAATATGCATATCTTGATCTTTCAAAATATAGGTAGTTAAAAAAAAAATTTTGTGTGCCCAATTTTTTTAACAAAAGCTTGATAAAATTGAAAAATTGGAATAATTTTATTTTTTTCATCCCAACCTTTTCAAGTTATCAAACATTATCCTTATAGGTAATACAATAGTTGATAGTTAATTGATATTTGTTAGAGATTAAATTATTTTTTAACGTTAATATTTAAAATTCATATATTATTATGTTTACATAGACATTCAATAATTATGCTTACGAATAATCAC
This sequence comes from Excoecaria agallocha, assembly GCA_037975025.1. Classification (NCBI taxonomy): domain Eukaryota; kingdom Viridiplantae; phylum Streptophyta; class Magnoliopsida; order Malpighiales; family Euphorbiaceae; genus Excoecaria; species Excoecaria agallocha. The sequence continues at coordinate 9,782 of JBBPFJ010000118.1, forward strand.
AAGTTTTGCCATTAATTTTACTAATTTTATATTTTATCACGAACGGTTCTTAAAAGCAAATTGTCTTTAGCGAATTGTTCTTTTTAATGTGATGTAGCAATTATTTTTGCCTTTATAATTTCCCACAAAGCAATTTTGCTCATATTTTTTTTAAATAGAGTAATTTTATTATCTAACTCAAAGCTGCTATATATAAAAAGTACGTTTTAACATAATTTTGATGAAAAAATGTACTTTATAATATTATAAAATGTAATTTTTTTTATATTTTAGTGATTTTAATAATAATTTTGTAAAAAAGAAATTCAAGAATAACATGGATGTTAATAGGCATGCTGCGAGAAGAAAAACAACAATCAAGAAAAGAATGGAATTTTATTATTGACCTCACGTGTTTTTAACTACATCTTTTCTCATATATTTATACAAATAGAAAGAATGATAAGAGTAGTTGCAGAGATAAAGCTAATCAGTAGAGATAAAGATAAAGGCAAGAAGAAGTTTGAAAAGGTGATGCTACTGCTGAGACGTATCCTGTTGTTGATGAAGACTTCCATATAAACTAAACTTCCAAGTATGTAGGACCATGCTGTTTCTTGGATTTCCTTATCACTATCCACGTGTAATGTTATGAGTGTCAACATCCTTATTACTCCATGATTTATTGTGAAATTCCTTATTACTCCATGCACTCACATGATTGTTAATATCCCCCCGCAAACTGAGCCTGGGCTGAAGGCACAGTTTGAGACGAGAGAAGGCAAGACACGCCTTAGACACAGGTTTAGTAAAGAGATCAGCAACCTGGTCAGAAGAAGACACATGAGCAGTGACAAGTAGTCCAAGAGCAACTCGTTCACGTACATAATGAAAGTCCAATTCAATATGTTTGCTTCGTGCATGAAAAACAGGATTGGTTGTTAAATATAGAGCACTGAGGTTGTCACAATACAGGACCGGGGCAGATGGAGACGAGATAAGAAGGTCCTGAAGGATGTAAGTGAGCCAGGTAAGCTCAGCAGCAGTATGAACCATGGCGCGATACTCAGCTTCAGTACTGGAGCGAGAGACAGTATGTTGCTTCTTTGCACACCAAGAGACGATATTGGAGCCAAGGAAGGTGCAGTAGCCAGTGGTAGAACGTCTAGTGAGGGGGCATCCAGCCCAATCAGCATCTGAAAAGGCAGATAGTTCCAGGGAGGTATTGGAAGTGAGATGTAGACCGTGATCAATGGTTCCCTTTAAGTATCGAAGGATGCGGCGGACTAATCGGAGATGAACAACGGTTGGGGCATGCATGAATTGAGATACATAGTTGACACTAAAGGAGCGATCAGGCCGAGTGAGAGTGAGATACTGAAGAGCACCTACAATGGCACGAAAGTGGCTGGGATCATCAAGTGGTGGAGAAGAAACAGCAGGCGAGGGCTTCATTTCCAGAGGTGTAGACATGGGTTGACAGTGAAGCATAGAGGAGCGATCAAGTATGTCAAGAGCATAATGGGACTGAGACAAATGAAGCCCAGTTGCGGTAGGAGAGATTTCAATGCCTAAGAAATGATGGACTGGTCCCAAATCTTTCATGGAGAATTCTTGACTTAACAGCTGGATGAAAGATGTCACAAGTGTTAAGGAGGAACCTGTAAGAAGCATATCATCAACATATAAAAGGAGGACTAATGTCCCGTTAGCAGAGTGAGAAATAAAAAGAGATGGGTCAGCTAAGCTACAGAAAAAACCATAAGAGAGCAGAAATTTGCTGAGACGATCAAACCAAGCACGTGGTGCCTGTTTCAGACCATAGAGTGCACGTTGAAGTTTACATACATGGAGAGGACTTTGTGGGTCGGCCATGCCTGGTGGTTGTTCCATGAAAATATCTTCGACAAGATGACCATGTAAGAAGGCATTCTTGACGTCGATTTGGTGAATAGTCCACTGTTTGACAAGAGCAACAGATAAAAGTAATCGAATGGTACCTGGTTTGATGACAGGAGAGAAGGTTTCAGTGTAGTCGATACCATCTAGCTGATGGTATCCCTTAGCAACGAGGCATGCCTTGAGTCGATCTAACGAGCCATCTGGTTTGAGCTTGGTCTTGAAGACCCACTTGGAGCCAATGACATTGAGATCCGGAGTGCGGGGAACTAACTTCCATGTGTTATTATGGTGTAATGCAGTAAGTTCTTCAAGCATGGCAGCCTTCCAACCAGGATGAGAGAGAGCAGTTTTAACAGTTTTAGGAAGACAAGGAACAATAGGAGAGGAAGTTACTGTTAAGGCATAGCGAGGGTTAGGCTTATGAATCCCGTGTTTGGATCGAGTGAGCATGGTATGAGTAGTGGATGCTGGAGGAGAGTGAGGTGAATTAGCAAGAGAATTTAGCATAAAGGGAGAAACTTGTGCACCAGTTATAAGATAAGGAAAAACAGGGTCAGTATGGGATGCGTGAGATTGTTCACCAGTGGGACTGGATTCAGAAGATAGGTTAGCATCATGAGGTGTAGGAAGTTGTTCATCAGTGGAACTTTGTTCATCAGTAGGACTGGATCTGGGCAGCAAGTCAGTATCAAGGCACTCAGGGGAAGCACTAGACTGACACGGTAAAGGAACGGAAGATGGCGAGGAAGACGATGGCAGTGTGGGACCTAATTCAAGGAAAGAATTAGATGAAGGCAACCATGAATCAAAAATATTAAGTACATGAGTAGTAGAACCAGCGCCAGACACAGATTTAAAAGGAAAAATGTTTTCATCGAATACCACATGTCGGGAGACAAAGAATTTTTTGTGAATGGATGAAAGCATTTATAGCCTTTATGTTTTTCACTATAGCCAACAAAAACACATGGAACTGATTTAGGAGTGAACTTATGATCCCTTATGTCCCAAGTATATGGGAAACATTTTGAGCCAAAGATACGCAATGAAGTATAATCAGAGTGAGTTCCATGCAATTTAAAGTAAGGTGTATCAAAGTTAAGAGAGGAGGAGGGCAACCTGTTAAGTAGAAAAACGGCAGTCGTGAATGCTTCTACCCAGAGATAAAGAGGGACATGACTATGAAATAGCATGGTCATACCTAGTTCTCGAATAATTCGGTGTCGTCTTTCAACTACACCTGTCTGTTCTGGAGTGTAGGGACATGAGATTTGATGAACAACACCTGTGGCAAGAAAATGAGCTGATAGACGAGAGTTAACAAACTCGCCACCACCATCTGAGTGAAAGATTTTGATGGTTCTATTGAACTGACGAAAGACATATTGTTCAAAGGCTATGTAAGAAGCAAAAAAATCAGATTTATTTTTCAAGGGAATTATCCATGTATATTTAGAGTAATCATCAACTAAGCATGCATAAAACTTGAATTTGCCAATAGATAAAACAGGAGCTGGGCCCCATAAATCACAGTGAATCTTATCAAATATAGCAGAGCTTGAATGTTTAGAAGCAGAAAAGGGAAGTTTGCTTAATTTTCCTAATTGACAACTATCACAAATATGCTCAGGTCGTGATGGACCAATAACAGTGATAATTTTTTTATTTTTCAATAGTTGAACAGTTGAAGCTTGTGGATGTCCTAGCCGCTGGCACTACAAGAAAATTCTCAAATACCGACGGAAAATTTTCCGTAGGCAATTCCCGACGGAAAAACGTTTTCCGTAGGGAAAAATGTCTGAAAATATATATTTTGCGACGGAATAATAAATCCGTCGTAAATAATGGAGGGAATTTTGCAGCCCAAATTTACCGACGGAAATTAGCGACGGATTCGTAAAAATCCGTCATAAATTTGGCGCCAATATTTCGCGGCTAAATTGCACACGAAATTTACCGACGGAATCCTGATTCCGTAGGTAAATTATCGACGGAATTATGATTCCGTAGGGAAATTACCGACGGAATATTTTTCCGTCGGTAATTTCCCTACGGAACAATAATACCGTAGGTAAATTACCGACGGATTCCGTCGGTAATTTACCTACGGAATAATTTTCCGTCGGTAATTTACCTACGGAAACATTATTTCGTAGGGAATTTCCCTACGGAATTACGATTCCGTAGGTAAATTCCCTACGGAAAAATTTTTCCGTAGGTAAATTACCGACGGAATTAATTCTGTCGGTAATTTCCCTACGGAAATTTCATTCCGTAGGGAAATTGAAAACCTATTTTTATTCTTTGTCTTTAATTTAAAACCATGAAATTATAAATTTTAGTTTAAGTCACTTAATTAATTAAATTATAAGTTAATCTAAACTAAATTCATGTAAATTTTTATTTAGTAACTATATTAATAATAAATTTTTATCTAAATAATTTAACATATAAATATGTAATTATTATTATTATTAATTAAAACTATAATAGTAATTTTTTCAAAATTAATTCTTTTTCACGTAAAATTTAGAGTTGAAAATTAAAATTAAATATAATAAATATCGAATCATTTGAATGAATTAATTGATAGGGCTAGTTAAGTGGCTTGGAAGATTAAAAATTTTGCAAAATTTGGAGTTTTATATATTAAAGAAAAGAAAAAGATAAAAGCATAAATATGCTAGTGGTGACGTAGGATAATAGAGATTAGTGTTGTACATACATCAATTATATATGTATGGTAGACAATAAAATATGCAACCTGAGTTTTTCCACTAAGATTGAAATTGGTGGGCAATTATTATAATAGAGGGAAGAGTTGGGCCAGGCCAGGAATAAGTTGGCCTCACAGATAGTTTATATATATATTTAATTTCGCATGAGATTAACCTAATTTTTACTTTTTCATATTTTAATGAATTTTACAGTTAGTTTAGAATGATCTCATGCAAGATTAACAAAATAGCGTGTCTTAATTCTGTTAATTTCATTTAAATTAAATTGAATATGAGTAATAAAAAAGTATATAAATTCAATATCAATTTTTTAAAATACATAAATCTAATGTAAAAAAAAAATAAAGATGAGCAACACATGTTTTTCAAATAATTTTAGTTGCCCATTAAACATGTCCTCTTTGGACTTCATGTTATTATTATTATTATTATTATTATTATTATTATTATTATTATTAAGTGGGTCAAAGAACGGCATGTCTCTATCTTTCCAGCAAGCTGAAAGGGACTTTGCTAAAAAAAAATTGTTTGAATATTTTTTGTGATTTGTTTCAGGGTTAAATATTAGAAATTCATTTTTTGATGAATTGGCTCATTCTTATGATGACGCAGCGAAACATCCTTAATAGATAAATATGTTTAGCTTAAAACATCCTTAATAGGTTAAATTTGATTCACATGAGTTATATGCATATTATTTAATTGATTTATGCAAGGCCAACATCCTTTAAGAATATAATTTATGCAAGACCTTTAATACTTATGTTTTAGGCTAAATATATATATACACAAAAAGCTGATTTCTTTTAATGTTTAGCCATGATAATAGATAATAATGCTAATAATAATAATAATAATAGTAAAGAAGAGAAAAAAAATAATAAAGGTGAAGTCCCTGGAAATTTCGGGACAGTTGTGTGGCCACTAAATTAAGAAAAAGGAAAGGAATAGAAAAAAGAACAGTGGAAAGAAATGATAAGGAAGGAAATAGAAAAAAAAAAAGGAAACAAAAACGGGAAAAGGAGCAGGGGGTGGAGCCTCCTATCCGATCCAGGCTGCCGGAGATTTCTTCCTCCGTCGATCACTCCTATCGCCGACCACTGTCGGCTCGCCCATCCATCTGCGAACGCTGGTGCTCTTCCCGTTTTTTCGTTCTTCCCTCCCTTCACCGCAACTTTCTCCCTTCGTTCCGGCGAGCCAAGGTGGCAGATGGCGACACCACCACCACCTGTCGACTCCTGGCGAGAAGGTGAGCTTCCCAGCACCGTCCGTTTTCCCCCACTCGCCGGCGATGGCTAGATCGGATAAAGGGGGCTGCCAGCGGTTTTTGTGAGATCTCGATCAAAATGGACGGCGAAGAAGCGCGTGAATGCCATCGGACAACTATTGGTGGCTCCGGCTACGAGCGGACAGCGGCGGTGTGCCTCCGGCGAGGTTCCGGCGAACCTCCGGTGATTGTATTATTTGTAAGTGGATCTATACTCTCTGCTGGTACATTTGTTTCTGCCTTTGTGGTTGGATTCGTTGCCATATATGCGGCGCCGTTTAATGTAGATCCTTCTTCTTTTGTGAGGGATGTGGGGTTTTACTTGGTAGGGGCTTTGTTTCTATTTTATGTGTATTTGAGTGGGGAGATAACTTTTTGGCAGGCTGTTGGATTTGTTGGGTTTTATGTATTCTTTGTTGGGTTTGTGTTTTGGACGGATTTAGGTATGGGTGTTATGCGTAAAAAAGATGTAGGAGAATTGGATTGTGAGAGAGGTGGAGCTGTGGCTGTGGGCAGTTTGGAGGATGAGAAGCAGAGTTAAGTTTTGGATTTGTGGTTCATTAGTTATGATTTCGTTTATGTTCGCGATGATAACTCCGATATTGTCGCCACTGATACCATGAAGAACACGGTTAAGTTTTGGATTTGTGGTTCATTAGTTATGATTTCGTTTTTTTTTTCAATTTGAATTGCTAAAACTTTGAATCTTTGATTTTAGAATTGCTGTTTACTGATGATTCTTGTAGTTAATTAATTTGTTGAAAGTTTTAAAATTGCTTGATGATTGTTTATTATTTTACTGGGAAAATTCTCTGTTCTTCAGATCTCACAGTTGTTGTCATGACCTTTTATGGCAAGTCTCAAGAGAAGAGAACTCGGATTTCCCTTGTGTTTAAAGAATTAATTTCTTTTTTATACCCAATTCCTCGTAAGTCATAACGTATAGAGGGTTAAAGTTGAATGCTTGACTTCTGTCAAGAGTCGTTTTCTTTTGCACAAAATCATAAGGAAATGATAAATCTAATGAGTATGAATGTAAATAGTGGTAGAAACCAGTTCTACAAGCATGCACAGGCATAAACTATCATGAAAAATTGCCCCAGAAAATTATAATTATTGTTAATTTTTTTTCTTTAATTGTGGGGAAAAATTACTTATGATCAATGAAGGAAAATCTTTTTCCCTTGAGAGAATGTCATCGTCAGCATTCTTCTTGATATTACCTTATTTTGTTCTTTTTTAATGAAAGTGCATCTTCTGTTGTAATTTATGTGGTTTACTTGCTCCAGGTTTATGTGAAAGCGAAGGAATGTTCAGAGCAGCTTTCAGCAGAAAACTTCGCGATTTTGCTGGCTAAGCACTTCACTTCCTATTACACGCAGGTAAAGACTGCAGAAGTTGATGTTACTTAATATTTATGCATTAATATTTATGCGTAGGTCCACCCTGCCTACATCAAATAAATAAATAACTAAAAAAATTATACAACATATAATAGGTCCATCTTGGCTACTGTTACTTATGCTTCTCAGATTGGTTGGGCTTTGTCAACTTAACAACTTATATACTATGCTGTAATACCCCATCGTAAAATCTCTGCATTTAGAGAGGACTTTAAATTATGCCTTTTAAAACAGCCTAGTGTTGCTATGGCTTGCGTGCCTTGTCAAGCTTATAAGCTCATGTATTGACTTATAAATTGTAGGTTCTGATGCGCTTGACCTCATTGAAATGACCCCGCATATGCGTGTCCTGATTATTTATTGAATTACAAAAGAGTTCTTTTGCAGATCTACCTACAGTTGCAAAAAATTGATTGCTTTTCGACATCATCCTAGTTGTCAATTTTTCCGTGTTGGATATAATTCTTTTGGGATTTGCCTGTCATATGACTTTCATATAACTAAAAATGATTAGTCAACTAATCATTGATTAATTCATACATAACCTTTCAAATCTTTTGTAGGTAACTACTGCTATTGTAAAGATAATTGAGAAGCCCTGGGAACGTATAAGCATAGATGGACAATTGCATGCACATGGTATGATTTCAATGCTTATGAATTAGAGATAGTTGTTGGATTCTTACTGTAAATACTGTTCATGGATTTAAAACAGAAAACTTTAGAATCATAAAATTGTCTAGCCCAAAAATGCACACGTCTTTGGGGCATGGAAGAGTAAAGTAGATGTTTACTCATATAATTCAACTTTAGGTCTATATGCATGGGCGAATAATGAAGCAGCATCTAATTAGATTGGAATGTATTTGATAGAGAATGGATTCAAACAGTCAACCAAACAATCGAACAGTAAACAAATTGGATAAATGGATAAAGGTTGAGATGAACTTCATTGATTAAAAACTGAAAAATACAAGGATAAAGGTTCCAGGAAGCTAGTATCTGAACATATCGCATTGAATGAGACAGATAAATAATAATATATCTAACAATTTATAATAACAGTCTATTATCGATAATCAGTAACTATAGCAAAATGTAATTTCATCAAATTCTCTTCTTTCAGTTTCTTTCTCTAAGCTGAAATGATGAAATAGATGGATTAATTGTTGAGAATTGCTGAAAATTGTTTTTCATTTTGGGTATGTTGAGCCTCACAGGTGTAGGCAAAACAAAAGGGAGATGATTTACTTCCTTGCTAATTAAATTAATGTTAATTAGAATAATTAGAAAAATTTTAAGTAATTTTAATCAATCTAAATTTGCAACTATACTAACTGGTTTGCAGCTATGCTAACTGGTTTAATATAGATAATGGAAATTTTTTTTTCTATTTGTAGATAATGATGGTATATTTACTATAGGTATTTACGACTTATTTCCTTTCTATTTTCTTATTTGCAAGGAATTGGAAGGAAAACCAACAGGTTTGCCAATTTTTTTATACATAATTCATTAGATAGTGGCAGTTCTACATAATCCATTATTATAGGTATTTTTTGACTTATTTCCTTTTGCTTAATTCTTATCTCATTAGATAGTGGCAGTTCTGTTACTCTTTTTACCTTTATGCTCTTCAATTTTATACCATTTCCCAATCTGCTAGGCATTTTTACTTTGCTGTCGTTCAATTTATTATATTATAATGCTATTATTTTGATAGGATTATTAAAAGGTATTTTACTTTTTCTTTTAAAATTTAAAATTCGTAAGCAAGCAAATGTTGGGATTTTGATCTAGATTGTTCAAACATATTTTATATTCATTATAATAGAATAATAGAAACTTTCAATAAAATCAAATAATAAAATATGAGAATATCTTTTGATTATATTGATAACCTTATAGTTGTTTTGTTTGAGTTTCATTTTTTATCAATCTCGGGACAAGTTTCTAGCAAATTCCTAATGTCTTAAGGTAACTACTTTCTTGCTTTTGATTGTTTCTTGGCAAATTGACAGCTGGTCCTATTGCCTCACTGGTGAACACTGCATTTATAGGCCAAATTGGTACAAATCCTATCTACTTTGTTTCATCACTTTTTTTACTTGTTATCTCTTTATAATGGTAGAAAAATGCTTGCTTCTGATTTGTTATGATTCATTCGGGTCTAGTGAAACAGTTGGATTTTCAAATGGACATCATTAAAATACGAAGGCATGTGCATTGGTTGCTGCTTGTGAGAAATGATGAAGAGTTTATAAAGTTGTTTGTGAAGTTCATTTTTTTTTGTAGCATATTGTCTAAAAGTTAGTGCTGATTATAAGTAGAACTATTTAGTTTAGGTATTTTGTTTGGCTGGAATTATATGTTTGTTAATTATAGATTTATTTGGTTTTGCTTAATTTCTTTATAAATTCCGATTGCCTGCTAATCAGAATATGTTTTTAAAAATATATAATATTTTTAGTGACGGAATAGTGACGGTTAATTCCGTCGTAAATTTTTTTAGCAATAGGCAAATTTACCGACGGAAATATAATTCCGTCGGAAATTTGCCTACGGAATAATTATTTCCGAATTGCCGACGGAATAATTATTTTCGTCGGTAAAATTACCGATGGACGATATAATTCCGTCGGAAATTTGCCTACGGAATAATTATTTCCGTCGGTAAAATTGCCGACGGTCCATATAATTCCGTCGGCAAAAGTGCCTACAACCGGATCTCCTTCGCCATTTTCTGTCGCTAAATTCCGTCGGCAATTTTATTTCCCTACCGAAATTCACTCAATTCCGTCGGGAATTTCCGTCGGTAAAGTGAATTTTTCTTGTAGTGTGGTGCCAAATAGCTGCAGTGCCTGAGGTGAACCGAGAAGAGAAGTGAGCTTCTGGTGCATCAGACAACATATACAGGTTATGCTTCCTTGTCCCGGTTATTATAGGTTGTCCTGTCATTCGTTCCTTTACACAGAAACCCACATCAGAAAATTCGCAGTTAACAGGATATTGAGTAGTTAATTGACTTATGGATAGCAGATTTTTTTTTTCCAGATTTGGAACTAAGAGGACATTGTTAAGTGAAAGATGCTGATGTTGTTTAATAGTAGTCGTACCAGCACCTATTATAGGAAGAGAGGATCCATCTCCAATCAAGATAGAGTCAGTTCCATGATACTTATGAATATTGGTTAACATGGTAGGCATACCTGTCATGTGGTTGGAGGCTCCTGTATCAGCTGTCCATTCTGTGTCAGCGATAGATGTGTCTAAGGTGAGTGCAGCAAGAGCTTGTGGGATTGACTCATGTGAATGTCGCTGCTTGGGTATCCACCAGTAAATTTTTGCAATGTGTCCAGGCTTACCACAATATTGACATGTTTCATTCCGGTACAGCTCTCTTTCTTCCACTGTCATGCGCCGTTCTCCTGGAGGTGGTGGTCGACGCTGCTGTGCTGCAGGTGAGGACTGGGACGTGAAACCTTGGTTTTGGTTGGGAGACTGATGTGCTTGGAACCCACGTCCTAAAGATGTAAAACTCTTGTTCCGATTTGCAGAGGAAGAGCCAGAGGATATTTTCTATTGCTGCCCATAAAATGCTAGGTGTGGAGTGAGTTGTGAAAATGGGGTGGTATTTTGGGTGAAGGACCAATTCCGACGTTGATCAAAGTTTTGGAGCTAAGAAATAAGTTCAGAGTAATTTGGTCTTGGAGGTTTTAGCATAGTTGTTGTAAAAACTTCATATTGTGGTCCAAGGCTTGTGAGAAGACCAAAGACTTTTTCTTTATCTGGAATCGGTTTGCCAATAGCAGCTAGGTTGTCACACAGTCCTTTGAATGTGCGAAGATGGTCTCCGATGGTTGTGTTGTCATCTTTGCGAAGATAGGTTAGTTGTTGACGCAGTGTGAATTCTCTTTCTTGAGAGTCTTGTGCATAAGCATCTTTTAATGCTTCCCAAACAGCATGTGTTGTTTCTAAACCAATGACAAGTCCTAACGATTCTTCAGAAAGAGTCCCAATGATCCATCCTCGAAGAAGACGATCAGACTTTTGCCAGGCAATGAATTCTTTTGATAGCTGTGCTGTGGAGTTCGGTTCTGGTGTGTCGAATTTGAGTGGTGCTGAGGTTGCTGTTGCGAGATGATCAACTAAATCTTGACTTTCTGCTAAGCCAAGTAATTGTTCTCTCCATAATGGGTAATTTGATTGGGTAAGTTTGAGAGTGACAAAGTTGCCGACATTTAGTGACAGTGAAGTCATGATAGTGAAAGGCAGGAACGACTTGCTCTGATACCAAGAAGAAAAACAACAATCAAGAAAAGAATGGAATTTTATTATTGACCTCACGTGTTTTTAACTACATCTTTTCTCATATATTTATACAAATAGAAAGAATGATAAGAGTAGTTGCAGAGATAAAGCTAATCAGTAGAGATAAAGATAAAGGCAAGAAGAAGTTTGAAAAGGTGATGCTACTGCTGAGACGTATCCTGTTGTTGATGAAGACTTCCATATAAACTAAACTTCCAAGTATGTAGGACCATGCTGTTTCTTGGATTTCCTTATCACTATCCACGTGTAATGTTATGAGTGTCAACATCCTTATTACTCCATGATTTATTGTGAAATTCCTTATTACTCCATGCACTCACATGATTGTTAATACTGCGCAGCCAATTACATATCGTCCTAACAGAATGGTTTCGTCTCACAGCAGATCAATTAAACAAATATTTTATGTTGATAACTTGATGCCATTATATATCTATGGAGAAACTGACAAGAAATATAGGGAAAGATGGTAGGTGAATTTGATGAAAAATTTATTATTTTTTAATATGAAAAAGAAGGCGTGCATCCCATGGCTTCTCGCATAGGATAAATACCTGCAATTTTGACAAATTTTTTATTTAAAAAATTGACAGTCAAAAATGGGTACGGCGCCGGTTTTTGTATAAAAAAATTTAAACCCAGAGTTTTATTGTCAGTTTCTAACACACTATTTTTTAAATAATTTTATTGTAATATTATTTTTCTAAATTTTTATAAAAATTATTTAATTTTCAAAAAAAAAATACCAACTATTTGTATAATTTAACTGTGAGTTAATGAGAACAAATTAAATTTTATAATAGGATTCATTTACTTATTTTTAACTTAATATATAAATTACTCCTTATACTTGCACATATTTGCTATTTTGTTCTCCAAATTTACTAGTTTACCAATTTGATAGCTATAGTTGACTATTGATAATAAGATAAACGCTTTAAGTATTTGTTGATAACGCGTGCATTGCAGACACTCGATGTGGCTGACTCGTCATTTTAAACTAATAATATTGCGACATACAGTATATATTTACTGGATCAAATTTATGACAAGTGAGATTTTTTCACCCACTTGCCTCTCTTTCTACCCCACTGTTTCTTTGTTCTTATTTCTTTCTTTGAAAGCACAATTAGATTGAACATTTTCCATATTTGCATCTAGTTTTTGAAGCCTAAGATCAAGAAATGTTTTTTTGATTTTAGTGAAGTAAGAAAGTGACGATTTTATTTGATAGAGAATGAAGCCATTTGCAAAGAAGGTAGTTTCGACTATTTTCATATGCAGATCAAATTAATGTTATTTTTATGATCTGTGGGACAACATTAATTAGGGTTTCTATGTAAATCTGCAAATGATACTATGTTGACAGATTTTTTTTTTTTAGGTTTTCTTTAGTTGACTAGAACTTAAATGGCAAGTGAAGTTGTAAATTTCTTCTTTCACCATGGGGGCCAATTCATTGAAGACCTACTAATGAGGTATGTACATAGAGAAACTCACTTAGAAGATTTGAAAATAGATGTGGACAAATTTCATATTATTAAATTCCATAAATGGGCAAAAAGAATAAGATATAGAAATGTGGTTGCATTTACTTGTATTGTGAAAAAGATTTTTTTTCATGTTGTTAAAGCTGACTAAGATATTTTAGATCTAGCAAGTAAATTAAAGAAATGTGATTGGGTGGATGTTCACTTTGTACATTCGATGGACACAATATTATTATATGATAAAAATAAAGATAGGGGAAGTAATTCTATTGGTACGGATCCCATAAGTTAAACTTATGGTCCAATTGGTGGGCAAAAAATTTGGGCAAATAAAGTTGCAAGAGGTGGGTATGGAATAAAATTATTGGTGAGACTAGTAAGAGTATAGGCTATAAGGCAAGGCAAGAAAGTTGCAACTAATTGCAATAGCAAAGATAGAAAGTAAAGGGGTATGCAAAGTGAAGAAAAAAAGGCAGAGAGTGAGGTTGGAGTAGATATAAGAGAGATAAAGATGAAAAAAAAACTATATTTTTTAATATGAAAAAGAAGACGTGCATCCCATGGCTTCTCGCTTAGGATAAATACCTGCAATTTTGACAAATTTTTTATTTAAAAAATTGACAATCAAAAATGGGTACGGCGCCGGTTTTTGTATAAAAAAATTTAACCCCAGAGTTTTACTGTCAGTTTCTAACACACTATTTTTTAAATAATTTTATTGTAATATTATTTTTCTAAATTTTTATAAAAATTATTTAATTTTCAAAAAAAAATACCAACTATTTGTATAATTTAGCTGTGAGTTAATGAGAACAAATTAAATTTTATAATAGGATTCATTTACTTATTTTTAACTTAATATATAAATTACCCCTTATACTTGCACATATTTGCTATTTTGTTCTCCAAATTTACTAGTTTACCAATTTGATAGCTATAGTTGACTATTGATAATAAGATAAACGCTTTAAGTATTTGTTGATAATGTGTGCATTGCAGACACTCGATGTGGTTGACTCGTCATTTTAAACTAATAATATTGCGACATGCGGTATATATTTACTGGATCAAATTTATGACAAGTGAGATTTTTTCACCCACTTACCTCTCTTTCTACCCCACTGTTTGTTTGTTCTTATTTCTTTCTTTGAAAGCACAATTAGATTGAACATTTTTCATATTTGCATCTAGTTCTTGACGCCTAAGATCAAGAAATGTTTTTTGATTTTAGTGAAGTAAGAAAGTGACGATTTTATTTGATAGAGAAGGAAGCCATTTGCAAAGAAGGTAGTTTCGACTATTTTCATATGCAGATCAAATGCTATTTTTATGATCTATGGGACAACATTAATTAGGTTTTCTATGTAAATCTGCAAATGATACTATGTTGACCGATGCTTTTTTTTAAGGTTTTATTTAGTTAACTGGAACTTAAATGGCAAGTGAAGTTGTAAATTTCTTCTTTCACCATGGGGGCCAATTCATTAAAGACCTGCTAATGAGGTATGTACATAGAGAAACTCACTTAGAAGATTTGAAAATAGATGTGGACAAATTTCATATTATTAAATTCCATAAATGGGCAAAAACAATAAGATATAGAAATGTGGTTGCATTTACTTGTATTGTGAAAAATATTTTTTTCATGTTGTTAAAGCTGACTAAGATATTTTAGATCTAGCAAGTAAATTAAAGAAATGTGATCGGGTGAATGTTCACTTTGTACATTCGATGGACACAATATTATTATATGATGAAGATAAAGATAGGGGAAGTAATTCTATTGGTACGGATCCCATAAGTTAAACTTATGGTCCAATTGGTGGGCAAAAAAATTGGGCAAATAAAGTTGCAAGAGGTGGATATGGAATAAAAATATTGGTGAGACTAGTAAGGGTAAAGGCTATAAGGCAAGGCAAGAAAGTTGCAACTACTTGCAATAGCAAAGATAGAAAGTAAAGGGATAGGCAAAGTGAAGAAAAAAAGGGCAGAGAGTGAGGTTGGAGTAGATATAAGAGAGATGAAAATGAAAAAAAAAAAATATTTTCAACTTAGGATCTAACTCTGATGATTTAAAGTATGATGATGAATTGTTTGACAAGAAATCAAGTAATGAGGACTTGTATGATGAAGATGAGCTATTTGAAGAGAAGGCAAGTGATTTAGATGAGGAGTTTAGATGCAGAGTTGAATAAATAGAAAACTGCTGGTATGAATATTGATGAGTTACCACAAGGAAAAGAAAAGAAGGTCTAGGCAAGGAAAAAAAGGTTAGTGGCTTAAAATCCATCTATTTTTCATTATTTAGCATGATTTTCCTTTAGGTAACTTAGGGAAAAATTGGTAAATGTATGAATATTTGAAATTGACATTAGAATAGTGCAATTGGACTTTAAATAAGCTTATTAGAATGCTTAAAAATTTTTAAAAAATATGTATGGTGGACTTCTCATGTTGGCCGAATTGTTCCTTAGTGAAAAATAATGTTTGTTATGTGTATTTTGATGAATTTAAGCCATAAAATGGTTATAAACATGAAATAATATGTCCATAAATTTTTATAAAATTTATGAAAATTAGTTGAATATCTTTGTTAAGAATTTTGGTTATGTATAAGGTAAAAATGGTGAATTAATGTGAATTAATTCATAATTAATGAGAAAATGGTGAATTATGAAGAAATAATTCACAAACTGTATAAAAGAATTGATTATTCTGAATGACTGTATTTTCTAGATTGATAAGTAACTAAACTTGTGGAAAATCTGATAAATATTTTGAAAGTAAGTGAAATTGTGCCCTAAGCAATAGTCAAGCAGTCAAAATCTAGTTCAGGATATAATTGACTAGCCTCAGGGATATCTATACTGCGGTGCAAGTCATGACGACTTGCTTTACTATGGTAGGATCACTGATCTCCATGGTATCTATCTGTTATATTATCTATTCTATAAGAAATGGTCCCTTATGATAATTTCTCAGTTTGTATGTGGCTATGTGGGGTCCACATCCCATATATCCGGTCTGAGAATTTCTGCCGGGATTATACTAGAGGCATTAATGTGAAAATAAATTAAAAGGTATAAACGATAAGTATAAGTAAAGTTAAAAGAGAAAAAGGACCTAATTTAAAGAAATTAAAAGTTTAGGAGCAAAACTGTAATTTTTTTCAAAAAGTGGTGCTTAATGAATAAAAATAATTAAGAAATGATTATAAAAGGTAAAATAATAATTTAATATCCAAATAGTCTAAAAATAAAATTTTATGAAGTTCAGGGACTAAAATATAATTTTAAGTAAAAAAGATAAAACACAAACCAATTAATTATTTTATATGCCAAAAGTCAATTGGAAAGTGAAAATAAGGAAAATAATGGCAAATTTCCAATTAAGTTGTAAAAACAACATTTCTGTAATTAATTGAAAAATTAAGGACTTAATTGCAAAGTTTACAAAAATTTTAATGTTAAAGTGAAAATATTGCTAAAAATAAAAAATAATGCTTTTTGATAAGAAAAATTGAAATTTTGCACTTTTGGTGCAATTATGCTTGTTTTGGAAAATATTATGACTTTTATTTACCACTGGGCATATTTAATGCTCAGCATGTAGGATTTACTGTGTGGAGGATTTTCACTCTCTTAACCAAAATAGGATTTGTGTCCCTATAAATAGGCATGATCTCAAATATTTTCGCTCTCTTAACCAATTTTTTCACTATAACACGTTCTTGGAAGTTTTATACTAATTTGACCATTGAAGCTTCCTCTCATCGAAAATCTCATCAGAGTTCTTTGTTTTAAGGCATGTAAAGTAATTGTGAAGGACGCTTTCATTCAAGTTCAACCCAGATAGCAGCTCAAAATCCGAATAATTATCATTTGGTGCGGTGAGTGTGGACTTTTTCCCCCCAAAACTATGAATTTTCAACATCAAAACACACTAGATACCCAGACTGGAAACAACTAAAATATTACAGCATTGCCTCCACACTTACCTACTTTTCCATCCTGGAACCTACTCCCCCAAGTGCCTCCACAATCTCCCCATCACTAACCTGCCCTTGCAACCTCGACAATCTTCATACCTAGCCTTACCCCATAACTCGCCTAAACTCTTTTGGAAACATTATCAAATTTAGCAGCATAGGCACCACCCCAACCATCACCTTAAACTACCACTGCAACAAACAACACCCTAAACACTGAAACCCAAAACCTAACTTCGTTGCCATTAGCCCCAGTACCCATATAGTCACTTTAACAGTGGATGAGTTCGAGAAACTCTTTGAAAAAAATTATTGAAGTATTAGAATCATAACATTTTGCAGTATTAGGGAAGCTTTCGCTCCCTATTGTTAGGAGCAATACTGGCTACTCTTTTCTCGAACATAAAATTGCCTAATTTGCCATGGTATAATGGAAGCACAAACCCCCGAGCATATTTGGACCAATTTCATCACACCATGTTAATTTACACAATAGAAGATGTTGCATTTTATAAAGTCTTTCCACAAACCTTAACAAAGTCTGCCTAAATCTTGTTTAGAAATTTACCAAAGCACTCAATAGACAACTTTTAACAATTTAGTAACATGTTCATCGTAAATTTTGTAACCGTTATCTTACCAACAAAGGTTCTGACCGTCCTACATCAATTTATCCAGGAGAAGGGAGAGCCCCTACGTAGTTATATAGAGAGGTTTAATGTGATAGCCATGGACATTCAAAATCTAACCGTAGACACCGCCATCAATGTGCTCAGCAAGAATACTAGGTGTCAGGATTTTAGTGACCCATTAAGCAAGAAGCTTTATTGTGATTTCACCAAACTAATGACCTAAGCTCACAAATACATTCGAATGGATGAAGCTAGGCGATTGAAGTATAACAAGCAAGCAAAAGAGCACAACGAGAATTCTTGAGAAGCAGGTCAAGATAAAGGTAGATCGAAAAGAGGCGATTCTTAAGCTATAAGAGGGTTAAATAGAGCATATATGGTTTTAAAGTTGTACTCAAATAGTTGAAGTGAAGAAACTCACCAAATTGAATGCTTCCTTAGCACAAATCTTATCTTGGATGAAAAAGATTGATCAAGTTACTTGGCTAAAGCCTATAAGGAAGGATCAGAACAGGGACCAGAGCCTTTACTGTGCTTTTAACAAGGACAAGGGACATGAGACCAATGATTGTAGATAGCTCAAAAAGAAGATAGAGTATCAGATTAAGAAAGGTGAATTGAAGCAATTTGTTAAAGGGAACAAGAGTGATGATTGATGATCACCACCTCAGTAGTTAGATAAGAGAGAAGGAAGCAGTAGGAAGAAGGCCCTAGCAAGAGTCATCTATGTAATTGCAGAAGGGAAGCATTATGATGTATTCGACGACTCTAAAAAGTGCAAAGCAAAAGAAGTCTTCTAACTCAGGACTAGCTCATCTATTTCGAAAGGTATCATTCAATTTTCTTCATAGAATGGGAAGCATGTTTAGCAACCTCATAATGATGCACTAGTAGTTGAAGCAATGATTAGAGATTAATTGATGTAGATAATTTTAATTGACATATGTAGTGCAATCAATTTAATCACATTACAAGCTTTTAAATTGTTAGGAATGTCGAGCCTATTGGAGGAAGTTACTATGCCATTAATCGGTATTTCAGGGTAACCTGTCAAGGTTGAGGGTTCGATTAACCTACCTTTATAGCTCGGAGATGATTCGATAGTCAGGTCCTACATAACATGCTTCATGGTGGTAAATATGTTGTTATTATCATATAATACATTTTTTGGGCAACCCCTTTTGGTCTCGATGGATTCTTACATCTCTATGCAGAAGTTGATCTTTAAAATTCTCACCCCATAAGGAATGACTATACTTTAGGAAAACCAAACTGTTGCTCAGGAAACATACGTTACTATGTTAAAAGAAGCAAATCAAGCACTACTAGTAGACACATTGGATGTCCTAGCTGACTTAGGTTGAAAGTCAGAACCTATCTTGATTTGGCAATTTCACTATAAGCATTCTTTATTTTTAATTCAGTTTGATAACGTCTCCATGAGCATATTCAAATACTTAAGCTTAAATTTGGCAGTTTTTCCATAACTATTTTATGTACTGAATCTCAGCTCGACAACTTAAGCCATGAGCATATTCATTAATATCAAAAATAGCCCAGCTCTGTAGCTTAAGCCTTAAGCATATTCATTACTTAACTGTTATTTAATTCACCTTAACTGTTTATCAACTCGTCACTCAAATTTTAGCTCTGCGTGAGGTCCTTGAGGTCTTTGAATTACACATGTGCTTGAGTTAACTCGAAATATTACTTGTGATAGTTTTATCACTTGTTAGCTTTGTCAATATTATTATTTATTGATTTTCTTGCATAGGTATAAGATCGAAATGAGTTAAAGAAATATATGGTTCAACGATCAAAGAGGAAGAATAAAGTAAAGAAAAATATTTCATAGCAAGAAACAAAGTTCATTACAAAAAATGGCCACAGGCGCCAGCTTTAGCTTCTAAACTAGAAAGAAAATCCTAACTACTCTTCGTCAAGATCCACCTCCTCTATCTAGATG
The DNA here is from genome assembly GCA_037975025.1 of Excoecaria agallocha. Classification (NCBI taxonomy): domain Eukaryota; kingdom Viridiplantae; phylum Streptophyta; class Magnoliopsida; order Malpighiales; family Euphorbiaceae; genus Excoecaria; species Excoecaria agallocha. The sequence goes on from JBBPFJ010000118.1 coordinate 29,479, forward strand.
AAGTCTTAATTAGGGAATTTTTCTTTTTACAGTGTTGATAAGCTTGGTGTCGTAAGCAATGCACTTATCAGCGACCAGATCCAATGCTCCATCTTCAAGTTTGACACATTTTTTCTGGATCTCGATGCAAGTCTTGTCCAAATTAGCCTTCTCTGCTCGGCTTTTCTCTAATTCAACGCTTGAGGCTTGGAGCTCCTCTTTCTTTTGAGTAAGCAAAGGCCTCAGCCTCGACAGACTTTCAAGTAACCTCTTTTGCTGCTTTTTGAGCTTTAGTAGCTTTATGGGCATACTCCGCCACCCCTTTAGCCTTAGCTTCAGCCTCGGCTACCTTCTTTATCGAGCTATTAGCTATCTGCTTGGCCTCATTGAGCTTTTTCTTTAACTCAGCAATTGTCTTTTTCTTATTCTTCAGCAAGCCTAGAAGCTTACTCATCTTACCGATTATAACATTTGACATAATAGAGCTCTATGCAAAAGTCATATTAATACACTACAATAAAAAAGGTAAAAGGTATTTGAAAACCACACCTCGACTTGATGCCTTCGAATAGCCTCGAAGAGAAGATCAACTTGGAGGTTCATCAAGGGTGTCACCTCACTTGTTATGTAGGTGATAAATTAGCATAAGCTTGTGAAGTCATGGTTGGACGAATAATAGGCTCGAGCGTTTTGCTACTAAAACTCCTAAACTTTATCTATCAACTTATTTAGTCTTTCATTCTGGTTGGGAAAAGGAGAAGATGATCCCTCTTCTAGTGTTCAAATGACTGAAGGTCCAAATAAGAGAGTCGAAGGTCTGTTAAAACCAGCTGTTGGAGATAAATTAGATGATGGAGATGGATTAGCTGGTAGGGAGGCCTCTGAAATTATGATGGTGTTGGATGAAATATTATTCGAAGAAATAACTGTTAGAAGAGGTGGTACAGGGCTTCAGAAACTATCTGAGTGACCTGAGCTTGCACCGCACTCGTTTAACCTGGGTTTTCCCTAGCCTTCACTTTCTTAGCGTGCATTTTTTGTAAGGACCACACTAGTCCACCCAAAATTTATCATCGTATAAGCTCTTTTACATAAAATAAATTATTCTATTTATAACTCTGTTGGTTAATACTGTTGTAGACACATGCATATCTCAATATACTATGAGAAATTATAAAACATTACACTAAATACTCTATATACTTAACTAAACTGTTTTTTTAATTATTGTTCTTTTAATACAACATGATAAATACAAGGAGAAAATAAATTACACTTTATAATTGACTCACTTCTATCACTAGAGTTGGCTTTACAATAGCAGCTCTTGTCCCAACATAACACATCTGGACTTCAAGTACCTACAAGGATAAACACCCGTGCTAAGCTATAAAGCTTAGTGGGGAACAATAAGCATATGAACAACCACTCACAGTGATTGTTTCCAAGCACACAATAAACATTACTAATATCAAGATGTTATAATTAACATGCAAGAGTTACAATATAACTCACATAGCATATTTAATTTTATAACATTATTGTATAAGAATATATCATAATAGACTAATAAAGTCTTTATCAATATTATATATATACTGTTCATTTCATACTATGAAATGCCTGTTAAAGTCCTGCGGGTGTCGAAAACAGGTGATAATGTACTGTAGTACCCGTAGGTATGAAAAGATACCCAAATGTATCAATCCTATGGACCCAAATGGGCCAAATCATAGGGACCTACAAGTGGCAGAATCATGGGGACCTATACAAGGTCGAATCATGGAAACCTATACAAGGTCAAATCATGGGGACCCAAACGGGGTCGAACATATAGCAGTTACGATTGTAACCCTATAGGCATGCCTATCTATCCACAACCAAGTTATATGTGCAGGCAAAGAATCATATTCATATGGACATTGATTTATACCATTCAATTCATCATATAAAAGGTTAACTTAAATGCTATAGTATTTTCTTTAAATATCATGTCATAATCAAAAAATATATATAGATAATCAATATAATACAAACATATTCAAGTATATATATTCATGTATCAATTACTATAATTTTATCCTTATATTACTTATACATTTCATATGCTTATGGTTGTTCATTATCATATATTTCATATTTAAGGTGAACTATACGATTTAGGAAAGGAGTAGTTAATCTTATGCCACAAATGGGGTCTCAACTTTCAAGTTTTTACTTACGAATGAGGGTCACAGTTACTACCAATTCATGGTAACTGTGGCTCAAGACATGACATAGGAGTCACGGTTACTACCAAAATCATGGTAACCATGACCTAGTTGCACTTTTGGTCTTGGACTACGCCGGACTACCTCACGATCATTACCGGATGAGTAATAACCGTGGTCTATACTTTTTGAAGGGGTCACGGTTACTATGAAAAGCTTAGTAACCATCAGGTAGGTCTTCTTTAGGGTCTAGACTGAAAACTGGGGTACCTCACGATTACTATGAAAAATCTAGTAACCGTGAGGCCCAAACTGCCTAGAGACTGATTTTCAGTCTCAACTTCTATACCATTTTTGACCTATAAAACATCATTTTTAGGGAAACATTCCTTCTACAAAGTTGTAGATCTGTGTTTCTAATTTTCAAAACATCTAAAATCAACCTAACCAGAGCTTTAAATCTCAAGATTTCACTAAAAATCATAGACTGCTCCTAATGACAGGGGCAGCAGTCATGACCCTGATTTAAGCCTATTTTTATTTATCATAAAAATTGATTCAAATTTCGTGTTCTTCACATGAAATGAAGATCTATGAGTCTAGTTTATTATCCAACTATAATTTCTTAATTTGAGTCACGAAAACTCAAGATATCAATAAATTTGTGCTAACTGGTCATGTGAACTCTAAGACAGTTTTTCCCTATCTTCAATAAAACTTCCCATTTCGGTTTCTAGTCAAGTGTAACCTCAATTTTTCATAATATTCACTTAATATAACATCCCATATTACTATTTTTGTATCATATACATAACAAACACACACAAAAGAAAGGAGAAGTTCTCATACCTCTTTAAGCTTTAACTTTTCAAGCTTTACCTTTCTCTCTCTCTTTTTCCTTCATCTCTTCTTGATCCTAGCCTTAGGTTGCTGTAAAAATCCTTTTCTTTACCATCTAAATATTTTCTTTTCTTAGAGCATGATTTTTTTTGTAAGCTTGAAGAAGAAACAAAGAAGGAAAGAAGAAAACAAAACAAAACAAAACAAAAATATGCCTAAGCCAAGAATGGCCGGCCACCATAAGAAGAAAATCAGATTTTCTTCTCTAATTTCTAGCCTTACACTTGTCTAATGCCTATTGGTAGTTCACAAAAATCTTGGCAAAGTTCATTTTGGTTTCTCTCTATATTTATGTTTCTTACTTTGGTCTCTCACTTTTTACATATCACATTTCTACCTCAAAACTTTTACTTTTACTTTTCAATTAAATCTCTAAGTTGCAGTTTCCCTTAATTAGTCACATAATCAACCTCTGTCTCATGCAAAATGACCATCTACCCCTCTTAGGGTACCATTAGGGGCATTACATTTTTTCTCCTAAATATTGTTTGATCATCTTCTTCATAACTACAAAATAAGAGCACAATGAGAAGATATTAGATTCTACCCTTACAAATATAAAATAAGTTACCTTGCTTCTTTTGGTCTCCTTATGGAGTGAAATGGTTGAGCTGCTTGTAAATATCTATCTTATTTTGGGTGAGCTCCCTCCACTGATCTAGTATTTTCCTCTTTCTTACTCAGTAACAAAGTGTGATAATTTTTGTTGACAAATCATCCCCAGAAAGTTTGGATTGGAAAATCACGCTTACTCTCTAAGATAAAGCAACGGTCCTTCCAGTTCTTCAGGAGTTTGATTTTCCTAAAGGTAAGCCATATCTAGCTCAAGCTTGGATAAAATTGTGATCTTCTGTCATCACTCGAAGATCGACCATATGGGTAGCCCTAAATAGGCTGATTGTTAGGTCAATATCGGGCTCTGCATTCCATATTTGCAGAGCTAATAGGGGAAGTCATACATTGAGGTAAAGCTACCCGATGGTGAGGTCAGAGTAGTTCAAGAATTGAACTTTGAATTGAGTCAACAGAATGGTAACTTCTAGTTTGAAAGTTAGCCTCATAGAGAACTAACTTTTTCTTACTATTAAAGTTTGCATTAGCTCGAAGATGATGATGGTCGAGAGCTTAAAGGCTGTATTGATTAGAAATGCCTAGATTTGCTCTAAGATCAAAGAGGTCATTAGTTTTAATGGTCGAGCTAATTTTAAGCTCTTCTTTTTTGTCTGGGCTTGTTTTAGATTGGAGCTCAAAATGTTGGAATCTCTACTAGCACACTCTCTAATAATGCACTATAGGCAGAAGTGCTCAGGATATTATCATCTAAAAGACACTCACTAATCCTAAATGTTGCTAGAACCTTATGACCCACTCATTTTGAATATAAATAAATAGGAAAATAAAAGTGTAGAAATAGAAAGAAAGATCTAGGTTACTAACCTGAAGAAATTGAAGATGAAATTGGGAATAAGATGAAGAATGTAAGAATGTTGCGAAGCAAAAGGAAGAAGCAAAGCAAAATAGGATAAGATACGTAAAAATGCAAAAATGAAGGAAGTTTTTATAGGAATATAGTGCTGTTGGATGATCGACATGTGTTCGGTCTGGATGAGCTTAGGTTTACAACTTGCTTGCATTAATGCCATTGCGTAGGAATCGAAGTGCTACTAAACACAACTGTCACCATTGCAAAAAATGAGAGGACTTAATTGCAATGGTTATCATTGCAGAGATCGAATAGACATCTCATTTTAGGTAGATGTCAAACTTGTCGGCATCCTAGCAGTTGAAACATCTCCATGACATAAATTTCTTGTACCTCGAGGGGGGGGGACTTATGATAACCGAACTAGGCAACCGGGCTCCCTCGAGCAACTCAGTCATCAAGTTATTCGGTTCACCCCGGATCTGAGGTGGTACCTTTGCGAAGTTATTTGCAAAGTTATGTTAGGAAGAGAAGTGTTGGTTACCTAAAACGGGTAGAGTTCCTATTCCGAAACCTTAGTTCAATTTCCTGATCAAGTCAAATGTCTTCCTAAATGGGTTTTCTATTGACGATAGGAGTCCCTCCTATTTATAAAACTAAATCCTAACTAAAATAGGATTCGTATCCCTATAAATAAGCGAGATCTTAGGTACTTTCACTCTCTTAGCCAACTTTTACACTAAAATAGAAAGCTTTATATATACTAACTTGACCGTCGGATAAACATGTAGGATGTCAGGTATTTTCACTCTCTTAGCCAACTTTTACACTAAAATACTTTCTTGAAAGCTTTATACTAACTTGACTATCGGGGCTTCCCCTCGTCAAAAACTCCATTGAAATTCTTTGTTTTCAGGCACGCGAAATAGCTTTATCAGATGCTTTCATTCAAGTTCAACCCGGATAGTAGCCTAGAATTTTAACTGTTATCAATTTCTTTTTTTTTTTTTTAATTGATGTCTGCCTCTATTGTCATATGTTGTGGTATATGAAAAATCATTCTTAATTTTATTATTTTAGTATATAAAAAGCAATAAATATGAAGAATAATTTTTTTATTTATTTTTAATTTTTACTTTTATTCAATTTACAAGCAAAACTATTTATTTTTTTATGTTTTTTTATATTTACATAATAATTCTTTAAGGGAGAAATGATTTAGTGCATGCATCGGTGGTTGAGTAAAAACTATTATTTTTATTTTAGATATGACATTTAAATTTTAGATATAGAGGTAAATGCTTCATAAGTTTTTAATATAGAGGTTTGAAATTTAAGAATGCAAAAATTTTGAATTTTGTGAAAATGAAGACTGAAACGAGGCAAAAGAAGAAATATGAAAAGGAATTAGGAAGAAATATGAAAAATATTTGAAAACCTATCCGAACATGTGACCTGAATTTTTTAATTAAATTTTATTTTTTTTATATTCATTTATAAACTATGGTATAATATTATATATTTTTTTTCAAAAAAATATCTAATATATATTTAAAATTATAAAATTATAAATTGATTTTTTTTAAATTCAAAGTTACAATAATTTTCTTTTTGATTTTTCTTAGTTGAGTGGTTTAATTTTTTACGAATTAAATGTAGTCGATTTTTGAAAAACTCAATGCGGTCAGTGGTTTAATATTACACGATGATGTTGTGGATTGAGAAAAAGGACATCACGTCTCTGTGAGCTCAATTATACTCAATTATCCATAATTACGCCCTCCATATGCTAAATGTGTAAGTGTAATCTCAATTAAGATTGAATCGGTTCAAAATAAGATTGTTTAAAATATGACGAGTTAATTGTTGACTTGTAAACCTGCAATAGCATGTTAGAATGACTTTTTTTTTTTACATGAATTATGTTATAAATTCAAGAAAAATGATTTTATTGTTATAAATATTATAGTTGAGTGATCAATTTGTCAGTTATCCCCATTTCTGCTCTATATAATTTTGAATATATTTTATAACTTATTCACCAAAAATTATTCATGTGTCAATATTGATGAGTTATAAATTAGTGTTAATTTTTTTTATTGTCTTATACAACAATGTGACAACATTGATGTAATGTTTTTTTTTTATCAAATTGATATTGAATTTTAATGATTTATATTTTTATGTTTAAAACTTCTAGAATTATATTTTAATTTTATGAAAGTATATTTTTATGAAGTATGGGTATCTATATGCTATACCTTCGGATATCTATAACACTTGTTATCAAACACCCACAAAAAATGAGCAGGTTAACTATAGAAAACAACTAAATTATATAAAATAAAGCAAGCAACATTATATGAACTTATACATGGACTACTTGACATGGTTATTTGGTTTTAGTGAAAGCAATTCAACATGAAATGAATTCCAACTTTGTATTTATCCATTATATGTTTCTGATAAGCATTAATGATATATACGATAAATATGAATTATACGATTTTAGCATCTGAATACTTATATGGTTTTAGCATCTGAATACATAAGTGTATTCTCAAATACAGTAACTATAAATAAATGATGATGTGGAATGATAGAATTATGATTCTAGAGTTATGATATGATAAATTAAAAGCATTAAATTATGTGATTAACTAACATATTACTATGATTATGGATGAGCATGTACCGGTTAGCTAATCCATTAACAATAAAATTAATCGGTCCATTAATATCGATTTTTTAAAATTACTAACCAATATTTTTCGGTTAACCATTAAAATTTATAACATAAAATTATTAAAAAAATAGATAAAGTTCAATTCAATTTCAAATGTGTAAAGTAATTTAATATAAAAATTACGAAACAAATATAATTTACTAGTCAAAATTCATGTTATATAGATTAATAGCTAATATTATAAAATAGATTTGATATTTGTTGAAAATTATAATGTGCTTGATTTTAAGTCAAATAAATTTTGAATAATATTAAATGTTATAACATAAACTCTAAAATATAAGAAAATGTAATTAAATACTATTAAATAAAATATGAACACCAATATATAATAAAAAAATACATATAAAAGTTAATCAGATACTATATATAAATATTACTATATAATTATAGAGAATAACATAATATAAATTTAGTTTAAAGTATTATATAAATTTTATAGAAAAATATAAAAAAAATAAGGTATAAAAATAAAAATATATTTTAAAATATTGTTTTATATAAGTTTTAGAGAGAAATAGAAAAAATTGAATATATATATATATATATATATATATAAACCGATTAATTATGGACTAACGGTTAACCGGTATCTAAAAACCTAAATCGTAACCATTAACAAAAAATATAAAAATTAAAAATCATAACCGAGTCCATTGGATAGGTTAATAATAAAAACCAGTTCGATTTCGGACCGGTTTTATGGTTAATTATATTTTCGGTTTTTTTCTCACCCCTAACTATGATAAAGTATTAAATTATGTGATTAACTAATTAATGAACTTAATCAAGAATAAATGAAAATGTAATAAACACATAGGGACGAAAGTTGTAGAATAAATACATTAAGAAGAGGTAAGGCATAGAAAGCAATTAAGATTGACACTTGGATACAAATTTCAAAAGCATAAATAAGATGAACTGAAAATAGGATTTTGCTTAGATATTAGTAAATTTATGTTTTGATACTAAAGGTTGTTACTAAAGTTGACATGATAAAAGAATTAATAGGTAGAACTACGTGATTTTGATTTTCAATTTTATGAATACATAGAAAGCTAGGAATACATGTTTCAAGTCCAAATCAAATTGTATTAAACTAATAAATAGTACTCGAATGTTAAAAATAACCCCATGAATGGAACTTGACATAGAATTACATGTGCCTAGGTTATACTTATAATTAGTTATGATTAGCATGTAAAGGTAAATAAATATGAACGCATAATTGATAATAAAGAGGATTCAAGTAAATCAAATCTCATTCACCTTAAAAAATGGAGGAGAATCCTCTCATATAAAAACATTACACACAAGAGTTTAAGTAGGAAAGAAAAGACAAAAGGAGAAACATTATATGGCTGGTTACAAACGGTAACCATAATTCTAGGCCACAAGATAGGAAATAAAACAACTAGCTGGTAAGAGCTGTCAAGGGATAATATAAAACAGCTGGTTGTTTAAGAAAAAAAAAAGGAATTAGCCGTTAATATAAAACAGTTTGTTGTTTAAGAGAAAATGAATTAGCAGTTTGTTTGTTGTGATCCGTTGAGATCCTTTCCTTGTTCCATTTCTTCACCCTTTTTCAAGTTGGAGGGAAGGAGAATAGGGACTCCAAACTTGTCACGCAAACCTTGATAGGTGATTTTAGCCAAAGGTTTAGTAAAAATGTCAGCTATTTGCTGAGAAAATCGACCAAACCTTGTAACCAAATTTCCAAGTGCAACTTTCTCTCTTACAAAGTGATAATCAATGGCACTTAATTAATCTTTTGTCTCGTATATCACTTTTATTATTTTTTCAATAATGGGAAAACGTAATTATTCTCTCTTGATCCATAAAATCAGCTGAATTTTCATATAATAATTAATTGTGATAATACATATTAATTACTTGATAAAAATATTGTGTTGCACACTCAGTTGTTTACAATCACCAATCACACACTTGAATCTAATGAAAATAACATACTACTCATTTCAACTTAGATTTCTGAAGTTATAAAAATTGTACTTATTAACCATTTGAATTTAATAGCGAAATTTCGTGCAGCAAAATTCTTATTTGCTACCGCGTGCTACTTAAAAAGTGTAACAAGTGTGTTTTGTCTAGTTCTACTAGGCGAGGCAGTGGTGTGCTGCACAATAACCGAAAATATCATCAGCTTACACTCTGACCTGAATAGCATGGGGCACATGAATTACCGAGAACTATCTTGCAAGGTTAAATAGTCCTGTGTGACCGATAACAAAGTATTATTGTGAGAGAAGGGTGAAAAGAACTCTAGTTGGAAAGTGAAATGGAACATGAAACCGTAAGCTCCGGATAATAGATTATTATCACCAAATTTAGGTTATTAGAAAAGATTATGCACGACAATGTTTTTGCTAAATACATCTGAATACTCGGTGGAAGAATTATACGATTTTAGCATCTGAATACTTTTATGATTTTAGCATCTGAATACATAAGTGTATTCTCAACTATAGTAACTATAAATAAATGAATGATGTGGAATGATAGAATTATGATTCTAGAGTTATGATATGATAAATTAAAAGCATTACATATTACTATGATAAAGTATTAAATTATGTGATTAACTAACATATTACTATGATAAAGTATTAAATTATGTGATTAACTAATGAACTTAATCAAGAATAAATGGAAATGTAATAAACACATAGGGATGAAAGTTATAGAATAAATACATTAAGAAGAGGTAAGGCATAGAAAGCAATTAAGATTGACACTTGGATACAAATTTCAAAAGCATAAATAAGATGAACTGAAAATAGGATTTTGCTTACATATTAGTAAATTTATGATTTGATACTAAAGGTTGTTACTAAAGTTGACATGATAAAAGAATTAATAGGTAGAACTACGTGATTTTGATTTTCAATTTTATGAATACATAGAAAGCTAGGAATACATGTTTCAAGTCCAAATCAAATTGTATTAAACTAATAAATACTCGAATGTTAAAGATAACCCCATGAATGGAACTTGACGTAGAATTACATGTGCCTAGGTTACACTTATAATTAGTTATGATTAGCATGTAAAGGTAAATAAATATGAACGCATAATTGATAAGTGTAATATTGATAATTGTGTGTAAATGATGGCATTATGTAATGAACTTTAGAAGTGCATGTATTGTTGTCTGAAGTATTGCAATTGGAAGTTGAATATTGAGAGTGTAATCTTGATACTTTGCAGGTGGGTAGGTATGATTTTACATCTGTCATATTGTCCAAATTTTTACAAAATGAATAGTAACAATTCAACACCAAAACTAAATTGAAATTTGGTGCCATAATAAGTAACAACTTCATGCGGATTAGATGGGTATAAATGATGGATAACCTATTAACTCATTTAAATAAGATATTTGATCCTGCAATATTATCAATTGTGGCACACCGACGTTGGGATCTATATTCGGGTATTGGGTGTTACAATAAGTATGTATAAGTGATAATAATGTTACTTAAGCACAAGATGTAATCAGTAAATGCATGCTAGATGATAGTAAATAAGGTTAATCTTTGTAATTGATTTACGATCATATAAAGTAATACGGAGCATACACGCTGAAAAATGAGAGTGGTACGTGTTGATGAAGGTAAGGGTTCGAAAGCTAACTTGAAGTGAAGGTCGAAAACAGTTGATGAAGATAAATCATAAAGTGTAGGCAATAAATGTAACTTGTTAATTTTTGGCATACAAGATGTAAATATGTATTAAGCTATAAGTTAGTAGTCAAATATACAAATTTTGCGCACATTATAGAAAGATAATGAAAGTTAAGTTAAAGAATATAGATGGAAATAGTGTATAAATTGTATACACTTTGTGAGGTGTCTTCTGCTCTCTTTTCCCTCACTTTTCTCTGCTCTATTTTGTTGTCTTCAGGTAGGCATTGCTGCCCATACAAGCAAGGGACTTGCATTAATTACCACTATTATAATAAACATTTTAAAAACAAATAAATGATTTAATTATAATTTCTTGTATTCTCATTTCCCAAGTAAATAAGAAATGAGCCTATCCCTTTCCTCACAAAGATGTCTAGCTTTGGAATAGACAGAGAAAATAGAAAGAAAGCAAAACCAGATTACATCTAGCATGGACCTGTTCATCATATAAAATCTTTATAAAGCTATCTTTGTCAGCCTATGTTAATCTCATTAATTTTAAAAAAGTTGGAAAATGGGTGAATGTAAATATGAAATTTTAATCTATGATATTTATGTGTAAATTCCTTTAATTAATTATGTGGACCAACCAACTCAATTCATCTTTAATCATGGCCACTTAGAAAAATATATTGATAATTATGTCACAAATGCCCAAAAAAAAAAAAACCCAAGGGCATAAATGTAAAACAGCAAAAGACCAAAAATGGTATTATGAAGAAGAGAAGAAATAATTCTTTATCAACCAGCCCCTGTTTACATGCCGGGGAGGCTGAAGAAAGGAGTATGGTATCTTCCCACTCCTCGAAACCTTAATTCAAGTTGTACAATGCCCGGAGACCTCTGACTCCATCTCTGAGAAAAAAAACATAGACAATGAACTTCGAATTCATGATAATTAAAGAGTTGCGATCCACAAAAATGAAAAATCTTTGACCAGTAGTTCCTAAGTCGAGAAAGATATTTAAGCAGGCAGTGCAAATTGTAATATAGATTGTTCTGTCCTTTGTCATTATGACAGAAATTACAGAAAATTTTAATATACAAAGTCACTTTATTGAATTTTAATGAATATAGCATAATTAATTAAGAAAGTATAATATTAGAGAGTTCAATTGACTAAATATGATAAAATTAAATCTAAAATGGATCCAAGTGTAATAGTTTTCCATATTTATAGATTAAAATTTAATAATTGATAAATTTAAAGGAAAAATTACTAAAGTAATAAGTTTAGGAATTCTAAAAAAAAAACTAGATATTAAAATGTAAGATGCTATTAAAATGGTCAAATATGCTCTTAAAGTATTGAAAATTGTATACATTTACCGGTTAAATATGTTTTCAGTCAAAATTGCTCATAAAATATTGAAAATGGTATAAATTTATCCTCGTTATTTCATAAATGATTCAAATTTGCTACTGAAAATATTGAGATTTTAAATAAGCAAATAAAAATGCATATGATAGGTTAATTTAAATCACATAAACTTGCACACTCGGAAAAGGATTAATATTATTTTCAACATAAAAAAAGATACAATCTATTATCTATTCATTGATTTGTTAACTACCGAATATATATCCTTTTCACAAATCATGTAATATTTAATACTATTACAAAAATAAATGAATGTATAAACTTTTAAAATTAAATATAAATTTTATATTCTACTCAATTTAAAAAAATGGATTAATAAAATTTTAAATTAGATTATCAAAATATAAAGAATTTAATTAAAAATAGAAGATTACATTGAATATTAATTTTTTTATTAGTTTAAAGGATGTATTGGTATTTGTTGACTTTATGTCAAAGTTTAAAATCTTTGTATTAGGGAAATGCTCATGTTTCGAAATCCTATTATTGAATATATGCTACTATTAGTATTTGTCTCATTATAGAAAACAAAATCCTATTTATAAGACTAATGAACGAAAATATTAAAATAGCAACGGAATAATTTTCATTGCTAATTTAGCAACGAAAAATAATTTCGTTGCTAATTAGCAACGAAAATCAAATTTTCTTACTAAAATTGGTTGAAGTTTTTAGATTTAGCATTGAAAAAATAGTTATCTTCCATCGCTAAAAATGGAGGGAACTTTTAGCGCCAAAATATAGCAATGAAAATTTGCAATAAAATGCTTGTACCGTTGCTAAATAAGGCGCCAGAAGATGATGAAAAAATTTGGAAAGAAAATTACCAACGGAAATAAAAGTTCGTTGCTATTTTATTTTTTTGCCATAGGTATAAATAGTTCCATTTTCCTAGTTTTTTTCTTCTCTCCCGGCCTCGCTGTCTTGCTTCTCCCAGACTGGGGAAAAATAAGTTGCTCGTTAAGGAACTGATGAGTTTCTTCAACTTCTATGCATGTGTTGTTCTTATGTTGACGATCAATGTTTGCTATGCAAACATCATGCTTGTATAGTTCAAAGGTGATAGAAGTTGCAAACAATTTAAGGCAATTTGATGCTCGTGATGTGCCACATCCAGTAGAGCAGGGTACAGTGGAAGGAGAGATAAAGGTAAGACCTACTTAATTATTACCTCAGCTTTGGATAATCAATCCTCAAGTTTTGGATATGAAAACTTAATCTATTATTCTGATACTAAATTTTGTGGCCATTGCAGAAACACAAAACAAAGAAGGAAGTGATGGAGGAGGTTAAAGCTTAAGTCTCCACTTGTACTAGCCTTTTGAGGCTAGATGACACATGTTGCTCTTTCTTTCGAATTTCTTGGAGACTGGCTTAGTGAGAAAGAAGCCATAGTTGTCCCAGAATTATAGTTTTTGATTAGTAACTTGCATACAGATCCATTAATTAATATTAGTATAAGTTCAAACTTGAGGGTGACTATGGTGGCAGACCTTCGACTTTGTGCTGCAAGCAGTTGATAGTGCACAATCTTCAGTAATATTATTTCTTTGCTGGTTAATTTGTGCGTCATTTGTACCTAATTAATTGCTGTCTTTCTTTTCAAATGATATCATACGAAGAACATTCTTTGATGCCTTTTCTTCTCTTCTTTGTACCAGCGGAAGTTCCAGGGCATGATGAGGATAAAGAAGCTTTGATACCATTTTCTTGTCTTCTTTGTACCTAATTGCTGTCTTTCTTTTCAAATGATAATTATAATGCCACTTCCACTACAAAAAAACTGGGAATTAGCGACGGAATTTTCCGTCGCTAATTGACAAAATTCCGTCGCTAATTTAAATTAGCGACGCCGGGACGAACAGTCGCTAATTTAGCGACGAAAAATTTTGTCGCTAATTTTTTTTTTCCGTCGCTAATTTATATTTATAAATAGTCCCCAGAATTATAATAATAATATTTAGCGACTACATTTTTCGTCGCTAATTCCGTCGCTAATTATAAATTTACTGTAAATTTTAGCGACGAAATTGTAGTCGCTAATTATTTCTTTAATTATATCTATTACACATTAGCGACAGTTTCTGTCGCAAATCCGTTGCTAAATTATTGCATAATTATTTTTTTTTGCTGTTTTTTTAAAAATTTTAATCCTATATAAATGATCGCTATTTATTTATTTTAATCATATACATAACAATGATCTCACAAATACAAACATATATTTATTTCAAATAAAAATATGTTCCAAAATACACATATATAGAGAAAATTATTTGAAACATTACATAATAAGACCCATTTTGTAAGAAAACAATAAACATAAAAGAATCATCCTTTGCTGTCAATCAACAAGTTACAAATGCAAATAATAACATAAGAATAACCAGTCCAACCCAACCAAGACAATCGGGGTCAAATCATCTACATAATTCACAGCTTCTCCTCCACAAGCTAAAACCAGGTGTTCCATATTTCTTCTCTTAGCTCTTCAAAGGGCAATTATCTAGAAAATATCAATGTTAACACATGATTGCTGTAACAGGCTAAAAAATGACAGATAATATGCACTGAAATACAAAGTAACAACAAAAATCTAACATAGCACAGGTGGCTCCTAATGAAAACAAATTTTGTCTGAAATAAACTATATATTGAGAAATATACAATAGCAAAGCAGCCAAATCAAGTCATTGCCTTGGCACGTTCATATTGCTTTTGCTGCCGATACAAATTTCCAAGATTAGAAAATATTGCATGTGCTTGTTCAGATGCTGCACATGCCAAAGCCTTCTTATATATATCTTCAGCTCTTGATGATTCCTCCAATAATTGAAGTGAGATACCTAGACCGTAAGAACGACTTAAGGGCAAGTCTCAACTAAAAGAATTTAAGAGGTGTAACAAAATATAATGTGATTAATCTGCATACCAAGATTTGACCATGCATAACTTCCCTAAATTGACCAACTGCAGCCTTAAGATACTTCTGCGCCATTTCAAATTGTCGGGAACAAAGATAATGTAGGCCAAGCTGGTGCCATTGCACCCCATCATCTGGTTCCTCGACTATTGCCTAATTCATATATTTGTGAATAATGAAAGAACAAGTCATACACACAAAGACACAGATTATATGCAATAATCAAAAAGTGAAAGATACTGCATAGAGAATCATCCAACTTGTAGACAACTGCAGTTAAGATATGAATAACAAAAGAACAAAAGCAAACTACTGCATTTTGAACAGGCAATAAGATAAATTATTGTCAATTATCAGTAAAGAACAATCCAACTCCAAAGCAGGCCAGGAATTAAGCTTTTTCTTCCTCTCTGTTCTTCCAAGATTAAAACCAAATTTATCCAATCCTCATCACAACATGCATGAAAACTTAGAAAACTTTAACTTCTGCCCTCAGACAAGAAGAAAAGGAGCATAAGTTTTTCTACCAAGTACATTAAATGGTAGAGAGAATAGTAAACTTACTCCAAGTGCCAAAAGAGACATACCTGCTTTAAACTGTAGAGAGCACGTTCTTCAACGTCCACCAACTCATTTTTTTCAGTTTGAAATGCTGCTACTATCTCATGTTGGGCCATGGCAAGACCTGCCCATGCAATTGGAAGTTCAATTGGCACAGTCTCTCCTTCTCTCAATATTGAAGCCATTTCATTTCCAGCCCATGAAAGCTGCTCGCTGGGATCTTGAGACCTTTCTGCATCCTTGATTCGGTGGACTCCCACAGCATACCGAGTAGACATACAGTTGGGCTCCAGTTTTGCTGACTGAAATACAACTAGTGCAAAGTCAATGCAGAAAGAACTTTGATGTAGAAAGCATTGAATGAAATTTCCAATTGTTCATTGATAAAAGGCAAAGAAAATGTTTTTCCCACCAAAAGATCAAGGAAAGCAATGAACAACCTCAACAAAGAACCAATAAATGACTGTAGCAATGAGCCATGAGCACCTTCTCCAAGCATTTGCTTGAATTTCTGTGGTCACCAGTCAAGTAGTATGCGTTAGCAAGATTTGCCCATATATGTGCTGCCTTAGGATCCACTTTTAGTGCAACTAGCAAACACTCCTTTGCAACATTGATCGCTTCAACCTTATCCGCAGAAGCAACTTCACCAGCATTTGCCCCAGCCCCTGATAATATAAAAGGAAGAAGAGCTGAAGTCATGCAATTTCTTAACCATAATTTATGATTAAAAAGTGGCATCATCAGTCATTGACCATCTTATAAAATTCGTGTGGTGAAGAATGTAAGCCAAAGGTCAGAAGAGTTAAAAAAAATGAATACAAACCCAGCAACATCATACCTGAAATAACTAAACCATATTTACAGAGTAGAAGGGTAGCATAGTTGACAAGAGCACCAGGGTGATTTTGATCTTTGAGAATCAAATCTTGAAAACATTTTGCTGATAGCTCCAAATTTCCACTGCAAAATCAGTAAAATAGTTCAGGTCAATTGTTAAAATCTCAAGCAAACATCACCAAAACCACTTTCCATAATATGGATCATCTATTGCACAAGTAATAATCCTAAAAGTTGTCCTAGGCAGCCAAATGAAGACAAATAAATCCAGATGACGTTAGCTAGACTAATTATTCATCACTCTGCAGACAAGAATCCACATGCAGATTCCACTAATTGTTTAGTTAATAAGATTATTTAAGAAATCACCACTAATTCAGGACCTTGTATTGAGATATAGAATACAGAATATAGAATTTATTTTACATGAATCACAGACTACATCACCCTAGCATATTCTGATGATTTCCAGTTTCTGCTTTCACAAACAACACCACCTACCAATTACAAATTTTCCATGATCTCATTGGTTATCTCACCTCTTAACATTTTGAATCTACAAGCAAGCAACATAATCGCCATCACCTTACCTTTGAAGGTATGCAATCCCCAAGTTTGCAAGGCAGTCGTAGTTATTAGGGTCAATTGCCAACAAAGATGACCAAACTGAAATGGCATTCTGCAAAGGGGAAAAACAGTCCATGAAAGACTGTAACAACTGAAACTCACCATTATAAATAACAAAACATTGCTATTGTACCTACAGACGACCAGATTTAAGAAGTATCAAGCCCAGTGTGTTCCAAACAGCTGCTTGTCTTCTATCTAATTGCATTGACTCCCTCAATCTACAAATGATATCCTCAAGCTCTTCGGATTCTATTTCTTTATCCAAACTGTTATCAGCAGAACTTTCAAGGAAAATACACTGGATTGATGATAACAAATACTAAAAAGAATTAGCAACCACTGGAATCCTACTTTGAAACAAAAGGTAGGGCAATAAAAATCAATGGCACCTGAGCATGGTGAATTTGAACTAGTGAAAGTAACTCAGGCCTAGCAACTTCAGCCTCACACCACTGCAAAATCTCTTCTGCTTTCTCATAGGCAAAAATTGCCTACAAAGAAATGTCAAAAGCCAAATGAAACAAAAATCATAATTATAATATAGAGAGTTAAGCTTCAAAATCTACCTTCTGTGGTTGACTCAACCTTTGATCCATCAGACCAAGTATAAACTGAGCATGAGCATTTTTTGGCATCTTCCTTGCTACATGCACCAAACCCTAAAAGCGTGCCCAAATGAAGTTAAACTAATGGAGAACAGATGAAAAAACAATTACATAGTTCCTTAAAACAAAAGTTAATCACCAACAAATATAGAAAGATGACTCACAGTTTTAAGGCTGCTGACTTTTTCTTCACGAGAAGAGATAGGACCTTGACCGGAATGATCAGCATCCACATCAGGTCCATAATCAAGAGACGTATCTGCCTTACTATTTCTTGAACGGCATCTCCCTAGTTTATTCAGTTTTTTACCCTCAACTTCCGCAGTATCCCCATCTTTGCATACCAAGCTACTTTTGTCTTGGTTTTGTCAACAGAACATACATTTTTATATTACAAAATATAAAATATTAATTATTTAACAAAAACCAAAAAGCACGTTTAGAAAGAAAAACTCCAGGAACACAGGACATGATACAGATCTTCATAGGAATTGTAGTATACAGCAAAAACTTACGTTGAGAGGAATGGAAGCAAGCACTTTATAAGAAAAACTTACGTTGAGAGGAATGACATCAACAAGAACCGATACTTGAATGAAGTCCAGGTTCATAGAACTTCACAAGCCACGTATCTGAACCAATCTCTGTAGATAACAAACGATCAAACCAGTTCAGCGAGTTTAACATGACCCATAGCTTTCTTAACACCATCAATGGTAACAAATAAATCAGATCGGAAAGAGTCAAAAAGATCTGAGAGTAAATATATCTAACAAATAAAACCATCAACAAGTAAACACTTCTGAAAAAAATCAGATCGGATTGAAATCAAATATGAAAAAAAGAGTTTATTTTTTCACAGATCCAACGGATCAAAGGCAAATGCAAGCCTAGATACCTTTCTTCGACAGGGAGCAAACTAGGGAACAAAAAAAATTGACAATCGAACAAGATCTACCTCTTGTAGGTGAGCTCCGGCGCTGGTCAGTCCGTCGATGGGGATATCGACGGTCACAAGCCCGGCGACGGCGACGGCCATAGCGAGATCTGATCGGCGACGGCCATGGCGAGATCTGATCGGCGACGGCAATGGCGAGATCTGATCGAGTCGATTCAACGAGAGAGAGGCGGAGGGGAGAGAGCGGCAGATGAGATAAGTATGTAGGGTTCTTTCTATTTTATTAATTATCTGAGAGGGCAATAAGCAGATGAGTGGGTGTGAGTGAGTTTCACTGCCATGTTAGCTAAGGAAATGGTAAAAGGTGATACGCGGGCGATAAATGATTGGATTATTTAAAATGGATCTTATTGTCCCATTAGCTAAGGAAATTAGTAAAACTTAACAGTCTTTTTTTATTAGAGGTAAAATTACTTAAATTTTTAAACGTTAAGTGTAACATTGTATTAAAATAAATATTAAAGCTAAAATTGCATATTTTATTGAGCATTTTTACATATTTATCCTTTTTTAAAAAAATTATTAACTTATTAGTTATGTCTTTTTTTTTTTTACTTTTTAGGTGTTGTTTTATAAAAATAATTTTGTTCATATGCAAATGCAAGTGTTTTTTTAATAATTTATTAAGGTATTATTACATTTTATTCCGATTGTACCCTTTTAGTTTCTTTTAAGGCGGTTAATTATGGTATTTGATTCTTAAAGTAATTTTTAAACCTTACTTTTTCAACTCTTGCAGACTTATTTATTAGTAATTTTTCAGAAGGGTAATTCAGTAAAATATTGGACTAATAAATGGATTTTCTAATCTTACTGAAATAACATTAAAAGACATTTAAGAAAAATGAATGGAGTATTAATTTAATCGTAATTATTGTAGTTAAAGACTTTTAAAAATTTCATTTCTAATAATTATGGG
Source organism: Excoecaria agallocha (assembly GCA_037975025.1). NCBI lineage: Eukaryota > Viridiplantae > Streptophyta > Magnoliopsida > Malpighiales > Euphorbiaceae > Excoecaria > Excoecaria agallocha. The sequence goes on from JBBPFJ010000118.1 coordinate 49,261, forward strand.
GCTAAATTTTAACTAGATCTGACTGATTCCAATTTGATTAAATAAATCTACAAATTTCTCAATTTTATTCTAGATTTTTTCGTGTAAAAGTAACTAAAAACTTATTTATGCTGTTCTTACTTCTCTTACAATTATAATTAATGACATCTTAACTTATTCAATTAATTCTAATTATATTAAAAATCAGATAATTATTTTTAATAACATATTAATTCTAATTAATATATTTTTAAATTAATATGTTAACATACTTAAATAGTCACTTTAATTAATAATAATAATATTGGTTTTTAAAACATACTTTAATTAAAAATATTAATTCAAAAATTTAAAAATAATATTCACTCATGTCACATCCTAAATAAATTGATCCTTATAACCGGGTATCCAAAATAATACTCACACATATAAACAACATATTATCAGTGGCCGGAATTAATCTGCATAATGTAATTATAAAAATAAAATTTATCCAAAAAAAATCAACAACCTCTTTTTTGCAATAAAAACTGAACTTACAGACCTTAAAAACTAATCTTCACCGTTCAACATTAAGAACAAGAAGTTTTGAACGTAATCACCAAAAATCAGATCAATCTAATGGTAAATGATTTTTCGATCGTCTTCGTATACAAAACTGGTCATTACGTAAAAAATCCAGAAAATAGCCTCTTTTTTGCAACAAAAACTGAACTTACAGACCTTAAAAACTAATCTTCACCGTTCAAAATTAATAACAAGGAGTTTCGAACGTACTCACCAAAAATTAGGCCGATCTAACGGCAAATGATTTTTTGATCGTCTTCACATACAAAATTGGTCATTATGTAAAAAATCCAAAAAACAGCCTCTTTTTTCCAAGAAAAACTGAACTTACAGATCGTAAAAACTAATCTTCACCGTTCAACATTAAGAACAAGAAGTTTTGAACGTAATCACCAAAAATCAGATCAATCTAATGGTAAATGATTTTTCGATCGTCTTCGTATACAAAACTGGTCATTACGTAAAAAATCCAGAAAATAGCCTTTTTTTTGCAACAAAAACTGAACTTACATACCTTAAAAACTAATCTTCACCGTTCAAAATTAACAACAAGGAGTTTTGAACGTACTCACCAAAAATCAGGCCAATCAAACGGCAAATGATTTTCCGATCGTCTTCGTATACAAAACTGGTCATTACGTAAAAAATCCAAAAAATAGCCTCTTTTTTGCAACAAAAATTGAATTTACAGACCTTAAAAACTAATCTTCACCGTTCAAAATTAACAACAAGGAGTTTTGAACGTACTCACTAAAAATCAAGCCAATCTAACGGCAAATGGTTTTTCGATCGTCTTCGTATACAAAACTGGTCATTATGTAAAAAATCCAAAAAATAGCCTCTTTTTTGCAACAAAAACTGAACTTACAGACCTTAAAAACTAATCTTCACCGTTCAAAAATAACAACAAGGAGTTTCGAACGTACTCAACAAAAATTAGGCCGATCTAACGGCAAATGATTTTTCGATCAACTTCACATACAAAATTGGTCATTACGTAAAAAATCCATAAAATAGCCTCTTTTTTGCAACAAAAATTGAACTTAAAGACCTTAAAAACTAATCTTTACCGTTCAAAATTAACAACAAGAAGTTTCGAAAGTACTCACCAAAAATCAGGCCGATCTAACGGCAAATACTTAACCGTTGAATCTTTACTTACACTATTCCTTATAAAAACTGTTCAATTTGTATTTGAAGATCCAACCAAACCGTAAATATGCAGATTCAAATGGACTATATATTTGGATTTATCAGATAATATCTTAACTTATTTATTAATCTGGCCATGTTTAGAATTTCAAAGCCATTTCTCCATTTTCAAATCAGTAAGTTTACTCAGTCTTCCATAACACTCAATTAGGTAACCGCGGTAGTGAAGTTAAATGGTAAGGATGAGTTTAGATGGAGTTTTGAACATTTAAAAAAATAATAGAAATAAAATTGAAAAGTGTGTGTGTGTATATATATATATATTAGAAAATTTATTCATTTAAAAAAATAATAGAAATTAAATTGAAGAAATTAAATTAGAAAATTTATTCATTTTGACTTGTATGAGTTTAAGTCTTGGATTGAACTCTATTGTATTATTCAACTAAATAATAAATTAAGCTTAAAATCATATACGCATTAAATTGAAAACGGTGGAAAGATGTGGCAGAAGATAAAATGTTATTTTTATATGTAGGGTAAATTTTTGAAATTACTAAAATGCCCCTACCAAATTTCATCATTTTATCCTTGTATTCAAGGATAATTTTATAAATATATATTTTAAATTTTTTATTAATTTAAAATTTGCTCAAAATTTTAACAAAATAAAAATAAATTATAAATTTTTCATAATCATTTTAAATGAAATAATAAACTTTATATTATTATTATATAAATATAAATATTTATTATTTTTCATAATATGACTATATAATACTTATAACAATTACTTTATTATTATTATTAAAATGTAATTTTTTTAAATAAATAAGTTTATATTTGGGGATAATTGATAAACAAATCAATTTAATTCCTAATAATTTAATATTTGATTTAAATTTTTTAAAATAAAAATAAATTACAAATTTTTTTATTATTATTTTGAATGAAATAATAAATTTTATAAATATTTATTTTTATTAATCTTGAACACGCAAATATATAATAATCATAACAATTAGTTTATTATTATTATTAAAAATGTAAATTTTCTAAATAAATAACATTAGATTTTGGTATAAATTGGTAAAAAATTATTACCAACTTATAAAATAATTTATAATTTTCTGTTACAAAAGAAATAATTCATTTTATATGGTCTATATTAAAATTACTTGAAATTATACATAAATCATGGGAGTGAAATTTAAAAACTTATTTTTTAATTTATTTGCGACGGATTAGCGACTAAATATTTCCGTCGCTAATCGTATTACAGCAACAAAATACTAATTAGCGACAGAAATATTTCCGTCGCTAAATCGTCGCAAAAAAGGCGCTATATTTTCCCGCCAAAATTAGCGACTAAAAGTTTAGTCGCTAAAATTTCTGGAACTAATTTCTTGAATAAAAAATTATAAAATTTAGCGACGGAAACATTTGTCGCTAATTCCGTCGCAAAACAGGGCGCGTACTCTTCCCGCCAATAATTAGCGACTGTTTATTAATTCCGTCGCTATTTCGTCGCAAAAAAATAGCAAATATCATTATCGCGACGAAAATGTAAAACAGTCGCTAATCCGTCGCAAAATTAGCGACGGAAATTCTTCCGTCGCTAATTTTAGTCGCTAATTGGCAGTTTTTTTGTTGTGTTCTATCCACCATTTGGTTATTGTGGTACTTGTAGATAGGAGCCCAAAAGAAATACCACACTTGGTCATTTGAGTTATTTGACGTCATCATTGTTTTCTCTACATTTGAAAAATTCAATAATTTTTTTTTTAATTTATGTCTTGTATCAGTAGATTTTGAATTTTTATTGTGAAGTATACGAACTTTGTTTGTGGAATCCCTATTTAATTTTTTTAATTTTTCCAAATTGCAGATACTTATTTTTTTAATTTATGTCTTGTATCAGTGGATTCTTAATTTCATTATATATTTTATGTGTGTGTGTGTAATTTGCATTTTATCCAGCCATTATGATATCGGGAGCTAGAAATTTGGTAATTTGTTATACCTGCATAGAGTCTGGTTGGCTTAGAATGCCCTACATTGGTGGGTTATAAGCATTTCAAGGTTAAATTGTTTAACAGAATGTTCAGTTATGTATAAATTTTTTTTTATGATGATGCTGATGGGCAAGGTTTTTGAAATGCTTTATTCTGTGGTTAATTTAAATTGTTTTTGTTGCAAGGACTCTGAACCTTCTGGTTATCTGAGATGAGCTTAATTTTTACATTTATCCTTTTCTCTATTGGGTGCTCCTGGTGTTGACTCCTAGAATACATAGACTGCAATTGCTTGGTTCTCTTAAGATACTTTTATATATCTAAAGGTGTTATATCTTTGTTTATTGAGCTAGTTGTGCACTAAGAGGCTTCTTGATCACTTGATGAACAAGAAACTATCTGTTAGATTTTTATCATAGTATTTTCTATTGATTGAATTTAAGTTTCTGTAACGAAATGTTGACATTGAAAATTGATAGTAATTTTCTTTAAAAAATTAATAATATTTTAGTGATGGAATAGCGACGAAACATTCATCGTGAATATTTTTTTATAAATTAATTCAGTTTCTAAGTTAACCAACGGAATTTGTAATTTCTGTTGGCAAAAATAGCAACGAAAATAAATTCCATTGCTAACAAATAGCAACTGTCAAATCTGCAATCACTCGTTTCGTTGATAATTGAATATTTTCTTGCAGGGAAAATAAATTTGTAAGGATAAAATATTAAGATTATATTTTTTTTAAATAAATTTTCAATTATACAAATTAATTCATATCCAAAAAATATGTATAAAAATGTTAGTTATTGAGAAGTTAAAATTAGAGCTTAATATCATTTATTTTAAATAATGTACAAAAAAGTATTAATTACACTAGATAATTTCAAATTACAACTAAATGTCCTTCATGAGTTCTGGTACCATCTCGAACACGTTTTGACGGTCAAAATTGACGCTAGTTAAAACCCAAAGAAAGGATCAAAATTATTCACTTTTAATAAGTTGAGGGGTAAAAAGACAAAAAAAAGGATAAAATCACTACATTTTACATAGTTTCATGGCAAAAAAAAAAAAAAAAACCTTATTCCAAAATAAATAAATAAAAATTGGCATAGAATTTTTCTTGGAGGCCTTGACAAGTGAGACTCTAAATGAAAAAGAATGATACATGTCAATTTTTTTAATAATTTTATTGTAGCTTATATATATGTGGGCACGGCAAGCCTCAATGGAAGCATGTTTCCATGCACAGCTGGGATGCCACATGATTGCTGGCTCTGGAGGCTGGCTAAAGTCCTTTCTCATGACTTGGCTATCATCAGCTTAGTCATTGGTATGTGTTCTTCTTAGTCTTGTGCCTTTTTATCTTCCTTTAGAAAACTAACAACGCCAAAGGACCTAATTGAAATTTCTACAATTATAGCATGGGTAGCTTCAGGCCACCATGCTGCAGTGAACTTTGGACAATATGCGTTTGCAGGTTATTTTCCTAATAGGCCAACAATTGCCAGGATTAAAATGCCAGATGAGGATCCTACAGAAGAAGAGTGTTAATATTTAGTTTGCGAGTGTACAACAACTCTGTGCAATCTTTTAAAGTCAATAAAATTTATATATGAAATATTTAACGTATCTCCCATTTAATTCAAGTAGATCTCCACAAAAAGGAATTTGATCCAACACGTAAATTTTGTACAACTTATATAAGAGATGACAACATGAATTACTTTGTTGCTATTTAGGTGCATTTTTTCCAAGTTCACCCTTAATTTATGAAGATTGTTTCCTTCATTCTCAATTTATTTATATTGCTTCTTCATGTCTTTATACTGCCTGGAGTTTTTCCAGCTAATTTTAAATTTTGGAATGTGTTCCCTACTGCCTTCAAATTCTTTAGAAATGGTGTTGGAGATATGAAAAAGCTTATAGTTGCTCACTGACTTTGCTGTGAAATAGGTTTATGTTATGGGAACATTTTTGAAGAGTCAGCAAGATGTGGTGAGGTATAATTGGTCTTGCAGTAGAACTCTCTAACCTGTTGGTGTGAGTTGTAAAAACCTGTTATCAGTGCAGATTTTTAGAGACATATTAGTTTTCCATAAATACATTGATCAGCATATTCTTAGCATTAGATTAGTGTATTACCAAATTTAGTTTGTTACCGTTTTCTTTTGGTTTTGTATATATATTCTTGTACTCTGTTTTTGGAGATAAATACATGAAAAAGAACATGCTTTAACATGATATCAGAGACTTGTTCAAAAGACTCTACTACACCCAACTTTGTTTGACAAACCATTCACCTAAACCATGCCAGAAGGAACTGACCATGACAGTCATACTGACTCTGTCTTGAACGACCTGACAACAAGAATGACAGAAGTCTTCACCAGAAATCAGACTACAACTCATTCACCAAGCAATGAGTCTTCCACTCCATAGATCGGCATTAAGTTGGATGGAACCAATTATGCACTTTGGTCTCAAATTGTTGAGATGTATATCTCTAGCAAAGACAAATTGGGATATATTAATAGAGAGTTCCCACAACCTCAAGAATCAGATCCAGCATTCAGGAAGTGGAGAACTAAAAATGCAATTGTAAAGGGGTGGTTAATCAACTCTATGGATCCAACCCTGATTAGTAACTTCATTCGTTTTCCAACTGCAAAAATGGTATGGGATTCTGTTGCTACAACCTATTATGATGGAACCGACACATCTCAAGTGTATGATTTACAGAGACGTGTTACCAGAATGAGACAAATGGGTGGATCTATTGAAAAATACTACAATGATCTTCAAGGCTTATGGAGAGAAATTGACTTTCGCCATCCTAACTCCATGGAGTGTGCTGTTGATATACAAAGATATAATGCCATTCTACAGGAGAATAGAGTGTATACCTTTCTTGATGGCTTGGATGATCGCTTGGACATGGTTCGAAGTGATGTCTTGCAATTGAAAACCATTCCCAACTGTAGAACAAGCTTATGCTCACGTCTTCCACGAAGATATCAGACAAGCTGTTATGATAACCAGCACAGAAGTCACATCTGGTGTTGTTATGGTGTCCAAGGGAACAAAAATGAGACAATAGCTATCTACACATATAGAAGCTAGTAAGGGAAAAACTAAGATTAAACCACAATCAAATGGAAGGGGTTGTACTCATTGTGGTAATATGAAACATACCCAGGAGAATTGCTTTAAGCTACATGGGTATCCAGACTGGTGGAATGAACTCAAGGCAAAGAAGCAGCATGAGTTTGTTTCCACGGAGGGAAGTTTAGGCAAAACTGCCATGGTAACCGCTGACCAACACTTGTCTCTCACTCCTAATGCTGATTTTTCAAATGATGCTCTGAATTTGAGTAATTCAGGTACCTTGGGACAAGCATTACTTAGCTCTAACAAAAGTGATGCATGTGACTGGATAATCGATTCAGGTGCAACTGACCACATGACATTTGACTCAAGGGATTTCTCTGAAATTACTCAACCTCGAAGGTCAAGCATTTCTAATGCAAATGGTGTCACATACCCAGTAACTGGAGCTGGAACTGTTCCTTTATCACCTTCCCTCTCTTTGACTCATACTCTTTTAGTTCCTTCTCTTTCAAATAAATTATTATCTGTAAGCCAAGTTACTACAGAACTTAATTATGTGGTTCTCACTATCCTACTTTTTGTCTTCTTCAGGATATTCTCACCAAGGAGATCATTGGGCATGGTACTAAGAGGGGGGGCTATATTACATGGATGACTTGAGCCCGGGTAGAGCAAATAACATGCACTAGTTAACAAGTGTTAAAAGGAGACAAATTTGGCTTTGGCACCATCGGCTGGGACATCCTTCTTTTACTTACATGAAGAATTTATTTTCAGACTTATTTTCAGCCTTGAATAATTCAGACTTCAAGTGTGATACCTGTATTTTAGCTAAAAGTCATAGAGTTTCATACCCAATAAGCTTAAATAAAAGTGATGTTCCTTTTGCTTTAATACATTCAGATGTGTGGGGACCCTCCCCAATGTCTTCTTCTACTGGTATTCGATGGTTTGTGACTTTTATGGATGATTGTACCCGGATGACCTGGGTTTACTTGTTGAAGCATAAAGATGAAGTGTTTGGTTTATTTCAGTTCTTTCATTCAATTATCAAGACTCAATTTTCAGCCAAAATTCAGATTCTAAGATCGGACAATGGAGGGGAATATGTTAATCAACACTTTCAATCTTATTTCAAGAACAATGGTCTCCTTCATGAGATGTCATGCTCACAAACACCACAACAAAATGGTGTCGTCGAGAGAAAAAATCGACACATCCTAGAAACAACACGTGCATTATTGATCGGGTCACATGTACCTAGCAAGTATTGGGATGATGCTGTTACCACGGCAGTTTACCTACTGAACTGGATGCCATCAAAGGTTTTAAAATTCAAAACTCCTTTACAAGTGCTTTCTAGTTATGTGTCTTTACCTACTGTGTTATTGATTCCTTCTCGAGTATTTGGTTGTGTTGTGTTTGTTCACCTTCACAAGAATCAGCGTAATAAGTTGGATCCGTGCGCTGTCCGGTGTATTTTTTTAGGGTATGCTGCACATAAAAAGGGATATCGATGTTATGATCCTCTAAAAAACCGTCATTACATCACCGTGTATGCTACTTTTTTGGAATCAGAATTTTTCTTTCCAGCTCCGGTATCCAATTCTTCTCTTTAGGGGGAGATACGAAATGGAGAGCAGAATTGGACTAATCTTTATTGGCTTATTTTCGATGAAGATGGAATACTAGCAGAAAATCCAGACAATAGCATAGTCAATGATGATGTTGGTGAAGCAGCAGTTGATGCTGAGGCCACAATCAATGATGATGTTGGTGAAGCAGATACAGCTCCAACTTTGATGCCGAGGCCCCCTCCCCCTCCTCAGTACCCAGAGGCCCTTCTCCTGAGAATATTCTTGAGGTAAACTCTCTCACAACACCATCACATTCTAATGACTTGAATGCTCCTGTTGGTTATGTCTTACTCTTCAAGAATAATAGAGGAAAAGCCCCAAACAGATATTCTCCAGATGTTGAAGAAAGAATAACCAAATATCCAATTGCCAATTATGTGTCCACTAAAAAATTATCAGAACCTCTCAAAGCTTTTGTGAATACTTTATCATCATGTCATGTTCCTAAAGGAGTACAAGAAGCCTTAGCGGATAAAAAATGGGCAAAAAAATGGAGGCGTTGGAGAAGAATGAAACTTGGACTTTGGTACCCTTACCAAAGGGAAAGAAGACAGTGGGATGCAAATGGATTTTTTCCATTAAACACAAGGCAGACTGGTCTATTGATAGATACAAAATGAGACTTATAGCGAAATGATGCACGCAAACGTATGGTCTAGACTATCAAGAGACTTTCTCTCCTGTGGCAAAACTAAATACTGTTAGAGTATTGATTTTTCTTGTAGCAAATTTAGAATGGCCGTTGCATCAATTCGATGTGAAGAATGCATTTTTTTATAGGGACCTTGAGGAGGAGGTTTACATCGATATTCCACCAGGATATAATGCATCCTCAAAGACTAAAGTGGTGTGTAGGCTACAACGTGCTTTGTATGGGCTAAAACAATCGTCCCGGGCTTGGTTTGGCCGGTTTAGCAGAGTTATGAAGAATTATGGCTTCCAGCAGAGCAATTCAGACCACACTTTGTTTCTAAAGCACCAACGAGGGAAAGTAACAGCTCTAATAATCTATGTTGATGACATGATTATTATGGGAGATGACCATGAGGAAATCTCTAGACTGCAAGAACAATTGGCAACTGAATTTGAGATGAAAAATCTTGGAGGTCTCAAATATTTTTTGGGAATTGAAGTATCAAGATCTCATCAAGGTATATTTCTCTCTTAGAGAAAATATGTTTTAGATTTACTGTCTGAAGTTGGATTATTAGAATGCAAACCAGTTGATACTCCAATTATACAAAATCACAAGCTTGGAGAACAATCAGATCATGCACCAGTCAACAAAGAGAGATATCAGCAGCTAGTGGGAAGATTGATTTACTTATCACATACACGGCCAGACATTGCTTATGCTGTGAGTGTTGTAAGCCAATTCATGCATTGCCTAACAGAAAATCATATGGATGCAGTAATTTGGATTCTTCGTTATCTAAAATATGCTCCTGGCAAAGGGATCATGTTCTCTAAGAACAATCATCTGAGGATAGAGGGCTACACTGATGCAGATTGGGCAAGAAGTATCTCTGATCGGAAGTCTACTTCAGGATACTTTACATTTGTTGGTGGCAACCTGGTTACTTGGCGAAGTAAGAAGCAGAAAGTAGTGGCATTATCGAGTGCTGAAGCTGAGTTTCGAGGAATGGCCAAAGGTCTTTGTGAACTTTTATGGCTTAGAAGGTTAATGACAGAGATCGGTTTTGCTCCTAACTCTGAAATGAATTTGTTCTGCGATAATAAGGCAACAATTGACATCTCTCATAATCCTGTCCAGCATGATTGTACAAAACACGTTGAGGTGGATCGTCACTTCATCAAACAAAATCTCGAAGAGAAAATTATTCGCTTTCCATTTGTCAAATCGGAAGATCAACTAGCGGATATTCTTACGAAGGCTGTATCCAGTAAAAATTTTTACAACTCACTTGACAAGCTGGGCATCCAAGATATATATGCACCAACTTGAGGGGGAGTGTTGGTGTGAGTTGTAAAAACATGTAATCAATGCAGATTTTTAGGGACATATTAGTTTTCCATAAATACATTGATCAGCATATTCTTAGCATTAGATTAGTGTATTACCAAATTTAGTTTGTTACCGTTTTCTTTTGGTTTTGTATATATATTCTTGTACTCTGTTTTTGGAGATAAATACATGAAAAAGAACATGCTTTAACATAACTGACATCCTTGGTCTGCATAAAGGATCTGCAAAAGAGTGGGCTTAATTCTGAGTAACAAGTTTGCAACAGATGCAACGGCATTGACCCATCCAAAAGTTAAAATTCTGTCTCATAAAAAATCATATATGCAACTACAAATATGAGGATGACAAAGAAAACAACACACATCCGTTTGTGTGAAGTCTGCACCTCCTACTCCAACTATAAGAATTGATAATGGAAGATTGGATGCCTTCACCAAAGCATATTTAGTTTTTAGGAGATCGGTGAGGACTCCGTCCTAGAAAAAAGTGTGTTTGTATATTACTTGGAAAGAACATTATGAGAAAAAACAATGTGCATCAAGGTTTAATTTACAGTTATGATAAGCAAGACAAGATACTTGCTGATATTGCTAGAGAGAGACTGACCAGCAACTTCTGCAGCTGTCTGATCACTTGGCCAAATAAAGTAGGTCAAGCCAGAGCAACATTTCTCAGAGCAGTTGCATAGGTAGCCATGATGCCTTCAACACCCTCGACCAATTAAATAAAGCAATTCAATAAATTGGTGGAAGTACAACTTTTAGTAAAAAGGAACTGTTCATGGGCATCAATGGAATATCGAAAAGCAGTAGTAATTAAAAAAAAAACCCAACAAATAATATATGCACTTGGAAATATTCTTTGGCCCAACTTCTGGTTTCTCATGCTGGGCCATTGTGACATCATGGTTCCAATGATTGAGTTATGTGGATCACACTCATATTGTTATTGCAAAGGAGAGTCCATATCACGTTAGATTATAATCATGGGCTGTGTTACTTTCAAGACATGATTTTTGAGCAGATTATTTAGAATGTCTGCATAAAATCAATTCTGACAAAATTAAAAACTCATTTTTCTGGTTGTTCTAGATAACTTATCTTAGTCTGAAGCTGCATGCTGCTATTTATAAGCACATCATATCTCACAAGTACTAGTTTGTCCAAATACATGGTTTTTGCTCTATAAATTATCATTGTAACATAGTAGATTTTTTCCTGCTTGAGAAATTTTATATATGTATGCATATATACACACACCTTTATTTCTGATTTACTGTCATTTAATGAGAAATGTTAGTCTGAGGCAAGGTGTGGGAATAAAATTGTTATCTTCATTTTGCTCTGAGGACCTTGGGTGCATATACTTCATTTATGTTTTTTCTTGTAGAACATACTCTGTTGTTTTGGGTCATGAGTAATTAGTTAAACAAAAATGCTTGAGCAACTAAATGGAGTCAGTTATAGGGTTCCTGCTATTCTTGAAAATTTATGCGAGATGACATTTTTTCACCATCTGGCTTGCATGATGCTATTAGGGCCTATATGGAAAATCAAAATGGTAAATAGCTCAAGGACCTTCTGGGCTAGGTAAATATTAAATGACGGTTCAGCTTAGAGTTGATTGGCTAATAGTTCATTTGTGGCAGAATGACTTAACTTTGGGCCCTTATCAACATTTCATGTATGCTTATATAATTTTGAAATTTGCAATGCTGCATTTTCGAAATTTGTTTTTTTCGCCCTGATCAATTTTTCGCATTTGCTTATTTTTGGAATTTGGAATGCTGCATTTCAGTCTTATTAATAAAAAGAAATGTCTTACATCAACCTTTCTCTCTCTGTCTCTAAATTCTTTGCATGCTTTTGATTTTTGTGCTGACTTTTGACTCTCATCATATGAAAGGCACATGTAAGGGGACACCAGGTAAGGAAGCAATATAGAACAGTCATTTGGTCTGTTGGAATCCTGGAGAAGGTTATTCTTCGCTGGAGACGTAAAGGAAGTGGTCTGCGGGGATTCCGCCGAGATGCGGTTACCAGAGAGTTCATTGTTCAAGGTGTGCCTCCAAAAGAGGACGATTATGATTTTCTAAAGGAAGGAAGGAAGCAGAATGAGGAAAGGCAGCAAAAAGCACTTACTAGGGTAAAATCCATGTACCATTGTCCAGAAGGGCAAGCTCAATACCGGAGATTGCTGAATTATTTTGAAAAATTCCGGGAAGCTAAGGTATGTCCATCTATATTTGGGATATTTCTTTGATGTATTAAAGTTTTCTTTTTTGATTTCTTTAATCAGAGCAAAGCATGTTTTTCTCTGTCAATTATAATCATAAATGCTTTGGCACCATAGCTTACTCGTTACTAGGAAGAGATGACTAGTTAGCCTTGTGTACCATGTATCTTCTAATCACCACATAGAAGTCGCTCTTAAAACTATACAACCTATAAATCCTTATGGTCAAGACTTTGATTGGGGACTAAACTTTCTTGGTACTTTGTTCCAGTATCCCAGTTGTGTAACTTAGAATGTCTACTAGGTCACTCGACCATTTTGATGGATTGAGCTGTGAGATGAATCTGTGGATCCTTTTCGAACATTTCATGTGTTTCCATGTCCAAGCATGTAATTGTGTTTGCTCATATCATGCCGTCTTAGCTTTGAAATTGGTTGCGCAATAGTTGATAGCTCATCGAATTCGCCTTGCATGTAAATGAAGTCCAATGAGCAGACAGAACTTTTTGAATTTATTATGATTATCATTACTCCAGAGTGGAATTCTAACTGAACAGCAAATCATTCCCATATTTTTTGCAGGAAAGTGGTATGGAAGTGAGCAGCCCAAATGAATTGGTGTATGGTGATGAAAACCTCATCGATATTGATTCGCTTTTGGACGACGACACATTCATGTCGATAGCATTTGAGTGAACAATCTCAGCTTTTACTAATTTGGCTTACCCTGTAGATAGACGAATGCCCTAACTTTATGGAATTATATGTAAATATCTAACCAATGTAGCAACTAGCATTTGATAATAATTAGAGAGGATATTGCATACATAATTAGTCTTCAATGATATTTGGGCATCAGTCTATTTATTTGAGTAGAAGATTCCTCCTGTAAAATCTTAATGGTTTGAGATAGGAATTTAAGTGTGTGATGTGTAGCTTCTGATTTTGAATCTTTTTAGGCTTGAGATAGAATTTTAATTAATGATCATTTTGATTTTAAATATTTTTGTTGACTGAGCAAATGAAGCATTTGCATATCTGAAGGGGCTCTGAGTTGTTACTTTAGCATTATGTGTTTGAATGTGAGAATTGAAAAGTTTTTGCTCAATGCTGGGGAATGCAATTTTAGGGATTAATTTTATCCTATGTCATATAATGAAGACCAATTTGATGTTGTGTTTCTCATAGTAAAACAATCTACATCAATTAAGCAACATAACTATTAGTTTATATAAAAACCCCTGATTTTAGAGATTTCACTGCAAATTGTTAATTAATTTGGTACTTTGACACAAATTCTTGATTAATCTCTTAATTTGCAAATTTGTGGAGTTTTTATGTTAAAATTACAATTCACGACGTGACTTGGGAATTTCATATGGTCACAAAGTTAAATTAGCTTTGGTTGGTTTGAATTTTATGTTCGTTTGGACTCTCTACACATTAATATTAGCATATATTGGATCTAAGTAAATAAGTTACATTCAAAAGATATAATGGATGTATAAAAATAAATATAACAATAAACCTGTAATGTAGAAAAAGGATCTTTCTCGTATTAAGAAATCGTAATTTTCCTTTTTCACAATGAATTTGTTCTATAACAAAATTCAAAATATTTATATCAATTATAGAGTTGAGATAACATGTGTAATTTACATTTGAACTGTCCGATTAGATGGACATGTACTATTCGATGGTCCAAATGTGTGAATATCACATATATGCACGTGTGAATATCACATATATGCACGCATTGAATTACTATTTTAATTACAGTAGCTTTTTCGTGTATATAAAAATATATTAAAAATAGTTTACAAAATTTCAGTCAAGGACCAATCTGAAATTTGATTTTAGAGAGGAAGAACTTGTAAATATTATATGATATATAACAGAGGTAATGTATATAAAAATTCTCTCAAATTATAAGTAAGAAAGACATTTGTAGATTTAACCAATCGAGTGTTAAATTATTCTTTTAAATTTATTAAAAATGTCAGATTATTTTTTATAGGCACACGCAGAACAACACAAAATTTAAAGAGTTGCTTTATATTTTGAAAAACAAATATGCACATGGCTATGAATTTTTACCAAATGGCTTAGGTTTAAGGTGTGGTTTTACATTTAAAAAAAAAGTATGATTTTATCGTAATGTTTCAATTGATTTATTATGTTTTGAAATTAAAAAAAAAATTATATTCTAATATGTTATGGTATACTATATATGTATCTGCTTGGAGAATATTAAGCGAGTGGCAACTTTTTTTTTTTTTAATTTTAAAACATGAAATGTAATTTTGCTCCCATTGAAACACGAGGAATACAATTGTACTTTTTATATTTTTCACTTAATTTTTTTACGTTTTTTAAATTACTCTTTATGTTTATTTATTTGTTTTTCTTATTAGCCTCCTTTAATTTAAAGTTTTGTTTGTTATAATTACCGGTATCATTCAGTTTGAATCAAGTTGATCCACTATAAAGATAAAATTTTTCGATATTAATTTTATTTATTTATAAAATTCGAATTCTAAATTTTATTTAAACAAAACAAGTGTTAAATTACTTGAATATTGGTCATTTTAGAATTAATTTTTGTTTCGTCTTAAGCTGTTGTAACTAATGACTTCCTAGTTCCTAAATAAGAATCATAGTCATCAAAATTGGAAATTAGAGAACTGGACATGGCTGGGAAGCCTTGATTTTACTATCAATAACTTAGGGTGTGTTTGGTAATATTTTTTATTTTTTATTTTTTGTTTTTTAAAATTCATAAACTGTTTTTAGTTTTTGTTATTTATTTTTTAAAAACTGTTTAAAAACTATTTTTCAATTTATTTTTTAAAAAATATTCTAATATCCATTAATACATATTATACATATATATAATCTAATTATTAATATTAAATAATAAATATTTAATAAAATTCAAAATTTAAAATATACTACATTAAAAAAATCATAATATGGTGGTAGTGATGGTAGCGATGGTAGAGGCGCAGTGGTGACGGCAGTAGCAGTATAGTGGTGGCAGCGACGGTGGTAGCAGCAACGATAGTTTGGTGGTGGTGGCGATGACAGTAGTAGAGATGACAGTGCAGTGGCGGTAGTAGCGATGATGGCAACGGCAGTAGCAGTGGCGGTAGCGATGATGGTGGTGGCGGTAGCGATGATGGTGGTGGCGGCGACGGTGTGGTAGTGGTGGTGGTGCTAGTAGTAGTGTTGTGGTGGTAGTGGTGGCAAAAATGGCAGCGGCAACGGTGGTGACGGTAGTGGTGGCAATGGTGGTGACGGTAGTGGTGGCAACAGCAGTGATGGTGTGGTGATGGTGGTGACAGTAGTAGTGTGGTGGCGATGGTGATGGCAAAGATGGTAGCGGCAGTGGTGGCGATGGTGGTGGTAGTGGTGGCGGCAGTGGTGGTGGCGGCAACGGTGTGGTGGTGATATGGTGGCGGTGGTGGCGGTGTGACAGTGGAGGTGTGCTGGCAGCGGCGGCATGGCGGTGTGGTGGTGGCGGCGGCGGCGGCGACGGTGTGGTGGCGGTAGCAGCGGTGGTGTGGTGGTGGTGGCGGCGACGGCGGTGTGACGGTGGTGGCGGTGGCGGCAGTAGTAGTGGTGGTGATGTGGTAGTGGCGGTGGTGTGGTGGTGGTAGCGGTGGTGATAATAAGGATGAAGTAATTAAATTATTGATAAAAACAAAACCATAAAAACCACATTTTAAAAATTTTTAATTTTTGTTTTTGTTGCCAAAATCACTTCTTAAATTTTTGTAGAAATGAAAACGGAAACAAATTTACCGAACATGTTTTTGTTTTATTTTTAAGAAAAAAAACAAAAAATCAAAAACAAAATTGTTCCCGAACGCACCCATAGTTTGTCTCTTTTACGAGTTTGACCAATGTAGATTAATATGAATTAATCGGATTAAATTAATTTTAAATACTAAATGGTTATTCCAAAAAAAAATAAAAATATATGCTAATCAAATAATCATCATAAAAGCCAGGGAAACATCACAATACATACAACATCAAAAAATAATTAGTAATTAATCATATACTTAATCGATAAAAAAAACTTCTTTGATTTTAATATGTAAGTCGATGCTGGCAACCACTTAATTATGATATGTGTTTCATTGTGTATGAATATTTTTAAAAAATAAAATGTATTAGAAAAAATTTAAAAAATTGGAATAATTTTCAATCGCTCAACTTATTGTTGCGGGGTCAAAAATGAGATCCATGGGACATTTGGCATCACATCAATTTAAAAACAATATATATTAATTCATTATGTTATTTGGGTGCTTAATTTATTATATATGTTTGATCACCATATGTAATATGTTAATCAATTTGTTCACAATGAGAATTGGGACATTTTGGAGGAATAGTAATTAAACTTACTTAAAGTTAGAAATCACTTAGGAGACAAGGATTTCACTTTGAGGGGTTTAAGAATAGGCTTGGAATTTCATGGTTCTCATCTATCTCCGTAATGACATGAGAGTGCTTATGGAATCTAGATAGGGATATCTTTATTTGACAATGAGACTTGCATCTAGAGATAGTAGGCCTTATTCTCAATTCGTTGCATGCTTATGTGTTTATTTGCATCTTTATAAGATCAATTGATATCTTGTAATTCTAATGCTTATATTGATTGCTTGTAAGTTATAATTTAGAAATTCATGTTATCGATGTAAATGAAAAGACATTGGTCCCGTACTTGTTGTATGACTGACCATCTTGTTAAGTTTTATCAAGCCTCCATTGAAAGAAAAGATAAAAAATGTGGAAACAAATTTAGTTGACCAAAATGATGATGTTGAAGCAAATTTAGCATATAATGATGATGATAATTTTGGAGACATTGCGGTTATTACTCATTTGGATATTTCAGATTTTTTTTCAAGAGTCATGAAGAATAATGAAGAAAATAAAAGATAAAAAAGTTAAAAATTATTATCTTATTGCTATATTTCAATGTTGTGTTTGTTATTTTATTTAAGTGTTTTTCAAATTTTTTTCCTCATTTGAGTAGTTATATATATTTAAATATTTTTCAGATTCTAATTATATATATATTTTATTTATTTTCAATGAAGGAATGGATGTTTCACATTTTTTAATTGGGTCCATACTCAATAATGAAGATGTTTGCTTTGTTGATAGGCCTATAACACCTACCATACTCAAAAAATAAAAAGTATTTCTATCATTTGATATTGAAAGATGCTAATATTAATACTATATCGGATCATACAAAGTTAATTGAAGTCTCTAGGAGAACTAGTATATATATATTATGACCTGAAGGAATAAAACTTACCATAAATGATGCATTATTTTCTTCCAAATCTCAAAGAAATTTGTTTAAATTTTAAAGATATTTGTTCCAATGGATATCATGTTGAGACTGAAAATGAGAATAATATTGAATATTTGTTGCAATAAATTTGTTTTAAAATGATTGCCAACATTCTCTTCTGGCTTGTATTGTACAAAAATTAGTACAATTGAGACATATGCTATAGTAAACTAGAAGTTCACATGTGTTTTTATTATCAACTCACGTAACCTGATATTTTCAAGATTACTTGCTCAAATAATTTAATTAAGAGTACAATTTCTAGATTATACAATCAAGTCAATTCATCTTGATAATGTTGGTGAATTTATATCTTAGGCTTTTAATAATTATTGCATGTCAATTGAAATCACTATTGAAAGGCCTGTTACACATATTCATACACAAAACGGTTTAGCAGAATTATTTATTAAACGCATCCAATTGATAGCTAGACCATTACTTATGAGAACAAAATTTCTCATTTCTGCTTGGAGGTATGTTGTTTTACATGCAACAATATTTGTGCGTATTAGGGCTATAAGTTATCATAAATTCTTTCCATTACAATTAGCTTTTGATCAAGAACCAAATATTACTCATCTTAGAATTTTTAATTGTGCAATATATGTGCCAATTACTCCACCACAACACATAAAGATAGGTCCTCAAAGGAGGTTAGGAAAAGATGTTGGGTATGAATCTCCTTATATAATTAAATATCTTGAATCACTAACTGAAGATTTATTTATGGTAAGATGTGCCGATTGCCATTTTGAAGAAATAATTTTCCCAAAATTAGGGGAAGAGAATAAATAGTTGGAAAAAGAAGTTACTTTGAATGCTTTATCACTATCTCATTTAGATCCTCGAACAAAACAATGGAACTGAAAGTTCAAAAGATAATACATTTGCAAATCAACTGCCAAATGCATTTACTAATTTAAAAAGAGTTACTATATCTCATATACCAGCTGAAAATGCTCATATTCGAATTGATATCCCTGTAGGATAATCTAATACTACAAACACTAGTAACCCACGCCTGAAGCGTGGTAGACTAGTCGGTTCTAAAGATAAAAATTCTCAAAAAAGGAAAGGAAAAAATAACCAAAATGATCATATTATAGAGATAGACACTCCTTAAGAGACTCAAGATATAATGAATCATAAAATTCCAAAAAAGATTCTGGTACCTAAAAATAATAATAATGAAGATATTTCTATAATTATGTCAATATAGGAAAAAGATGGAACCAAAAATATATAGTTGTCGATAATATTTTTGCATATAATGTTGCTATTGATATTTTAAAAGAAAATAACGATCTTAAATCTACATTCGTTGAAGAATGTACAAATAAAAATGGTTGGCCAAAATGGAAAGAAACAATTCAAGCATAATTGAATTCACTTTCAAAATGTGAAGTATTTGGATCTGTAGTTCAAACATCTATAGTTGTAATGCCATTGGCGTACAAATGAGTATTTATGTAAAAACGAAATGAGAAAAATAAAATTGTAAGATATAAGGTACGATTGGTTGCACAAAAATTTTTGCAAAGACCTAGCATTGATTATGAAGAAATATATTTTTCAGAAACGGATGCAATTACTTTTAGATATCTAATTAATTTGGCAGTTTGTGAAATGCTTGACATGCATCTAATGAATATTGTTACAGCGTATTTATATGGCTCACTTGATAGCAAAATTCATATAAAAATCCCTAAAGGATTTAAAATGCCTGAAGCATATAAAAATTTTTGAGAAATTTGTTCAATAAAATTACAAATCATTATATGGATTAAAGCAATCTGAACGAATGTGGTATAATCGTTTTAGTGAATATTTATTAAAGGAAGGATATAATAATGGTTCGATTTGTCCATGTATATTTATAAAAAGATCAGGATCAGAATTTTCCATAATTGCTGTATATGTTGATGATTTAAATATCATTTGAACTCCTGAAGAGTTTAGAAAAGTTGTAGATTATTTAAAGAAAGAATTTAAAATAAAAAATCTTGGAAAGATAAAATTTTATCTTTGCCTACAAATCGAGCATTTAAAAGATAGAATTTTTATTCATCAATCAACTTATATGAAAAGATACTAAAGTAATTTTATATGGACAAATTACATCCATTAAGTACCCAAATGGTTGTAAGATCACTAGAAGTAAATAAAGACCCATTTCGTTCTTGAGAGAATGAAAAAGAACTTTTGAATCTTGAAGTACCATATTTAAGTGCTATAGGCACATTGATGTATCTTGTTAATAATACAAGATCAAATATAGCATTTGTTGTAAATCTATTGGCGAGATTTAATTTTTCTCCGACAAGAAGACATTGGAATAAAATTAAGCTTGTTTTTTGATATCTCCAAGGAACAATTGATATGTGTTTATTTTATTCTAATAAATTCAAATCACAATTAGTTAGTTATGCTGATGCAGGATATTTATCTGATCCACATAAAACTCGATCACAAATCAACTATCTATTTACTTATGGAAGCGCAATCATATCATGGCTATCTACAAAGCAAACTTTAATTGCGACTTCTTCAAATCATGCAGAAATAATTGTAATGCATAAAGCAAGTCGAAAATGTGTTTGGCTATGGTCATTGATTCATCATATCCAGAAGATATGCAGCTTGCATTTTGAAGAAAATATTCCAACAATACTGTATGAAGATAATACAACATACATAGCTCAATTAAAAAAAGGGTACATCAAAGGTGATAAAATAAAACACATTTCACCAAAAAAATTTTCACTCATAATCTTAAAAAAGGTGAAATAGATGAAAATTTGACATATTTATTCACCAAAATATTATCTACTGTAACATTTGAAAAGTTGACATACAATTTTGAAATAAATAAGCTTAAAGATATGTCTTTATGAAGGAGAGTAAACACTACTAAAAAATGCAAAATAGCGATAACTTTTAATGTTTTTCGTCGCTAACTAATGTTCACCTAGTTGTATGAAATAAAGTGAGTAAATTGATGACAACACTGTTGTTGCTAAATTGGCAACAATATTGTTCATGCTAATTTTGCGATACCAATGTTCTCGCTAGTGTTCACCTAGTTGTATAAAATAAAGTCTGTAAATTGGCGACTACAATGTTCACGCTAATTTCATGACAACAATATTCTCGCTAAAATTCACCTAGTTATATGAAATAAAGTTTGTAAATTGGCAACAACTTTAAATATCGCTAAATTGGCGACAACAAAGTTCATGCTAAATTGGTGATAATTTATATCCTCGCTAATTCATTTACTCTGCATAAATTAAGCATTGGTGAGGATATTTTTGTAGCTAAATTGGCGACAATTTTAGTTCTTGAAAATTAGCTAGAATAAGTGTTCTTGCTAAATTAGCGACCATTATAGTCGTCGCTAAATTTGCTTTAGTCCTCACAATTATTTGCGCTAAAATTTTGGCTTCCAATACTAGCAACTCTCGTTAAATTGTTGCAATATTTTTTCCCATCAATTCTTTCAATATTTGCGATGAAAATCATTTTTTGTAGTAGTGTTGTCGCTATATGGTGCATTTAGCGATAAATTTTGTTGTTCTTGCTAATTTTCGTTGCTATTCTGTATTTTTTTTATAGTGAAAATACACTGCACTGTACTATTTTTTCCTTAGCCAAATTTTTATTTTATTGGATTTTCTTGACAAGGTTATAAATGAGGCAGCTTACTATGTGTATTATAAATATTGTGTAATATTTTTCCTTCACTAGATTTTTATCCCATTAGATTTTTTCTAGTAAGTTTTTAACGAGGCACAATTTTTCAACTTTTATTATTTTTTTTATGGAATCCAAGGGGAGTGTTGTAAATAAATGAATTTATAAATATCCATAAAATAAGTTTAAACTTCTAATTTATAATTTAAAACTCCCAATTTATTAATAGTTTGTAACTCATATATTTATGTTTATTTTGTAACTCATGTATTTATGTTTACTTATGTAACCTATATCTGTAAGTCTATAAATATAGACTTTTTCCATGAAATACATTCAAGTAAAATAATAAGAAAATACTTACTTTCTCTTCATTGCTTTCTAAACTTATTATATTATCTTTATTCGTATAATATGTTCTTATAATATTTAATATAGTTTTCATATTTTGTAACAAATATTAGTAAATTGTGTTAGTAAATATCCATCCACTATTTGTTTATTTTATTTATTTAATATATTATTTTTTATAATTATATTTTTTGACATAAAAATATATGAATCAATTAAAAATTTATATATAAATAATTTTTTAATAAATTATTGTGCTATTAACTTAATTTACAAATTTTTGTTATGACTTATGAATAGAGGTAAGCAAAAAAATAAAAAATATGGTTAACCGCAAAACCGATTCGAAAATTGAATCGATTTTTACAGTTAACCGATCCGATGAATTCAGTTACAGTTTTTAATTTTTACATTTTTTGTTAATAATTACGGTTTAGATTTTTAAGTATTGATTAACCGTTAGTCCACGGTTAACCGGTTCATATATATATATAATTTTTAGATCTTCAATTTTTTCTATTTATCTCTAAAATTTTCATAAAATAATATTTTAAAATATATTTTTATTTTTATGACTTAATTTTTTATATTTACCTGTAAAATTTATATAATAGTTTATGTTACGTATAGTAATATAATTGGCTTTGATACCAACAGCACTCTAAATAGTGTATTGTATATTGATAACAAATGCACAAATTCATTACCACATAATAATAATAATAATAATAATAATAATAATAATAATAATAATAATAATAATAATAATAATAATAATAATAATAAGAGGAATCTTTTTTAACAAAATTGAAAAGGTATATCAATTGAAAAAATTGATTCTTCAAGTTATCTGCAATGTTATTAAAACCGAACCGGATAAAGAACCGGCAAGACTGGGGGTTCGTGGTTCAACCGGATTTTTTTCTATTTTTTAAAATATTATTAATTAATATAATTTTATAAATACTACTGCATATTATTATTAATTACACTAAGACCACATTAACAAATGACCAAATCCTAATATGAAATGAGAATAAATGATCACATCCTAATATGAAATGAATTTATAAGTGAATATATATTTAAATATTACAAATAGTGTTAATTGTTTTTTGGTTTTTTTGTGCATGTAGTTTAATTATTTCAAATTAAACGGTAAGAGGACGTAAGCAATTTTTTATTGTTCAATTTGATTTCATTAGAGGGAAGTTGAGTTTACCTTTACCAAACTGTCTAACGATTGAAATAAATTATAAAAAAACTGATTTTTGTTAGTTGGGTGTCGTCGTTGGAATTTTTTATTTTGTTTTATTTGATGCTTGTTTATTTCATTCAGGGAAAAAAAAATTAGTTTTTAGAGCTTTTTCAAAGCTAGCCGGGGTTTTAATATGAAAATTGCTTGCATGATCATTAATATGTGATGAACTAACAATTATGCTTTGAAAAAATTAGTTTCCAAGTCACTGTCAAGGCATAATTTTTCTAAAACGACGTGGTTTTGCCATTTTAGAAAAAAATTCGGTTATGTCCGATTTTCCGGTTCTATCCAGTTTTTTTCGGTTCAACCCGATTTTTTTCAATTCGGTTTTTATTAGCTAACCAATCGAATGACCTGTCGGTTTGCGGTTAACCCAGTTCAACCGGCCTATCAGGTCCGATTTCAATAACATTGGTTATCTGCATCATTCGAAGATGATGAGATGCCACGATCCATTATTACCTGTTGTTTATTTCCCGATGGCTTCTTCAGATATGATTTTGGAAATTGATGCTGCCCTGGCTCCAATTTCAAGACTGGCTCAGTAGAATAACCCGTGTTCATGGGTGCTAATTGTGGATTCTTCCTGCTGCTTGCATCCGGAGACTACTTGCTTGGTTTGATAAGAATGAGGTTGGCACTTGGAGGACTTGTACATCATAGAGCACATTTACATTGCCGAAAAGGGATCCAGTTTGGACTCTGAATCTTCATGCTTTCTGACCCATCTGCCTCGTATTTGAACACAACTTGATAAGTAGAGGATTTCGATATTTTTCGATATCTATTAAAATTTATAATATAAAATTATATATAAAAAATTAGATAAAATTTAATTTAATTTCAAATGTGTAAAGTAATTCAATATAAAAATTATGAAATAAATATAATTTACTAGTCAAAATTCATATTCTATAAATTAATAGCTAATATTATAAAATAAATATGATATTTATTTACAATTAATATGTTTGATTCTAAGTCAAATAAAATTTTAGACAATATTAAATATTATAACCTAAATTTTGAAATATAAGAAAATATAATTAAATGTTATTAAATAAAATTTGAACACCAATACGTTGTAAAAAATAATATATATAAAAGTTAATAGGATACTATATATAAATATTATTATATAATTAAAGAGAATGATTTAATATAAATTTAGTTTAAAGTATTATATAAATTTTATAGGCAAATATAAAAAATTAAGATGTAAAAATAAAAATATATTTTAAATATATTTTAAAATATTATTTTATGTAAATTTTAGAGAGAAATAGAAAAAATTGAAGATATAAAAATAAATATATATATATATATATATATATATATATATATATATATATATATATATATATATATATATATATATATATATATATATATATATATATATATATAAAAACCGGTTAACCATGAACTAACGATTAATCGGTACTTAAAAATTTAAATCGTAATTATTAACCAAAAGCATAAAAATTAAAATTATAATTGAATTTATATGATCGATTAATTATAAAAATTAATTTAATTTTGAATCGATTTCACGATTAATTATATTTTTAATTTTTTTTCTCGTCCTCTGAAAAGGCATTAAAGGCTAGGATGTTTCCCCTTTCTTTTTTTTTTTTTAATATGTGCTAATTAATTTATAATTTTAGTGGCTGCCAGCTATAATAATTTAATGGCTGTTGTGGTGATGCGGACATGAGGGCCATAAGGAGACTTGACTCCACTATCTCTTTAAAATTTACACAATTGTGGAAATTTTTTATATGCACCTTTCCTTTACTGCCTTTTTGTGGTAAGCATGAGAATGACACATGACAAAGGCATTAAAGGCTAGGATTTTTTTGGCCTTTGTATCCTTTTTTTTTAATCTATGCTAATTAATTTATAATTTTAGGTTATTAATTGCATTTAGTAATTATCATAAGTTTTGCAATTCTTTTAGGCTTGAGTAAAATGTTTTTGGATATTTTTAAAAAGTTTGGGACAAATTTTTGAGAAAAATAAGTTATGAAAATGAGATCAATGATTTGTAATAAAATCAAATTGACTTGTAAGGCATAAAGAAAGACTTAATTAATCATAGGAAAATACATGCAAGAAAATTTTATTAAAATTCGGAAGAATTGGTATTGAAGAGTGTGGACCACACACCATTAATGGTACGCGGAAGAAATAATAATTCATGGGCAATTTGAATGGAAACCAATGGGGAAAATAGAAAAAAAAATAGTATATATATAACGAATCTAGTAGATCAATGTAGTACGAATTTTGGATTCTTAAAATAAAAATATCAGGTATACAAAAAGCAAATAAATTAAGTAAAATTTTATCGATACAATTTGATATACCAACAATATAGTACGAATATAAAATATAACATTTGTTTGGACATTGAGTTATTCGGATTCGGTTTAATCGATCCGAATCCGACCGATTCATACCTGTTTTGTTGGGGAACTATGACAGAGCTCCTTGGGAATATAGGGACTTCAGAAATTAAGAATATTAATTCAGAAGAATTACCAAAAAGCTATAAAAATTAGCTAAAAAGGAAATTAAGCTGTTTTTTATTAAAGTTTTATATATCACAAATTAAGCTATAAAATTAGACGTGTAGGTATTTGATTGGACCGAATTTTAATGGGAAAGACTTACAGACTGAGAGGCGTGTAGGTATTTGATTGGACCGACTTTTGATTGGGAAACACTTAAGACGTGTAGGTATTGGCTACTTTACCTTCGCGGAAGCTGATTATTGAGTCCTTTGTTTCACTTTAAATTTCCTCTCTCTTGTATTTTTTCTTCAAAGTTCAAAAGTTCTTTCTTGGGTTTCTAATTTCTTTGAGGATATCATCTTCTTCTTTTTGTGATGCGCAGAGATCCGATATTCCTTTGTTCATTACAAGTTTGCTGATTGCAAGATATATGGTTCACAGGTATATATTCATATTCTCAATTATAATTTCCTCTTTCTCTTGTATTTTCCCTTCAAAGTTTTTTCTTGGGTTTCTAATTTCTTTGAGGATATCATCTTCTTCTTTTTGTGATGCACAGAGATCAGATATTCCTTTGTTGATTACAAGTTTGCTGATTACAAGATATATGGTTCACAGGTATATATTCATATTCTCAATTATTATTATTATTATTATTATTATTATTATTATTATTATTATTATTATTATTATACACACACACACACTTTGTTTTCCTCAGAATTCTTGCATGATTTTTCCAAGTTAATTATCATATGTTTTTCTTAGATCGAGTGCCAGAGTAGTGGTCCTTAATTAGTAGATGAAGCCTGTTAATTTATAATTATTATTTCTCTGTCTTTACAACTAAACTTAAAAATAAAGCACACACATCCCCTTATCTTTCGAAAAATTATTTATCCCATCCCATTAATTTATCAATTAATATTTTTAATTATATACTTTTAGTTCTAATTAAATAGTCGTGGGGCTTACACGGTTGTTACTAGTTATATTAATTTTTTAATTGTAAAATACTTGCATAAAAAAATTTCTTATTTAATTACATATGGTTAATGATTATAAACTTTCAAGAATTATTAAAGTTACCTAATTTTAAAAGAGTTCCTAAGAATTAGCAATAAGCTAATCATAAAAGCAGGCAATGTGGATTTAGGTGTTAAATTCAAAGATCAGTTATATAATCCTTCCTTGTAGTCCATTGAAGAATGAAATGTTAAAAATATAATCTGAACTTTAGAGTTATATTATATGTGGAATTCACTTTAATGTTATTATGGACTTGGGGTTTGATGAATTAACGGTTTGAGTTATAGTCTTTTTTTTCCCTCCTTCAAATCACGCCCATGGAAAAGTAAAGTATCCATTATTTAGCGATAATTACTAATTTCAATAAAATATAAATATATTTGGACTTATTTACAATAAATATTTATGTAAATTTGAAATTTACATCATCCTGTTATTATGTGAATTTGAGGGCTGTTGCTGTGTGATGCGGACATGAGGACCATAAAGAGACTTGACTCCACCATCTCTTTAAAATTTACCTTTAAGTTTTGCAAATTTATTAGGCTTGAGTAAAATGTTATAGGATGTTTTTTAAAGGTTTGGGGAAAATTATTGAGAAAAATAAGGTATGAAAATGAGATCAATGATTTGTAATCAAAATAAAATTGACTTGTAAGTAGGGATGAACATTGTTAACCGAAATTTAGGTTATTCGAAAAATTGGTCCGAAATTAAATCGATTTTTAGGTTAATCGAATCAAAATTTTAGGTTTATGATTTTTATTTTAAAAATTGGTGGTTAATCGATCCGAAACCGAATATATATATATATATATATATATATATATATATATATATATATATATATATATATATGAATTATATTTTAAATTTTACGCTTATATTTTTCATTTTTTGTGTAATTAATAAATATTATGATATATAATTTTGTAAAATATATATTTTTAGTAAATAAATATTAAAATTATGTGCATAATTAGCATTCTACTGGTAGTTTTATATTGAATATTTTTAATTTTTATAATTAATTATGAAAATTTTATTTTTATTTTGATTATTTTAATGAATATTGTATATAATTAGTATCTTTTTATTTTTAAAGCATTTTTAACTATTAAAAATAATATTATAAATTGTATAATTTATTATTTATATATTAAAATTTTTTAATGGTTAACCGATAAATCGATCTGAAAAATCGAGTTAAAAATCGAAATCAATATAGCGGTTAACCGATAGTAATGAACTTGTTTTAAAAAAATATTAATGTACCGGTTAACCGATCAATGCTTATCCCTACTTGTAAGGCATGAAGAAAGACTTAATTAATCATAGGAAATACATGTAAGAAAATTTTATTAAAATTCGGAAGAATGACTAAAAAGCTATAAAATTAGATAAACAGGAAATTAATCCATTATTATTATTTAGTTTCTAAAATTAAAGATATATAATTATTAAATTTTTATATATAAATAGTATATTTTGATAAATATTATCAGAATTCTAGTGACAATTCACAGATAATTTGTCAATATTATCCTTTTTATAATATTATTTCTTATTTAAAAAAATAATACAAGAATTCTAATTAAACTATTATTATCAAACTAGATTTACAATTACAATCAGATAATCCCAATGTTTAAAGAAAATTATGAGATAATAGCTATATAATAATATATAGTGGTTTAATTATTATAAATAGAGGCGGCAAAATGAATTAAAATTTAAAATTCAACCCAAATCAGTTAAAAAAAAATAGTATTCTAAAATTAATAAGTTAGCCTGTTTTTTCCCTGGTGGATTGGTCAACGGTGGCGTTCCTTCAAACTTTAAGAATTAATAAGTTAACCTTAAAAAATAAAAAGAATAAAAAAAAGAATGAAAAAGTTAAAATGACAAGTAAAATTACACCTTTGCCAGCAATAATTAAAGTATTAATTAATGATAGAATAATGACACGGCTTTAGTGGAATGGAATCTTTAGTTCAGCAGTTCTATTCTATATCGATTTTCCAATTTTAGAAATGGGTAAAAGAAAAACATAAAAACATAAATTCGATTATTTGTTTATTTTATTTATTTAATATACTATTTTTCATAACTATATTTTTTTAAATAAAAAATACAATTTGTTTATTTTATTTATTTAATATATGATGCTAAGAACATCCTTTCATCACTTTGTAAATTTGATAGACTTTTTTTTTTTTAATGGAATCCAAGGGGGAGTTTAATTTTATTTGAGATCTGCTTTAAATTTCCTCTTTCTCTTATATTTTCTCTTCAAAGATTTTTCTTGGGTTTCTTTGTGGATAAATTTCCTCTTTCTCTTATATTTTCTCTTCAAAGATTTTTCTTGGGTTTCTTTGTGGATAACATCTTCTGCTTGCACAAAGTTGTTTATAATTAATAATTTCTCATTAATTTTTCTTTTTCTGGCTGCCAGGTATAATAGCTTTCTTCCTTTTTCAAATTTCAGCTATTATGTTTGAAAATTTTATTGATACAATATATATATATTTGATGCACAGGTACATGTAGATCTTTCCCTTGTTCCTTTAATTTGTTGATTGCAAAGACATATCGTTCAGACATAGTTCGCAGGTACATGTAGATCTTATGTCTCATGTACACTTTGTTTTCATCCAATGTTATTAAAACCGAACCGGATAAAGAACCGGCAAGGCTGGGGTTTGTGGTTCGATCGATTCAACCGAATTTTTTTTATTTTTAAAATATTATAATTTTTTAAATATTATTGTATAAAAATTAAAAAAAAATATTCATCAAACATTAAATATATATCATAAATATTTTAATAATAAGTTATAAAATATAATTTTAATTTTATTATTACAAGTGATTAATTATGAATTTTTGAATATCATATGTTAGAAACATAAAAATACAATCATATCATGAAAATAATTTCATATTTAGATGAAGTACTAATAAAATAAATATAAAAAATATTAACCTTGCATATAGGAGTATAATTATATTTAATTACAATAAATTTAAATAGATGATAAGTATATTAAATTACAATAAATTTAAATAGATGATAAGTATATTAAATTATTAAGTGATATTTTTAAAATTTAAAATACTAATTTTTTAAATAAATAAATAATAAAATTTTAATATATATATATATATATATTAAATTTTCATTATTTATTTATTTGAAAAAATTAATATTTTAAATTCTAAATATATTACTTAATAATTTAATATACTTATTATCTATTTGGATCATTGTAATAGTATATTAAATTGTTAAGTAATATCTTTAAAATTTAAAATACTAATTTTTTTTCAAATAAATAAATAATAAAAATTATATATATATATATATATATATATATATATATATATATATATATATATAATGAATTAAAAATATAATAAATATATTAAATTATTAAGTGATATACTTAAAATTTAAAATATTAATTTTTTCAAATATATATATATATATTTGGGTGGGTGAAAATATAAAAAAAAGGATTTTTTACACTTTTTAGCAAAAAAAATTGGTTTTGTTCGGTTCTACCCGGTTTTTTCGGTTCAATTTGGTTTTTTATCAATTCGGTTTTTAATAATTGAACCAACCAATTGGCCAATTGGTTCGCAGTTAAACCGGTTGAACTGGCCGGTCCAGTCCGATTTTAATAACTATGTTTTCATCTAAATTCTTATTTATAATGGTAAAGCCTGTTAATTTTTAATTATTATTTCTACGACCGTACACCTACAAATAAAACGCACACATCCCCAGCTCTCTTTTGAAAAATTATTAATCAATTAATCATTTTTGTAATATACTTTTAAATTTTTTATTAACTAGCCGTGGGGCTTACACAAAGTTGTTAATAATTATATTAATTTTTTAATTGTAAAATACTAATATTTAATAGTACATTAAAAAATTCTTATTTAATTAGATCTGGCCAACAACTTCTATTAGAGCTTTAAATTTATTTAAACAAATTGTGAAACACGTATTTTTTTTTTGCAAGGTTTAATTTATTTCAAAAATTATATTTATGTCTACATGAATACAAAAGAAAATATTATCCTGAACAATAAAAATAATAATAAAAGAAGTATTAAAAACATATAAAACTTAAAAAAAATATGGACAAAAAATGAAAAGTAAGAAAATTTTATGCAACTAAATCAGATTCCTATATTACCTCAAAGACTATTAATTAACAAAAAAAAAATCTCAAAAGCTACTTAACTTTAGTTTTATAAAATTTTCTATAATAATAATAATAATAATAATAATAATAATAATAATAATAATAAAGATAAGAATTTTGGAGAGACATTAGGGGATGATTGCTCCTTTCAAATACTTATTTATCTTTTTTTTTCATTAATTTTGTAATTAATTAAATTTTTCTCCACAATAATATATATATATATATATATATATATATATATATATATATATATATATATATATATATATATATATTACATTTCAATTAATTAAATTTAATTATTTAAAAATAAATGTCTAATTGTTTAATTTAAAAAAATTAACATATACAATTGGATTATATTTCATAAAAGAAATACACATCCATAAATTAAAATGTAAATTTTAGAAATTTTAACTTTTATACATAAAAATAGAAATAAAAATACATGTCATTAGAATTTAATGTTAATACAATGAAAATATTACATAAACATTTTGCACGATAATTAAAAATAAATAATTCAACACTAATTTATTTTCAACCAATATTAACAAATGGATTTTTTTTTGTTAAGGTATAAAATACTCGTATTTATATAGAGTAAAATGGTAATTTCAATTAAAATGTGAAAATAAACCCTGTGAATCATATAAAATTTAATTTTTGTGTATATTGGTAAGAACAAAATATATGAGATATTGATGCACAAGTACATGCGGATCATACGTTTAGAAGATATTCCCGTTGTCATTCAACTTTTTGGTATTTTAATGTTTTTAGTTTATTTTTGTGTATTTTAATGCTTGCATGTCAAAAAATAATAATTATAAATAAATAATATTATATAACTTTTACGATTCATGACTTGATAAATAAAATGATAGGAAAACTTTTTACATTTAGATATAGGTATAAATCGATTATTTTTATTTAAATTTACTCGGATAGTCACATATATTGATTTTGTCAATCTCCTATTTTATTACTATATTTGCAATCAATTCTTCATACATTTTCTTTTTAAAATTTATACAAAATATTAATATTAATATATTGGGTAAACAGTTGTAATTATGTTATATGTTTATATATTGATTGAGCAAATTATAAATATATTATATATATAAATTCAAACCATTATAGCATGTTCTTTTTAGATAAAAGAAGAAAAAAAAAGAGTTGTGATATTTTTTTTTACGTTAGTTAGATATTTAAACCAATACGCAACCAGCGTTTGATTCTTCATTGCAAGATTTTCTATTTTATTTAAACAAAATCTGCAGTAGTATGAGGATTTTTTTTGATATCAGGAATGGATAAGATCCAAGAAAAAACGTTTGATGGCATTTTTAACGTTGGTGATCGCATTTTCAACCATGGGGAAATAAAGCAAACCCTGGAAAGAAAATGGAAGAGACTTGTATGCAGAAGAGATGACGTGATTACACAACTTAAACATGAAGAGGCATCGCCTAATAAGAAGAGAAAGAATGAAGTTCGAAATTGGCTTGAAGATATAGATAATATAAGAAGTAAAGTCCAAAATAGCTTAGGCCAAAGCAGACGGGATGCAATATTTGGAGAGAATGCGGGGAAAATTCTTGAAGAAGTCAAAGAGCTGATCGAGATGGGTAGCTTTGAAGGTGGGCTCGTAATGGATGTAGAAGACGATGGTGAAGTGATATTTCCAACAACAGAACCAGTGGGTGAAACTTTCCAAACTAACAAGAATGAGATTTGGGAATGTTTGGTGAATGATGACATCTCAAGCATCGGCGTTTATGGGATGGGAGGAAGTGGCAAAACTACACTCATGAAACATATTCATAACCAGCTTCAAGAAAATGATCACACGGTCTATTGGATTACTGTCTCTCAAGATTTTAGGATTGATAAATTGCAGACTCTCATTGCTGAAAGGATTAAGTTGGATCTTTCTAATGAACATGATATTTCGACAAGAGCTGCAAGACTATTGAGAGCATTGAAGGGGAAAAAAAAATGTGTCCTTATTCTGGATGACTTGTGGAACTATTTTGATTTGAATGATGTGGGTATACCTGGCAAAGAAAGTGGATGCAAGTTAGTTCTGACAACTCGGTCATTAGATGTCTGTCATAAGATGTCTTGTGAAAAGAAAATCCGAGTAATTACTCTTGATGAAAATGAAGCATGGAGATTGTTTCAAGTAACACTTGGGGCATCACTTCCTTCAGATGACTTTACAGATATTGCGAAATCAATCACCAAGGAATGTGATGGTTTGCCGCTTGGAATTGTAACTATGGCTGGAAGCATGAGGGGAGTGGATGATATTCATGAGTGGAGGAATGCATTGAGGGGATTGAAAGAATCACTAGCCAACAATGATGACATGATCGAGAAAGTTTTTCCAGTATTGAGATTCAGTTATCATCGCTTGAGTGATCCGACATTACAACAATGCTTCTTGTATTGTGCATTATACCCAGAAGATGATGAGATCGAAAGAGAGGAGTTGATAGAACGCATGATTGATGAGGAGATAATACAAGAGGAAAGCAGGAAAGTAGCATTTGATAAGGGGCATACCATGCTCAACAGACTTGAAAAAATATGTTTGTTAGAAAGTGTTACTGATTTTGAGGAACGTAAATGTGTGAAGATGCATGACTTGATCAGGGATATGGCCATTCAAATATCAGAAAAAGGTGTGATGGTTAAAGCGGGTGCAAGATTGGAAGAAATACCAGATTGTGAGAAATGGACAGAGAATCTTTTGAAAGTTTCGTTAATAGGCAACGACATAGAAGAAATTCCTCCTGCTTTTTCACCAATATGTCCAAAACTTTCAACCCTACTGTTGCGCGAAAATTATTTATTTGAGATTTCAAATTTGTTTTTCGAGCAGCTGTATGGGCTTAAGGTTCTTGATCTTTCTTTTGCTCATATTGAAGAATTGCCAAATTCCATTTCTGATTTAGTGAATCTAAATGTGTTATTGCTACATTCTTGCATGGGGCTGACGGACTTGCCCTCATTAGAAAAGCTTAAGGCACTGAAGAAACTGGATCTTAAATGTTGCGAGAACATCAAGAAGTTACCTCAAGGCATAGAATTTTTGTCCA
Source organism: Excoecaria agallocha (assembly GCA_037975025.1). NCBI lineage: Eukaryota > Viridiplantae > Streptophyta > Magnoliopsida > Malpighiales > Euphorbiaceae > Excoecaria > Excoecaria agallocha. The sequence goes on from JBBPFJ010000118.1 coordinate 83,510, forward strand.
AGCTAAGATATTTAGATCTTAGAGAGACAGGAATCAAGGAGTTACCAGTAGGAATATTCGGACGACTTTTGCATTTGCAATTCCTAAAGGTTGACTGTTATTTGGAAGGCAAGGAATTAGTGTTTTTGAGAAAGCTGGAAAACTTGGTATGCGAATTTCGTAATGCAGTTGAGTTGAGCACTTTCACTTCATCCCTTACCTCCAATTTAGATTGTTACAGTCTTCTAGTAGATGAATCCGATGGGCCCAGCGGTTTCGGCGGTTCTTTTGATAATTTTCTTTCTTTGCCCTCATCCACATCTTTCTTTGCACCAGCACTACCTCATTCTACATTTTCCCAACTTGGATCAATAGGTATATTCTCAACTCATATGAAGAAGTTGTTCCCATCTGAGTTGGCATCAAATTTTCAAAACCTGGAAATTCTTCACGTCTGTTATTGTGATGAAATGGAAGAGATAATAGCAACGGAAGAAGAAGATGAAAGCCATGACAACGATTGCAGAATCCAATTCAATCTTCCAAAGCTGTGGTCACTTGAATTGCGAGACTTGCCAAATTTGAAGAGCATTTGCAGGGGAGACATTATATGCAATTCCCTTGAAGAAATAGCGATAATAAATTGTGCATTGCTTAAAAGAATTCCACTTTCTCTTTTGGTAACCGAGAATGAGCACCAACTCTCTCCTCTCCCTTCACTTGAAACAATCCAAGTCTATCCCAAAGAGTGGTGGGAGTCGGTTGAGTTGGTCCATCCTGATGCTAAGAACATTCTTTCACCACTTTGTGAATTTACTTTTATGATTTGAAGAGGTAATAAGGTGGTTCTATTTTACACATTTGATTTAATGAAGAGTAATAAATTACTTTATCCATTACTTTACACAATTTCATTTCCTTGTAGGAGATTTTTACTGACAATTCCACGGATCAGGGAGGCCATGAGTTGAAGGATGAGAACAGAGGGATAAATTGCACCTCATGCCTTCTTCTATTTCTAAGTCACTATCTCTTTTGATATTATGTATCAACCAATATCATTGTCATTTTCTTTATATATTTATCTGTCAAAAGGATTTTTTGAGGTTGACAATTTAGATTTCATGCGTAAAAGAGCAGCTTCTTGTACAGTACTATTTATTTATTTGTGATAAAATAATTATCTTAAAAAAAAGTAATATAATTGGCTTTGATACCAACAGCACTCTAAATAATGTATTGTATATTCATAAAAAATGCTAAAATTCATTACCACAAATAATAATAATAATAATAATAATAATAATAATAATAATAAGAGGAATCTTTTTTAACAAAATTGAAAAGGTATATCAATTGAAATAACCTTTTAATTTATTATTATTTATTGGATAGTGGGTCAATTTTTCACTCAATAATTACTAATTGTTAAAGTAAGAAAATGCTATCTCAGTAAAGAGAAATCCACTGTAATGCAAAATAGAATATACTGTAAAAATAACAAAAAAGAAAAAGAAAATCGAGGGCATTAAAATGGCAATGAAATTCACAAACAACCCAAATATAAAATGGTTTTGTTAATGCGATATACCCTAAGAAACTCTTCAAGTCAGCCAAAATGTTGTTGCATCCTACAAGAAGGCCTAACATTGCATTAGAGGCATCCACATTGTGGGCAGTATTAGTATGCTGGTTGCTCTTTTTCTTTTCTTGAAGATCTCTCTCATTTCAAGCTTCAACAGATTCGTAAAACTCTTGATTCTTCAAGTTATAGTTTGAAATAGACTAAAAAGAAAATATGACTAAAATTATGGAATAGAATTAGATGGAGTATTATTTATTTAATAAATGGTAGAAATAGTGAAAAAATGTCAACCACGATCAATCACGATCATAGATCATCAGCTCATATCCAACGGCTGGTATTAATATTCAGAAACTGCTTGCACTTTACATCGAATATTACGATAGCAGTATGATCACAATTTTAAAATATTGGACTGTACTGAGATGTGGATCCTTACATGTGATCTCTTACCGTTTTCGACGTATCATTTTTTTTAAGAATTAAAATAACTCTTCTTGGCATCTGTTAGGCTGTTACTCTCATTGTAAATTCTCAGCTACCTATTCAGTTTCGCCTTCAACATCATAACATGCCTTCAGGATACCCCTCTCTAACTAATCCATCTAAATAAGTACTTAATAAGCTGGATTTTTACCTTTTTTTTGTTATTAATCACACTTGCAAATTTCTTTTTAATAAGCTGGATTGAATGTTAGTGAGATGTTAGATTTCAGCCATGGGTTCTCAATCTTGATTTTCTTGTCGTGAAATATAAGACATTATCAATTTTTATCAATGCAAATTTTTTGTTTTGTTTTGTTTTTTTTTTCTAAAATTGGAAGCATTTTTTGATTGTATAAAACATAAATGCATTAGAAAAATAAACTTTTGACGATGATAATGAAAAAATACGCTCATAACCGTAGTATTTTGTTTTATGATTTGCCAATGAAAAAATAGTTGCTTCTATATTTTTCATGCAATGAGCAACCTTTTTGTGAAAAAAAAGGAAACATTTTTACCTTACCAAATAGATTCCTGAACACTGCTAACGTGGAGAAAGGGAAAGCAAAAACCTAGTAAGTAAAATGACAACTGGATTAAAATTATCCATGGATGATGTGATACCAACTTGAAAAAACGAAACCGGGATTATGGGCAAAAAGTGAATTCAGTGTATAAATATATAAAATAAATTCAGTATATACAGTTTATTCAATTTGGGCAGAGTAATTTCAGTTTATTTTTCAGGCAAAAGTAAATCAATGAAAAAATGTATTAAATTAAGGTAAAATTAAATTGAACGTAAGTATTCAATAAAAATCAATTTAGTTGATTAAATCCTATTGAAATTAAGCTCACAAATACAATTTCAATCCAAATAAGAAGGGAATTTGAGTTTAATTTGTATAATTAAATATAATTTATTCGGTTTTGGGCAAAAGTGAATTAAGTGTAGAAATATATAAAGTTAATCCAGTGTATACAGTTTATTCAATTTGTGCAAAGTGAATCCAGTTTATTTTTAAGCAAAAGTGGATCCAATGTATTAATTTTGGATCAAATTAAATTGAACGTAAGTATTCAATAAAAATCAATTTAGTTGATTAAATCCGGTTGAAATTAAGTTCACAAATTCAATTTCAATCCAAATAAGAAGGGAAGTTGAGTTTAATTTGTATAATTAAATGCAGTTTATTTGGTTATGGGCAAAAGTGAATTCGGCGTATAAATATATAAAGCAAATCCAGTGTATACAGTCTATTCAATTTGTGCAAAGTGAATTCAGTTTATTTTTTTAGGCAAAAGTGAATTCAATGTATTAAATTATGATAAAAGTAAGTTGAATGTAATATAATTAAGTGAATTTAGTGTATACATATATGGTAGACAATGTCTTTCAACCAACAAGAGTCTAATTAATAAGTAAGACTTAAAAAAAATTTTGTTTTTCCAAAAAAAAATTGAGAAGTCTCGTAACAATAACCACCCTTTATTCAATTGAATAGCTAAATGGCTTGTAGGCATCTTGGTCAAGCTAAAAAATACATTTTTTTCAAGAATATTTTTAAGCCAGTCAATTTGAACAATTTAGCACAGTCAAATAATAATAATAATTTCTGTTTTTAGTTAATAACGTTGAAATATGATACTCTAAAAAAAAGGGTTGAAATACATTGAGGCATAAAAAAATTAAATCTTATGCAAATAATTTTGAAATCATACAAAAAAAAACTTAAATCATACAAAAAAAATCCATACAAAAAATCTAATGCAGTAATTGTGTGTCGGTTCAATTAATTCCTCAATTTGAGAAAAAAAAGAAAAAAAAAAGAGGAGCAGAAGAAAGTGGACCACACACCATTACTGCTTTTTGTCTTATGGCGGTTGGCTTCTATATGCTTTGCTTTGGATGCGTTCCATCAAACGTTAAAAGTGACAAGTAAAAAATTAGACCTTTACCTCCAATAATTTCTCTCGTATACGGAGAAGAGACAGTGTGAAAAACAAAAGCATTAAAAGCTTTTTGTGGACTGGAAAGACTTAAAGAATTATTGACCCGTAATTCGCAGAGCACTTCCCCTTCACCTTCATGGAAGCTTATTGAATCCTTTCTTAATTTCTCTTGAAAGTTTTTCTTTCATCCTGGGGTTCTTGTTCATCCCGTTCATTGCTTTCTTTGCGGATAACGTCGTGGATCTTCTTGTTTTGGTGATGGCAGTGCCAGGTAGAGTTTTCTTTCTTATATAAATTTGATCTCTGTTGGTTCTTGAAATATGTTTAGAAGATAGTCCAGAGGTATATATTCATATTCTCACACTATTTAAACTCATATATACTTTGTTTCATCAATTTTCTTTCACTAATTTTCCAAGTTGCAGATCTAGTGCCAGAGATGTCATGTAGTCCTTAATTAGTAGATTATAAAGCCTGTTAATTTATAATTATTATTTATATGACTGTACGCTTAAACCTTAAAACAAAACACACATACATCCTCCTTCTCTTGAAAATTTATTTATTTTCCCATTAACTTATCAATTAGTAACTTTTGTAATATACTTTTAAGCTTTAATTAACTAGATTTCACTGTCTCTTTTGTTAACCAATAATGAGAATCAACTCTCTCCTCTCCCTTCACTTAAAACAATCGGTGTCTTTCCCAAAAGATGGTGGAAGTCGGTTGAGTTGATTCATCCTGATGCTAAGAACATCCTTTCATCACTTTGTAAATTTGATAGACTTTTATTTTATTTTTATGGAATCCAAGGAGAGTGTTGTAAATAAGTGAATTTATGAATATCCATAAAATAAATTTAAACTTCTAATTTATAATTTAAAACTCTTAATTTATTAATAGTTTGTAAATCATATATTTATGTTTAATTTGTAACATGTATTTATGTTTACTTATATAATCTATATCCATAAGCCTGTAAATATAGGCTTTTTCCATGACATATACACAAGTAAAATAATAAGAAAATACATATTTTCTCTGACGTGCTTTCTAAATTTATTCTATTTTTTTATTCTTATAATATATTTTTATAATATTTCATATATATTTTTTAATAAATTATTGTGTGGTTAACTTAATTCACAAATTTATTTTTGATTCTTCATTGCATCATTTTCTATTTTATTTAAACAAAATCTTTAGTAGTATAAGCTTTTTTTTTAAGATATTTTTTTGATATCAGGTATGGAGAAGCTCAAGGTAAACTGGTGGATAAAGTGATAGATAAAGGGATACAAAAATTGGGAGAATTTGGTGATCGCATTTGGAACTTCGATGAAAACAAGCGGACTCTCAAAAGAGAATGGGAAACACTGAAACGCAGAAGAGATGACGTGATTGAAAAACTTAAAGATAAGAAGCCAAGGAATAGAGTTCGAAATTGGCTTGCACAAATAGAGAGTACAGAGAGTCTAGTCCAAAACAGCTTAGAACAAAGCAGACGGGGTGCAATATTTGGAGAGCTTACGGAGAAAAGAATTGAAGAAGTCAAAAAGCTGATCGTAATGGATTTACAAGACGATGGTGAAGTGATATTTCCAACAACAGAATTAGTAGGTGAAGCTTTCCAAACTAACAAGAATAAGATTTGGGAATGTTTGTTGAATGATGACATCTTAAGCGTCGGCGTTTATGGGATGGGAGGAAGTGGCAAAACGACACTCATGAAACATATTCATAACCAGCTTCAAGAAAATGATCACATGGTCTATTGGATTACTGTCTCTCAAGATTTTGGAATTGATAAATTGCAGACTCTCATTGCTGAAAGGATTAAGTTGGATCTTTCTAATGAACCTGATATTTCTACAAGAGCTGCAAGACTATTGAGAGCATTGAAGGGAAAACAAAAATGTGTTCTTATTCTGGATGACTTGTGGGATCATTTTGATGTAGTGGATGTGGGTATACCTCGAAAACAAAAAGGATTCAAGTTAGTTCTGACAACTCGTTCACGAGATGTGTGTACGAAGATGTGTTGTGAAAAGATAATCCAAGTAATTCCTCTTGATGAAAATGAAGCATGGAGATTGTTCCAAGTAAAACTTGAGGCACCACTTCCTCCAGATGTTACAGAAATTGCAAAATCAATCACAGAGGAATGTGATGGTTTGCCGCTTGGAATTGTAACTATGGCTGGAAGCATGAGGGGAGTGGATGATATTCACGAGTGGAGGAACGCTCTGAGGGGATTGAAAGAATCACGGGCCAGCAATGATGACATGAATGCGAGAGTTTTTTCAATATTGAAATTCAGTTATCATCACTTGAGGGATTTGAAATTACAACAATGCTTCTTGTATTGTGCATTATACCCAGAAGATTATCAGATTGAAAGAGAGGAGCTGATAGAAGGTATGATTGATGAGGAGATAATACAAGAGGAAAGCAGGCAAGCAGCATTTGATGAGGGGCATACTATTCTCAATAGACTAGAAAAAGTATGTTTGTTGGAAAGTGTTAGTGATCATATGTTGAAACGTAAATATGTGAAAATGCATGACTTGATCAGGGATATGGCCATCCAAATATCAGAAAAAGAAGGTGTGATGGTTAAAGCGGGTGCAAGATTGGAAGCAATACCAGATTGTGAGAAATGGCCAGGGAATCTTTTGAAAGTTTCGTTAACAGACAACCGCATACGAGAAATTCCTTATGGTTTTTCACCAATATGTCCAAAACTTTCAACCCTACTGTTGCGCAGAAATTATTTGACAAAGATTTCAAATTCTTTTTTCGAGCAGCTGTATCGGCTCAGGATTCTTGATCTTTCTTCTGCTCGTATTGAAGAATTGCCGAATTCCATTTCTGATTTAGTGAATCTAAATGTGTTATTGCTAAATTCTTGCATTGGGCTGAGGGACTTGCCCTCATTAGCAAAGCTTAAGGCATTGAAGAAACTGGATCTTAAATTTTGCAAGAAAATTGAGAAGTTACCTCAAGGCATAGAATTTTTGTCCAAGCTAAGATATTTAGATCTTAGATGTACAGGAATCGAGGAGTTACCAGTAGGAATATTACGACGACTTCTGCATTTGCAATTCCTAAAGGTTGGCTGTTATTTGAAAGGCGAGGAATTAGTGTTTTTGAGAAAGCTGGAAACCTTGGTATGCAGATTTCATAATGCAGTTGAGTTGAGCACCTTCACTTCATCCCTTCCCTCCAATTTAGATAGTTACGGTCTTCAAGTAGGAGAAGGATATTCTTGGAACGACGCCGTCAGGGATGTTTTAAATAGTTTTCTTTCTTTGCCCTCCTCCACATCTTTCTTTGCACCAGCACTACCTCATTCTACATTTCCCCAACTTAAGCATTTCTACGTATCCCGTTGTCATATGAAGAAGTTGTTCCCACCTGGGTTGGCGTCAAATTTTCAAAACCTGGAAGACCTTGTAGTAAGTAATTGTGATGAAATGGAAGAGATAATAGCAACGGAAGAAGAAGATGAAAGCCACGGCAACAATTGCAGAACCCAATTCAATCTTCCAAAGCTGAAGAGATTTCAAATTGGACACTTGCCAAATTTGAAGAGCATTTGCAGGGGAGAAATTATATGCAATTCCCTTGAAGGAATAGTGATAATAAATTGTGCAATGCTTGAAAGGATTCCACTGTCTCTTTCGGTAACCAACAATGAGAACCAACTCTCTCGTCTCCCTTCACTTAAAACAATCGTTGTCTATCCCCAAGAATGGTGGGAGTCGGTTGAGTTGGTCCATCCTCATGCTAAGAACATCCTTTCACCAGTTTGTGAATTTGATTAGGCTTTTTGGGAAGGTAATAAGGTGGTTCTATTTTACACATTTGATTTAATGAAGAGTAATAAATTACTTTATCCATTACTTTACACAATTTCATTTCCTTGTAGGAGATTTTTACTGACAATTCCACGGATCAGTGAGGCCATGAATTGAAGGATGAGAACAAGGGGATAAATTGCACCTCATACCTTCTTCTATTTCTAAATCACCATCTCTTTTGATTTTATGTATCAACCAATATCATTGTCATTTTTTTTTTATATTTTTTTAAAGAAACATTATCATTGTCATTTTGTTTCTTACGGATATCTTAGACTACTTTTATGGGAATTTCACCTTTCAGTCCCACAAAACTTGTGTTTTGAGTATAACACCAAGTCCAGGCCATTTTCCAATCTTGAGGCTCCAGCTTGTGTTTTGAATGAATTGGATGTGCATCAGTACAAAATTACTGCCTTTATTTCCATTATTAACTAAAAATAATAACATTTGTACTGACAATTATCCTACCGTTGTCTGTAATACATATTTAGGAAAAGGACTTGAGTGCTAAGAAAGGGCACTGATCACATGACAAAGAGTAACTACTTTCTGCAAACAATTGACATTTTTTCTTGCTCAGGTATCAGCTCAATTGCCAAAGAAATAAATAAACTATAATAGGCTTAAATAGAAATTAACATTGAAACAAGAAATACATTAACTATAGCAAACTAATGAATTGCCAATACCCACTTCATATGTGTGCTAAACTATCTTATTGGCATCACTCTACTGTTTCTTCTTCTACCATTCTTGATAACTCAAACAATTAACCTAGATCTTTGATTTCTAGAGCCTCGCATACCCAATTAAGTTGTAGCTCCCAATTTCTTGGAAGTTGATACAATGGGATAGCACGGCTATCAGTTCGTTCAGATCATCCTCAGTGTGAGTTGCGCATAGAGTCACTCGTAGCCTAATAATTAACAATCAAAACCGAAAAAGAAGAAAGAGAATATAAGCACAAAGACAAGCAAATAGCATCAACATTTGCAAGCAACTACTGTAAGTTACAAGCAAAAGAGCAATAATATATCTATTATTTCTAAAAATAAAGAAGCAAACTCTCTCTGGTTTATAATTTAAGGGCAAAAACAGTAATTAAAAAAAAAAATTCAATGCCATTTTTTAACCGGGGGGGCCGGGGGCCCAGGGGGTGGGGTGGGGGTGTGTGGAGGAGTGGGGGCAAGTGGACACAATTGGGTCAAACATAGTGGAAGATATTGCACACCAACAAAACCCTACATGTAAAAACACAACTTCACATATATGTTCTATAGATATATGAAAGACAGGGTCACCCAATTCCTAAATCCCTTTCTTTGCAAAATTACAATCTCCGCTGATGAAAATTGCAAGCAAAAGAGCAGTTTAAAATGGAAAGAGATACCAATAGCAATGACATTTTCATACACATACAAACACACAAGAAAATATTAGGATAGGATAGTAAAAACTGGTATAGAACCTGCATGAGTTGGGAGGCACTGTTGGAGGCCTGATGGCAGTAACATGAAAACTGGATTTCAACAAGTGCCTGATCAATCCATGACAATTATTAGAGTCAGAAGCTGTTGAGAAAACGATCACAATTGACACAAACAAAAGAGAGAAAGATAGATGACCGGCTGGCATTCAGGGCTTTCTCTTCACTCCCTACAATAAATGAAATTATAGGACTTGTAATGAGGATTCCTGTTAATGCCTGAAACTCTTGCACTCTTTTCAAAACTGCTTTTCTTTGCTACACTTTCTTCCTTGCCATAATTACAGCAGCTGGTAGATTATATTCAAGTTGTTAATACAGGTACTTTAAGAAAGAAGGGAAAGGACCGGTCAATATAATAATAACATGAATATGTATATCTCAGATATGTGATATAGAAAAGATCCAAGTTCTATTATCTTAAATGCTATTATTGGCAATAAATAATAGAAATAAAAGGATGAGATAGATCTACCCAAACAAAGTTTCTATTTTTTTACATTTGCATTTGATATGAAACAAATCACTAGTACTAATATCAACACCAACTCAAGGCGCAAGGCATTTCCCTCAAGGCTTTCTAGATGTGGCATTTTTTGGAAGCTAATAGAGTAACTTGGTGATAAGTACCTGAACTAATCAGCAAATATCTCAGAGATCAAATATAAAGCATGGAAGAACAGAGGATTTCTATCAGAGATATAAACCAACAATAGAGGAAAAAAAAAGCATGGCAAAGCTGCACAATTTACCATACCATAGGCAGCAGCAGCAACAGGTATTGGGGATGCAGTTGAAAATATAAAAGAGCGGCCCCTTGATTGTATAAGTTTCTTCCACATTTTACTGTTCACATAAAATCAAAATAACAAATCTATTAACAGACGTCACTAAAATATTAGATAATTGTTTTTCTGAAGGAGTATTACCAGAAGAAAGTCAACCATTCAAAAATTTCAAATAATAAAAAATACAAAAGAGATCAGATAAGATAAAAAAGAAAACACTTAATCTCCTTCAAACATGTTGAAATGCCCTTTACTTCTATCGATTTATTCTATTCTTCTGAACCCATAAACAATAGCAAATATCAAATATGGACAGTTTACCTGCATGCTATAAATCCACCATGGCAACCAGCAGCCTTAGAGTTCCAACACATATGTCAACATCTCTTTCACATTTGAACTCCTCAGCCACTCCCCCACCATGTTTGCCACAAACAAAAGTTCCATGCGCCTGAAAGAAACTCTCAACATGTTTATTTCTTTTAAAATTATTGTATACAGTTTCACAAAAACTGGTGAGTCAACGAATTCTAATTCATTATTTAATAGTCAGTGGTCAATCATATTGGACCACAGAACCTTTTCTCTCCTCTGCAACAATTACGTTATATTCAGTTTCTACAGTTTACACCATTGAAGTTTTACATTTAACAACAGCCCTTGCATAAGCATCACTTTACTAGAGACCTTGAAAAGGTTCTTAGAAATAAGAAATCTTCAAGAAAATTTACATCATCAATGACTAAAAAAAACCATGCTTCTTGCAAAGTTTAACCAGCTCAAGCATTGGTGCAAAGTCCCCATCCATGCTAAACAAGCTGTAGAAGAATATAATAAAGCCCTTTCAGTGAATGTGCACAAAAGTAAAGTGATGAAAATTTTGATTATCAATTATGTCGTAAACAATGTATGCAACATAAAACTGAATATAACTAGGTGAAAACCATATCAAAAGTAATAGATGTTTCAACACAGCACAATATATTATAATAATGGTTGCGTTTTGAGTCAATAAATGAACTAAAGATAGAAATACTGCATCAAGCTCAAGCACTCAGAATAAAATGACAAACCTATCAGTCACGACAACTTTCTTCTTCAACGTACAATTAGATCTGTCAAAAAAAAAAAAAAACACAGCTTGGATGAACAATGGCGATTGGAAATGCCATTTAAAAGTTGTCAAAAAAGTGTTTAAGATGAACTTTAGGACCTAAAATAATGAACTAAGGTGGGACATGTCACAGTGTTTGTACACATAAACCTCTCGATAGCAAGATGAATACCATCAATTATTGAAGCATGATTCAGTGCATCTGAAAATATGGCAACTTTATTCTTCTTCATGGATTTTTCCGCTGAGGCCAAGAGAGAAGTGATATTTCCAAGGGCTACCATCCCTGCCATATTAGCAGCAAACCCTGTAGGACAAAGAAGACAATCCTAGAGCATAAATTAGGATTAAGTATGCGTCAGCTTGCAGTCGAATATCCTATGTTGTCAAAAGAATGGCACAAAGAATTTAGCCTCAGAGTAAACACATATTTAACCCATTTGGGATGTTCAATTTGCCACTTTATACATTTTTATCCTTGAAATGGACAATTAAAATTACATGTAAATCTGATAAGTGCATTGGTATAAGTTACATTATTAATTTTGTATTCTTCCAAAGTTTTACAAATTAGAAAATATATCATAAATTCAAGTCATGTGCACCACATACAGAATTTCAACCCTCATCACCCCAAAGTTTAAACTAACCACGTTGTTAAGTTTCTTCTCTTTTATGTTAGTTTTTGACTTTTTTCAATCAAGAGAAGGATCTAATTACTGACTTGTCAACCACAGTTGCAATGGCTAACTCCAATTTGTTGGACTTAGTTCACTTTTAGTTATTAAAAGAAAACAGAAAAAATAAAAAAATGAAAAAGAGCACTATGTTGTGCCCTATTGCTTCAATAGAACATGCTATGTGTAATGAAATGGTCCTATTACATAGCAGCAATATTAATTGCTAAACAACATCATAATGCAGGTTATAAATCTTAAATGGCTTATAATTAAGACCGCTATGAATGCCATAAACTACTCACAAATGCCATATTGGTAACAGGCATGTCCCTTCAGTAACAAACATGTCATGTTAGTAACAAACATGTCCCTTCAGTAACACATATGTCGCTTCAATGAATTATTGCAACGTTTTGATAGAAAAAAGATACATAAAAGTTCATTAACTTGGCAAATGGTCCCTAAACCTGTGATTTCAATTTAGAAAATGCACCATCATAGTGAAATCACTCGTATTTAGAAGCACCGAATGCCAGATTTCCTAACAGTTTTTACGAAAATTCTTCGAGAAAACAAAGGCAATAGCAGGAGGTAACTCGATCCTTGCTTTTTCGCATTTGATTCGTATGCTATAGTTGTATAAGCATATTTGGATCACTTTATGTCTTACACATATAGCTTAAGGCAGACCAAACCATCTAAGCACAAACCTCTTTCTTCTTCAAGTTTGCCAAGGAAGACTCAAGCAACCTATGGTAATTAGTGTAGCCACATACTAAGGCATAACCTCTTGGTCCCGTTCCATGTTCTTGGGCTGCCTGATTTAGCACAAAGTTAAAAAGTTCTTAAAAATGTTCAGTAAAAACGCTCTTTTAATCCTGAAGACAACCATATATCAGAATAAGGATAATAAACATCAAAGAACCTTTGCAGCAGCCTTCCCAATAGAAGGATGTGAACTCAAGCCCAAGTAATCATTGCTAGAGAATAAAAATAGCTTCTTGCTTTGCTCAATATTCTGATCAGTAATTCCACTACTGCACAAAATCTCATTTCCTACCCAAAAAGGAAAAAAATATTTCTTGTTCAAAACAGACATCAGTGCAAGTTAAATTCTAGGAAAATGTCATATTTTTAACAGAAATTACCGGAACTGGGAATGTCAAGGAGCCATTTGCGAAATGTAAAGTCAGAAATGGAGACTTCAACAGAGGAACGATCACAGTGGCGCATCCCATCGAACACCTCAATATCATCGCCGTCAAGGTCTTTAAGTGGATTGAGTTTTGGCGGTTAAGGTTCTTTAGAGAGGTAAATTGGTTTTAATGATCGAAGAAGCTTTAAAGATTCAAGCTTTGAAAGTGCCTCCTCCACCCACAAATCCCATGAACTTTTCTCCATTTTGCGGATAGAGAGAGAGAGTGTGTGTGCGCGTGTGAGAAGGGAAAAGGGAGTAGCTCAACAAAGTGGTTGAGTTGGGGACGGAAGTAGTTACAAGGAGTTAAAAGCCGACATATGGAGCCTTTTCTTCCCTCTAAACGGGTCGGATGCCACTAATGAAAGGAATAAATAAATAAATAATCACAATATAATCAAATAGGAAAAATAAGTTTTCCGAAAATATAAAAACATAAATAAAAAGGAAAAACTCATTTTTCACGTAGTGAAACTTCTAAAATTTTCTATGTTATATCTCTTTAAAAAAATTAATTGAATCTCTATACTTTATTATGAATTAACATGCAGTGCACACCATGTATTCATATTTTAAAAATTTATGAATTTACAGTCTATTTTTTAAGTTCCATGCACAAATTTTATCTTTTTAAAAAAATTAAATTAGTAATTTGTATATTAACAATCTATTAATTATACAATTTAGCAGGTTAATTATTAATTATAAATAATTCATATATTTAATAGTTTTAAAACATAATTATTTGTAATTAAAAATTTATGAACAATTAATTTTGATTGGTTTGAGTATTCGGTACTACGATTTTGATACAGAAGATTTTGATACAGAATATATAAAAAAAGACCGCCTATAATTAAATTAACAGTAAATCTAAACGCCAAGGCTAATAGTCATAGGAAAAATTTTTATGAAAGAATGACAAAAAAATAAATAAAAGGAGTTGTTGACAAAGACTTCAAAATGGGGGACTGAGTGTGTTAAATTATTTATGACATCATCGCTTACTCCACCATTCGCCTCAAGTCAAAAATGTACCTCACTCAACAGTGAACGTGGCGCCCAGTCAATGGCTTTCTTTCAATTGCGAGTGATTTAAAAATTTTTAATCTTTTTTTTATTTTATAAATATTAAATATTAAGATATATAATATTTTTAAATTTCATTTTTGATTTGGTTTTTGAACTTTCAAAATTTTTTATATTAAGTTCTTTTACAAAATAAATTACAAGCCTTTTAATGGCGGCTAAAATAAATTTGATTCTTCAATAATATTTTCTAATTGATATAATATTTAGACCATTTATTATTATTATTATTTAGATTAACCATTCGGTATTCGAATCCCACCGAACCGATTACATCCGGATTCGAGATGTCATTGCAGGTTAATGTTCTTTGTCCCTTCCATGAAAGATATCGAAAGTCGCTCCTGAAATCTCTTATTCCTAGTTTAACTTGCATCATCAATGGACTGCTACCCCATGGGTTTTAGACCATTTATTATAATTATGCCACTTACAATAAATCTTTTTGTTCAACTAGCATTATATCTTTAATTTTATTTTTTAAAAATTCACCAATATTTATTACATCTTTTACAAATAACAGAACTAATTGTTTATATTTTGTTACATGCTTATTATTTCAAATTTTTATTATAAACTTCAAATAAAATATTTATAGTGTCATCCAAAGAGCTTTCGTCATCTTTACTTTCGTTATTTGATATTCTCTCATTATAATTTCTTTTAATTTTTTTTATAATAATATGATCAAATATTGCTATGTCATTTTCAATTCGACGGTTGTACAAATTATTTCATTTTTAGTTGGAAATTTCTATTGCAATATTATTCATCATTGTTGTTAGAGTTAAGTATGTGTACATCATCTATCATATAAAATTAATTAAAAATATTATATTAAAATATAAATTTATTTATTTATCATATTATTTTATTAAGTTAAACTTAATCATATTATTTTATGAAATTAATATTTATCATATTATTTTTTGTTGCTAGAAAACTACAATATATGGAACAACTAGATATACTAAACTTATAAATATCAAAATAAAAATAGACAAGACTTAATATTTTCTTGTTCCTTTTTTTTCTTTACTATTTTATATTTTCAGACCAATTATAATGGCTTTATATAGTATAAAAAATTGAGCAATCAGTTAAATTAAGTAGCATGAAAATTAATAATTTCAACTTAAACTTAAGCTATTTTTCTAAAAATGAAAAAAAAATACACTTACTTTTGATATCGTAATACTAATATTTTTTATATTTAGTTCAATTCAGTTTGATTTATGGTGTGAGTTTTTTAAGCTGGACTTATTTATAAATAAAATTTGATTTCACTATAATTTTAAATATATTTTATAAATAAATAAAATTAACATAATTTTGAAAATTTTAAAAAATCCTAATATATATATATATATATAAAATTTGAATTGCATAATAAAAATAACATTTTATTAAAAATATTTAAGAGAGTCAATTAATCCAATTACATACCTTTCAAATTATATAGCGAAAATAAATTTAAATAATAACACTACATTTTGAGAAAAATAAATATATATACTTTGTTTTCCTCAGGATTGTTGCATGATTTTTCCAAGTTATCATATGTTTTTCTTAGATCGAGTGCCAGAGTAAGTAGTGGTCCTTAATTTAATTAGTAGATGAAGCCTGTTAATTTATAATTATTATTTCTATATCTTTACAACTAAACTTAAAAATAAAGCACACACATCCTCTTATCTTTCCAAAAATTATTTATCCCATCCCATTAATTTATCAATTAATATTTTTAATGATATACTTTTAGTTCTAATTAACTAGTCATGGGGCTTACCCAAAGTTGTTAATAATTATATTAATTTTAATTTTTTATTTTTGTAAGGTTTAATTTATTTCAAGAATTGTCTTTTATCTTAAAAAAAATATGTATACGTGAAAACAAAAGAAAATTATATCCTGAACAATAAAAATAATAATAAAAGAAGCATTAGCAACATGTAAAAATTACACCTTTGCCATCAATGATTAAAGTATTAATTAATGGCAGAATAATGACACGGCTTTAGTGGGATGGAATCTTTAGTTCAGCAGTTCTATTCTATATAGATTTTGCAATTTCAGAAAGGGGTAAAAGAAAAACATAAAAACCATCCCATCAAAAAGCTAATAATGCTAGTAAATTGTGTTAGTAAATATTTATCTACTATTTGTTTATTTTATTTATTTAATATACTATTTTTCATAATTACATTTTTTGAAATAAAAAATAAAATTTGAATATGGATCAATTAAAAATTTATGTATAAATAAGTTTTTAATAAATTATTGTGCTATTAACTTAATTCACAAATTTTTGTTATGAATCCAATAAAAATAAAGCTTGTGGTGCTTTTTTTGTTTTCCAACATTTCTCTCATATACGCCACAGAGAAGAGACAGACTGAAGAAAAAAAAAAAAAAAACTTTTCTTGACTGGAAAGAGTAGACTCAAAGAACTGACCCGTTATTAGTAGAGTACTTTCCCTTCACATTCATGGAAGCTGATTGAATCCTTTCTTAATTTCTCTTGAAAGATTTAATTTCATCGATCCTTGGGTACTTGTTGATCTGGTTCATCGCTTTCATTGCGGATAACATCGTCGATCTTCTTGTTTTTGTGGTGGCAGTGCAGGTACAGTTTTCTTTCTTTTATAAATTTGATCTCTGTTGGTTCTTGAAAATTGTATTATACAATATTCATGCACAGGTATATGCAGATCATATGTTTTGTTCAATATATTTGAATTGATAACAAGAAAAATAATTCTAATATTATTTTGGAACAGTAAATTAAAAATATCCTTAGTAGTATAAGCTTTTTTTTTAAGATATTTTTGATATCAGGTATGGAGAAGCTCAAAGGTAAACTGATGGATAAAGTGATAGATAAAGGGATACAAAAATTGGGAGAATTTGGTGATCGCATTTGGAACTTCGATGAAAACAAGCGGACTCTCAAAAGAGAATGGGAAACACTGAAACGCAGAAGAGATGACGTGATTGAACAACTTAAAGATAAGGAGCCAAAGAATAAAGTTCGAAATTGGCTTGCACAAATAGAGAGTACAGAGATTGGGCGCAATATTTGGACAGCTTGCGGAGAAAAGAATTGAAGAAGTCAAAAAGCTGATCGTAATGGATTTACAAGACGATGGTGAAGTGATATTTCCAACAACAGAATTAGTAGGTGAAGCTTTCCAAACTAACAAGAATAAGATTTGGGAGTGTTTGGTGAATGATGACATCTCAAGCATCGGCGTTTATGGGATGGGAGGAAGTGGCAAAACTACACTCATGAAACATATTCATAACCAGCTTCAAGAAAATGATCACACGGTCTATTGGATTACTGTCTCTCAAGATTTTAGAATAGATAAATTGCAGACTCTCATTGCTGAAAGGATTAAGTTGGATCTTTCTAATGAACCTGATATTTCTACAAGAGCTGCAAGACTATTGAGAGCATTGAAGGGAAAACAAAAATGTGTTCTTATTCTGGATGACTTGTGGGATCATTTTGATGTAGTGGATGTGGGTATACCTCGAAAACAAAAAAGTTAGTTCTGACAACTCGTTCACGAGATGTGTTGTGAAAAGATAATCCAAGTAATTCCTGTTGATGAAAATGAAGCATGGAGATTGTTCCAAGTAAAACTTGAGGCACCACTTCCTCCAGATGTTACAGAAATTGCAAAATCAATCACAGAGGAATGTGATGGTTTGCCGCTTGGAATTGTAACTATGGCTGGAAGCATGAGGGGAGTGGATGATATTCACGAGTGGAGGAACGCTCTGAGGGGATTGAAAGAATCACGGGCCAGCAATGATGGCATGAATGTGAGAGTTTTTTCAGTATTGAAATTCAGTTATCATCACTGGAGGGATTTGAAATTACAACAATGCTTCTTGTATTGTGCATTATACCCAGAAGATTATCAGATTGAAAGAGAGGAGCTGATAGAAGGTATGATTGATGAGGAGATAATACAAGAGGAAAGCAGGCAAGCAGCATTTGATGAGGAGCATACTATTCTCAATAGACTAGAAAAAGTATGTTTGTTGGAAAGTGTTAGTGATCATATGTCGAAACGTAAATATGTGAAAATGCATGACTTGATCAGGGGTATGGCCATTCAAATATCAGAAAAAGAAGGTGTGATGTTTAAAGCGGGTGCAAGATTGGAAGCAATACCAGATTGTGAGAAATGGACACAGAATCTTTTGAAAGTTTCGTTAATAGACAACTGCATACGAGAAATTCCTTATGGTTTTTCACCAATATGTCCAAAACTTTCAACCCTACTGTTGCGCAGAAATTATTTGACAAAGATTTCAAATTCTTTTTTCGAGCAGCTGTATGGGCTCAGGATTCTTGATCTTTCTTTTGCTCGTGTTGAAGAATTGCCGAATTCCATTTCTGATTTAGTGAATCTAAATGTGTTATTGCTAAATTATTGCATTGGGCTGAGGGACTTGCCCTCGTTAGAAAAGCTTAAGGCATTGAAGAATTTGGATCTCAAATTTTGCAAGAAAATTGAGAAGTTACCTAAAGGCATAGAATTTTTGTCCAAGCTAAGATATTTGGATCTTAGAGGTACAAGAATCGAGGAGTTACCAGTAGAAATATTACGACGACTTTTGCATTTGCAATTCCTAAAGGTTCACTTTGATTTAAAAGTCGAGGAATTAGTCTTTTTGAGAAAGCTGGAAAACCTGGTATGCCATTTTCATAATGCAGGTGAGTTGAGCACCTTCATTTCATCCCTGCCCTCCAATTTAAATTGTTATGGTCTTAAAGTAGGAGAAGGATATTCTTGGCACGACTCCGTCAGGGATGATTTAAATAGCTTTCTTTGTTTGCCCTCCTCCACATCTTTCTTTGCACCAGCATTACCTCATTCTACATTTTCCCAACTTAAGCATTTCTACGTATACCGTTGTCATATGAAGTTGTTCCCACCTGGAAGACCTTGTAGTAAGTAATTGTGATGAAATGGAAGAGATAATAGCAACGGAAGAAGAAGATGAAAGCCACGACAACAATTGCAGAACCCAATTCAATCTTCCAAAGCTGAAGAGATTTGAAATTGGACAGTTGCCAAATTTGAAGAGCATTTGCAGGGGAGACATTATATGCAATTCCCTTGAAGGAATAGTGATAATAAATTGTGCAATGCTTGAACGGATTCCACTGTCTCTTTCGGTAACCAACAATGAGAACCAACTCTCTCCTCTCCCTTCACTTAAAACAATCGTTGTCTTTCCCCAAGAATGGTGGGAGTCGGTTGAGTTGGTCCATACTAATGCTAAGAAAATCCTTTCACCACTTTGTGAATTTGATGAGTTTTTTTTTGGAAGGTAATAAGTGGTTCTATTTTACACATTTGATTTAATGAAGAGTAATAAATTACTTTATCCATTACTTTACACAATTTCATTTCCTTGTAGCAGGTTCAACCTGAGGCCATGAATTGAAGGATGAGAACAAAGGGATAAATTGCACCTCATGCCCTCTTCTATTTCAAAATCACCATCTCTTTTGATATTATGTATCAACCAATATCATTGTCATTTTCTTTATATATTTATCTCTCAAAAGGATTTTTTGAGGTTGACAATAGAGCAGATTCTTGTACAGTACTCTTTATTTATTTGTGATAAAATAATTATCTGTAAAAAAAAGTAATATAATTGGCTTTGATACCAACAGCACTCTAAATAATGTATTGTATATAGATAAAAAATGCAAAAATTCATTACCACAAATAATAATAATAATAATAATAATAATAATAATAATAATAATAATAATAATAATAATAATAATAATAAGAGGAATCTTTTTTAACAAAATTGAAAAGGTATACAATTGAAATAACCTTTTAATTTATTATTATTTATTGGATAGTGGGTCAAATTTTCACTCAATAATTACTAATTGTTAAAGTAAGAAAATGCAATCTCATAAAGAGATATCCACTGTAATGCAAAATAGAATATATTGTAAAAATAACAAAAAAGAAAAAGATAATCGAGGGCATTAAAATGGCAATGAAATTCACAAACAACCCAAATATAAAATGGTTTTGTTAATGGGATATACCCTAAGAAACTCTTCAAGTCAGCCAAAATGTTGTTGCATCCGACAAGAAGGCCTAACATTGGATTAGAGGCATCCACATTGTGGGCAGTATTAGGATGCTGGTTGCTCTTTTTCTTTTCTTGAAGATCTCTCTCATTTCAAGATTCAACAGATTTGTAAAACTCTTGATTCTTCAAGTTATAGTTTGAAATAGACTAAAAAGAAAATATGACTAAAATTATGGAATAGAATTAGATGGAGTATTATTTATTTAATAAATGGTGGACATAGTGAAAAAATGTTTTTTTTTTTTTTTTATGAATGATAAACAAGAATAGTTAGAAAGAAGAGGGCTCAAAGCGTAGTTTATCTCGTAGCGTGCAACCTTTATCAATCATGATCATAGATCAATAGTCATCAGCTCAAATCCAACGGCTGGTATTAATATTCAGAAACTGTTGCACTTTACATCGAATATTACGCTCACTACAAGAAAATCTAAAAATAGCAATGAAAATTAAATCCAATTCCGTTGCTATTTAGCAATGGAAAAAAATTTCCGTTGCTAAAATTGGTTAAATATTCTAGATTTGGCAACGAAAATATATTTAGTTAACTTCCATCGCTAAAAATGGAGGGAATTTGTAGCGCCAAAATTTAGCAACGGAAATACTATACTGTTGCTAAATAAGGAGCTAAAAAATGACGGAAAAATTTTGGAAGAAAAAATAGCAACGGAATATAATTTCCGTTGCTAAAATTGCAACCGAAATGAAATTCCATTGCTAATTTACATTTTTAATGAAAAATAGCAATGGAATTGGATTTCCGTTACTAAAATAGCAATTGAATTAAAATTTCGCTGCTAAATTAGCAACCGAAATTGAATTCCATTGTTAATTTTCATTTTTAATTAAAAATAGCAACGGAATTAATTTCAGTTGCTAAATTAGCAACCGAATTGAAATTCCGTTGCTAAATTAGCAACCGAATTGAAATTCCGTTGCTAAAATTAAGGGTATTTATGTAATTTTATTTTGTTGCGCTAGGTATAAATTAACCCCACATCTCTTCTCTTCTCTTATCTTCTCTTCATCTTCACCATCAGCTTTGAACTCCGCCTCCTTCCATGTTCTTCTCATAATAGCAGCGAGTTCTTCTCGATCACCTCCTCCCTTCTTCATCTTCTTCTCACCTGAATTTTATGCTAACCTTTGAATTTCATGATTGTTGATTGGTATTATACCTTAGTCTGTAAATAATATGAGTATCTCTATATTTTGCTATCTTTGTTTTTCTTTTTTTTTTTTTTGGGGGGGGGGGGGGTGGAAGGTGGGAATTACTTTAGTTTTGTTTTAATTTTTATTCTGGTTGCTTGTTGCAGGCATTGATCGAGAAAACAAATTTAAACCCAAGTGAAGTTGGGGATATTGTTGCGGGCATAGTGTTGGCTCCAGGATCTCAAAGAGCAAGTGAATGCAGGATGGTTGCATTCTATGCTGGTTTTCCTGGTCTCTTTCTTTCCTTGTCTCTCTTAGGGAATCTTGATTTTTGTTATTTGGGTTCATTGCTTATATGATAGTATCTTATGTCTATTTCAGAAACCGTTTCTGTTAGAAACAGGTCCATCCATAAACCATAGAGAAGCTCCAGCTATTTAGTGGTGAAATTCAACGGTATACATAAAAAGTGAAGAAAATCAACCACTCAGGTGATGGTTGATTTATTTTCTTCTTTTTTTTTCAATTAACTTTTCGCAATATGACAAAAATCAACCTCTCAGGTGATGGGCTCTTTTTTTGATATATTTTTTTGTCTGTAATAGCAACAGGGATATTGTTTCAGTTTTGTTGTAATAACAACAGGGATACTGAATTTGGGAAGTGCACAGTAGTGGTGTTAAGTGGGGGTTTTTATTGGATAATTTGGTATAAAATCATGGGGTTTTTTTCCTTATTTTTATTCGTATTGTGCTAAGCATTTTTAGTTTCTCAGTTATAGCTTCTCGAGATATTAGCCATTTTTTTCTCTTTAGTTTTTTGGGTTATGGAGAAAACACCATGTTTGTCTGCAAATTTCATTCTCATATCCTATAGCTGTGAGACATGCTCTAGAAATCATCTCAGAATTGGCAACAAAAGATCCTTATGCGGTTGCAATGTCATTAGGTGATGTTCATGTACACTGATGATGTCATAATATTTTTATTCAGGAACTGAAATTTCTTTCTGTTTTGCTAAAATTTGTTGTTCATTACTCCTATTCTGCTACTTTTTTGCAGGAAAACTTGTACTTCCTAGACGTATGATTCCCATTTTCTTGTTACGATTTTCATTAAATGTTTTAGGTTAACATGTTTTTTTTTCTATCGATATGTTAAATTGGTTTCAATTATGATCATTATTGTTCTCTATATTGTTATCTTGTAGTAATAAATTTAATGGTTAAATGTTTCTTCAAGTTTTTCTGGAGTTTGTGTTTTTTGGAGTTTCTAATCACGATGTTCTGCTCTAAATAGTTTTATCCCTTAAAATTATTCCTGATCATCCTTTTGTTGCAGATGGATGTTCTGCTCTAACTTGTTTTATTCCTTAAATAATTCTTGATAATCCTTTTGTATGCAGATGGACATATAATGATGCTCTTCGGGCCAAATATAATATGAAGATGGCTGGAATGAATGCCCCAATTTCTAAACCCAAAGGAAGCAAGAAGTTGAAGGATTGGAAAATACGGTAAATTTGTTTTGGCATTCATGCAAAAGTCACTCATGCTGGGTTGTTTTTATTACAAGATAAGAAAGAGGTGTCTGAATTAATATTTAGAAGGCAATTATTGTAGTATTAGTTGTGCAGATGCACATCGCTGCCTTTTTAGTAGCATTTTTAAATTCCTATTACTAAACAATCTCATAATACAAATATTTATAACAACTTAATCTCAGCTGAAATCTTTTTATGTTTTTCTCTTGATAAACTGTACAACATGAAGAGTACAAAATATATACAGAATTATTCCCGCAAATAAAGAGCACAGTTAAGATTTACAAATCTAATTTAAAATATAAAAAAGGAGATGATATGTACAGCTCATGCTTGATTTATTTGGTTAGGAGTTCAACAACTTTGACCGATTCTTTATGATCCTTATCAGCCCCCCTCAAACTAATGGTGGAAACCACTGTTAGTTTGTCTCGAAGAAGCAAAAAACGGCGTTTGGACAAAGGTTTTGTCAAGACGTCAGCCAATTGGTCGGTGGTTGACAAATATGAGACATGTAGTCGTTTTTTATAGACCAAATCTCGGACAAAGTGAAAATCTATTTCTAGATGTTTGGATCGTGAATGAAAGACTGGATTCGCTGCAAGATAGGTGGCAGAAATATTGTCACACCATATTTTTGGTGGAGTGGGGAGTTGGATTTGTAGTTCCTTGAGAAGGGATTGGAGCCATGTAACTTCTGAAGTAGCAGTGGCAAGAGCTCTATATTCAGAGTCGGTGCTGGAACGTGCAACGGTCTTTTGCTTCTTTGAACACCAAGATATGAGGTTAGGACCATAAAAAATACTATATCCTGTGGTACTTTTACGGTCAATCTGATCTCCACCCCAATCGGCATCAGAGTATGCATTTAATGAAGGAATTTCAGCTGGCCGAATGATTATGCCAAAATCTAATGTCCCACACAAGTAACGCAAGATGCGTTTGACAGCTTGCCAATGATCAATGGCTGGAGAATGCATGAATTGTGCAAATTTATTGACAGCCATGGTGATATCTGGTCGAGTAAGTGAAAGATACTGTAGAGTGCCCACAACTTGGCGGTATAGAGTGGGATCATCAAAGTGATTGGAGGTGTTTAGCTGTAACAATGTGCGGGGGCAAGCTGGAGTAGAGACAGGTGTTGCGTCTTGCATTTTTGTCTTTTGGAGCAAGTCGGTGATGTATTTCTTTTGGCATAAATGCAATCCATCTTTTGTCTTTGTTACTTCAATGCCAAGGAAATAAGATAGAGGGCCCAAATTTTTAATTGCAAGATTACCACCAAGTGAAGTAATAATGTGATATAGTAGTTGAGATGTAGTTCCTGTAAGAATCAAGTCATCAACATAAAGCAAACAATAGGCAATGTGTTCTCCATTTTTGTAAATAAAAAGGGATGTGTCAGCTTTGGAATCCTTGAAACCAAAATCATGCAATGACTTAGTTAAACATTTATACCATGCCCGGGGAGCTTGCTTGAGGCCATATAAAGATTTACGCAAAGCACATACATGGTGTGGTTTGTTTGGATCAATGAAACCAGGTGGTTGCTCCATGAACACAGGTTCTTCTAATGTGCCATGTAAAAATGCATTTGAGACATCAAGGTGATGAATTGGCCAACTAGATGTAACTGCAATTAAGAGAACCAGACGAATTGTAGCTGGCTTTATAACTGGACTGAATGTTTCCAAGAAGTCTATTCCTGGCCTTTGATGAAAGCCTTTGGCGACCAATCTAGCTTTATAGCGGTCAATTTGTCCGTTAGGTTTCATTTTGATACGATAAATCCATTTGCACCCTATTATGTTTGATGCCTTTGAACGATGTACCAAGTCCCAAGTACCATTTGCTAGCAAGGCGTCTATTTCTTCTCCCATTGCAAGCCTCCATTCATTATGTTTAATAGCCTGTGTGTAAGTAGTTGGTGTGAAAGGTTCGGTTATTGTAGCATGGTGACTTTTTGGTTTTGTGTTTCCTGTTTTTGATCGAGTAATCATGGGGTGTGTGGAGGTAATGGGAGTAGTTTGAGGCAAGGTTTTTGAAGTGAGGTCTACTATTAATGAAATAGGTGGAATATTAATTTGGGATGCAGGGGATTGCATTGTGGGTTGTTCATTTACTTGCTGAATGAGTGGAGTAGAGGTGGGGTCTGCAGGTTGTTGAATTTGTGTACTTGGAGTTGTAGTTTGAATGACATGTGTAGGTAGTGGTGTTGGAAGGATGTAGGTGGTATTTGGTTGAGCTAGTGGTGGATTTAATTTTAGCAGTGGCAAAATAGGTGTTTGGTTGGTAGTGGACGTTGGAAATGCTTTCTCACCATTGATCTTGAAGGGAAAAATCTGCTCATCAAAAGAAACATGGCGTGAGAAATAAATTTTTTGACGTGAGGTATCAAGACATTTGTATCCTTTATGTAGAATACTATATCCTAAGAATACACATTGTGTTGATCTTGGTTCTAACTTAGATTTTGTGTATGGTTTCAGCCATAGATAACAAGCACAACCAAAAATTCTCAAGGAATTGTAATTAGGTTTTTGATTGAAAATTACTTCAAAAGGAGATTTATTTTGGAGATTGGGAGTAGGTAACCTATTTATGACATATACAGCTGTGGCAAAAGCATGGTCCCAATATTTATGGGGTATTTGGGCATGGTGTAAGAGGGCTCGGCCAATCTCAGTGATATGCCTGTGTTTGCGCTCAGCGCAACCATTTTGTTCCGGTGTATGTAGACAAGAGCTTCGGTGTATAATCGAGTTTTGGGTTAAGTAAGGATGTAGAGATTGAAATTCACCACCCCAATCTGATTGAAATTGTTTAATTGGTTTGTCAAAAAATTTCTCAACAATTGTACGAAATTTAACAAAACAATTAAAGACTTCAAACTTGTGTTTTAGAAAATATATCCAAGTGTATTTTGTGTAATGGTCAAAAAAGATTAAATAATAGATGTAACCATCTGTACTTGGAACAGGTGAAGGGCCCCCCCTATAAATCAGAACATATTAATTCTAATGGTGCATTTGCCACAGATGTAGAGTCAAAAAAAGGTAATTTATGAGATTTACTAACCAAACAAGAATAACAACTGGAAACAGGGAATTTATTTGTAACAGACAAATTGTTATTATGCAAAATGTTATTGACAGTTCGATAATTAGCATGCGCTAATCTAGCATGCCAAGTTGATAAGCTAATAGAGTGCACTTGTGGTGAAAGAAAGGAATTTGGCGCTGATTGAAGACAATAAAGACCGTCTTTCGTGGAACCTCTATGAAGTATCTTGCCCGTGTGGATATCCTTTATCAAAAAATAATGTGGAAAAAATTCCAAAGAGACATGGTTAGTAATGGAAAATTCACGAACGGATAATAAATTTGAAGTAGCAGATGGGACATGTAAAATATTATCCAACAAAAAAGAATGAGAATTTAGATCAATATTTGTGAAACCAACACGAGAGATTGGTAAAGTTTTACCATTTGTCAAATGAACTTCTTCTGTGCCATTGTATTCAGAATGATGAGCAATGTTTTCCACTTTTGGAGTCAAATGGTGAGTGGCTCCCGTGTCTACTATCCAAGGTTTAACAGGACTTGGTTGTTTGGATGAATAGTTGCTGGCTGGCCTTATTTGTGACATGTAATTTGGGTTGGGACATTTTGGTACAGTGTGACCATAACCTCCATAGTTAAAACAAATTGGGGTGTTGTCATTGACTTCAGGTGACTGGAATTGAGAATAGCCACGTCCTCTGCTGCGTTGAGATATTGTTCTGCCTCCACGTCTTCCTCGTAGTCGGCCACGAAAAGGAGCCCTGGTGTTGGTGTAGTGAGCAACAGTAGCTGGAGTATGACTGATTGCTTCAGCTTTTAATTGCATTTCCTCGCTAAGAAGCAATCCAAACAAATCATCAAAGGATACCGGAGTTAATCGTGCTTCAATATTTCTGGTGAAGGGACGGTACTCCGATGGTAAACCATGCATAATAGCATCAACAATATCATCTTCTTTAATTTCACTACCAAGGGCTAGCAATTGATCATATATATTTTTGCTTTTGTCATATAAGTGGGTATGTCATCTGTACTTTTTGCAAGGCTTTGTAGAGCAAATTTAAGGGAGCGAACCTGAGTTCTTGATCCGGATGCATAGGTAGTGGCGAGGCGTTGCCAAGCTTGTTCAGCAGTAGTGGCACCAACAACTTGAGATACGACAGACTCAGATAGTGAACTAATGATCCAACTCAAGACCAGTTGATCTCTGATGTACCAATCTGAATAGGCTGGATTAGGAGCTCCATTAAGGATTTTTGGTGGGATAGTAGAGGTGCCATCAACATGATGCATCATCTGATTGCCACTTAAAATTGGTTGCAGCTGCGTTTTCCATAAAATATAATTTGTAGAGTTTAATTTAATGGGCAGCTGATTGTGGATACTTGGTAAGAGAACTGGCATTGTAAGTTGTTGAATTTGTGGCCCGTGGTGAAGAGTTGTTTGAGTTTGCCATTGAAAAAAAAATAACAAGAGCGTGGGTGTTTAAACCTCTTGATGCTCTGATACCATATAACAACTTAATCTCAGCTGAAATCTTTTTATGTTTTTCTCTTGATAAACTGTACAACATGAAGAGTACAAAATATATACAGAATTATTCCCGCAAATAAAGAGCACAGTTAAGATTTACAAATCTAATTTAAAATATAAAAAAGGAGATGATATGTACAGCTCATGCTTGATTTATTTGGTTAGGATTTCAACAACTTTGACCGATTCTTTATGATCCTTATCAATATTAGGGTGCTGATGTAGTATGTATAAATGTTTTTGCCTGCATTACTCAAGGGCATGGAAGTTTCTTCTGCAGGCATATAAATGCCTTTGGCTGTCTTGATGAAAAAGCAGTTCTTCCTTCAGAAAAGGGGTCTCACAAATTTTGCCCAATGGTTTCACTCTTAAAGTCAGTTTTACTGCAGCTCAGTAAAGATATTCTTTTTTATTTTTGGTTTACTTTCTTGATCTTATTAAATGCTTGTGGCTTTGTTCACTCTCCGATACAAGCTTAATCCACGTGCTTTAAAGTTAATGAATAAAATGTAAATGCCATGCAAATATCTAAGATTAAAATGGCAATAATAGACCCAATTGCTGATTACTTGGAACTAATGGAGGTGAGAAATAAATAGTATCCAGCTTTTGTTAGCAAATCATGCTGATTAATCATTAATACTTGTGAGATTTTTTACAGAGTGTATTGGATTTTGAGCTCATTAAAAGTCTGCTTTCACATTTTGAGATATTTGTGTCCTTAACCAAGTGGTAGTAGTTTCTAGTCATAGTGTTGGCTAGTAGTTTCAAAAATCAACCTGTCCTTTAATGTTTTGATGCATAAAGACTGCCCCTTGTCTTCTTGTTGTTTCCTTTCTAGACATACTCTTTTATCCTTTCTATTTTTTGTGCTTTCAGTTTTTTGTGTTGGAGAGATTTGGATTTGAAGAAATTATTGGATTGTTCTCTTCTTTGGCTATGGCTAGTTCGTCATTGCAGGTTCCCTTCTGTCATTTATCCATCAAGTTCTCAGCTATCTATTATTAGACTAGCCAGAGTTGTGAGTATGATTAATAGTCTGCAAGTATGATTAATACTCTGCACTGTTTCCGTTCTTTGTATTCATGTTGATCTAATGGTGTCTATTTTACTAGGAACTTATTTTTTTAATAGAATATATGAAAAGAAAAACATAGAGATAAAAACTTGTGGAGAAAAGAAAGTTCAAGCTATATTAAAGTAAAAATTATATTCTTTATCCACTCTAAACTTGACAAGCCATTCCTATTTTTCTGAGCTGAAGACAACTTTATATACTAGGGATGACTGGAGTTTGGCTGAACACCCTGGGGGGTCGGGTGCGGGTTATGAAAGGATAGGTTCTTTCTTCATAATTGTTAATTAAGTAGCTGGAGTTAATGGGTGAAAGGCCTGGTTTTTTCTTTTTAATTCACTAGTTAATTTGCTGTAAACCCATTGAATTTATATATCCTGCTGAGTTTTCCATGTGGTCTTTTGTTGCATTAGACCTTTTGGCTACCTTATTACCTCATGCAGCTGATCTAAAGACAAGTATAGAAGCTAAAGCTTTGCAAGTGTAACACACTTTGAAGTTGTTCTTTTCTTGTCTCCTAGTAATGATGTAATTTTGGCGAGGTTGATCTCTCTTCCTTATCTTGGCAATTAGAAATCAAAGTGAGCACTTTTCGGGTCATTTTGGTGCTTCTTCTTTTTTTTTTTTTTGCTTGAACACTATGTTCGGGAGTGGAATTATTAAGTTGGTTGCCTTTCCTTTTGGCTATGAACTATTATCAATGTGGCATGAGCATGACTTTAGTGCTCATCTGTGGGCAAGTGTTAAAATAGTATCCTATCTTCGGCTCGGTTAACTCATGTTGCAAACAATCTATAAAATATTCTTGTTATACACTTCTTCCCTTATTCTTTCCTTTGCTTTGTATTCCTTGGATCCTTTAGTCTGACATGATATGAACTCAATGTAATGTAATGAGGTAACACCCAGGAGTGCCGCTCAACAACATGTTTGGAACAAGTACAAGAAAGATGTCAAATATCAATGGTAAATTGTTAATCTTCTTAGTCAATGGCAAGGCATGATTAAATGCTCAAGTAAATTGTTACATGCCCTTGAAAAATAAAGAAAAAGAGAGAAACAAAAAGAATGAGAAATTCTGTAAATTTGTTGCTTGATTATTCCCACAAGCACCTTGGGTTATATATACAGATTGAATATAATTACAAAAGGAAAGAATACATTTATAGCTAGATAGTTTCCTAATTCATGGGATAACTATCACAAACAAATCCAGGTATTCACATCTATTTTCACACTAATAGCTAGCATGTGTTCACATCGTTCATGCTCATACAAGGTGCGGTTTGAGGATATTGGTAGATGCTTGAGATGTGAATGTATTGTGACTGATGTGTTTGGAAGGTCAAGTGAGCCAGCATATACTGAGACTACTGCTGTGTTGCCAGGTGTTTCTATTATACACTTGCAAACTATCATTTTCGTTAGTTAAATGGAAATTATTGCCTTTCGCTCACTATTTATTCTTTTTTTACTATTTAACATGCTAAAATTGAATGTTTGTTATTCGGCTATTTCAACTGCGGAGATATTCTACATCTCAATTAGCATGATTCATATGCTTGTTTTTCTTGCTTTTGGTGTTATTTTTGAGGTTTGGCTAATTTTTGTCTGTCAATTTCCAAATTAACTATAAACCTATCCAAGCACGTCCTTTACACTTCCATATTGCTTTGTTATCAATTTGTTTTTAATTGTTTTCCATCCAGGTGGTTAATGGATGTCATATTCTATGTATGTATCTAATAACTTTGACATTTAACTATGATGCTATTGTTTTTTTTTAAGCTTTTATTTGGTTTGTTTGCTGGATAACTGTGATTTAAATTTCATTTTTTTAATATCAACTTTATTAATGGAGAATATTATAATTGACTACATATTAGAAGGACCAGATTGTCTTAATCTTTGTGGGTCACCACTTGGATTTTGATGTAATTGATGTAATTGTGCTGTGTAATTCACGGAATTGCAGAGGTTGACAACAGTTGTGAAATTATTAAATTCTAGAAGAGATACGGATAAAAAATCATTATGGTATAACTAAATTTGGGGGGTGTTTCTTCCAGCAAGAGTAAATTGTCCCCTGCAGGACTAGTTTTGGTGATACCACATGTTGCCCGATCACATGGCACCCATTATGCCACTAAATGGTTTATGTTTTTTAGGTGGTCGTGGAGAGCGATAAAGGCATTTTCTATGGCTAAACTGGAAGCAAGGAAACTCAAGCATGCAAATACTGGAACTGAGTCTCTTCTTTTGGGTATTTTAGTGAAGGTAGTAACTTTCCATTTTCCTATTTTAGTTTCAATTGAAAGTTAATATTTTTGTTTCGCATGAGTTATTTATCTTTCAGTACCATTTGTCATGTTATTGTTGATAAATGCAAGTTTATCTATGTTTTTAGTGTGTTTTTACTATATTTTTAGGATAGTTTTGTGTTAATTTAGTTATTTTAATAGTTGGTTTCTTTAATTGATGTTTTAATTGTCTAATTAAGTTTTTTTTTTTTTTATGTTTTTAAGACTAAATTGAAAGAATGAAGGAAGTTAGAAGGACTTGATGGGAAGTTTACCTTTTGGGAAGCAGGATTAATTCACGGTTTGGGCAGTAGCTTGACACTCCGTGGAGTGTCAAAGACACTCTGCCGAGTGAAAGATAGAAAATGTCCCTTGCTCCACCGAGTGATCCAATGCCTTTGGTTCTTGCTCCACCGAGTGTGTTGATTCTCCAAGGCACGTGCACGTTTTGTTTCGGAAGGAAATAAAGAGAAGGAAGGTTAGGGTAAAACTCTTATGGGAGGATATAAAAAGAGCAGTTTTATTCTAAAAGGGGGCACGGCGGCTTAGCTTGGCTTGAATTCATTTTTTTTCCGATTTCTTAGTTTTCTTCTATCTTTTACATTGCTTTTGACGGAGAACATGAGCGGCTAAGTTTCTAATTTCGATTCAAGGGTGATTCGATTCCAATTGTAATTTTGTGAGGCTTCGAACTCAACAAGGATTTTTTCAATCTAAGTAATTCTATTTCCTTGTTCTTAATTTCTATGAATTATTTGTATTGATTAACTTGACGCCTTAATTCAATATGAATTTTTCTATTGCTATCCATGAGTTTGTGATCCGTAATTGTCATGAATGATTGATTTTAGTAGCAAAGAATTGGCTTATGTGTGTGTGATTTCGGCTTTCCGATTTACATAGCTTGCATAATAAATTCTAGGGAAATAAGATGCAAAATTAATTGAATTGTAGCTATCTCGATCAATTAATCTTTGTCTTAGTCATTCTCATTAACTCTTAATGCTATCATTGAAATGATATGGAACGCTATCGTACCCAGTTAAATTAATGGTAAAATTTGATTTTAAATGCTTTGTTTGAGTCAATTACATTAGGAGAATTACTGCTTTCTACGGCTTTTCCGATTAAGTAGACTAAGTTCTTGGATTGAGAAATTAATCTTTAAGCCTATGATCAAAGTTACAATTGGATGAGATTTACGCCTTTGAATTGGAAGTTTGGTAAGATTTATTTTCATTTAATTCAATATTTTTGCTCTCTGTTAATTTCTTGTTAATTTACTTTTAGTTTCAATTCAAAAGATTCAAAACCCCCCCATTTACTTTATACTTTTGTTTTAACATTGAGAAATTAATCATCATAGTTCTCTTGGGATTTGACCTGGTTCCACTATTTCTACAAGTTAGTTTAGGTGAATCAGTATTTATTTTTGGAGGACGTCGACAACCCGACCAAAATTTGGCACCGTTGCCGGGGAACTATATTTTTAGTTTCTCATTGTTTCATTTATTTGTTTTTGTTTATGACTCGTTCTTCTCAGATCTTTGATTTGCAGTATAATCCTGAAATTGAGAAGACAGCGCGTCGATTGAGAAAAGAAACTAGGTTAAGGAAGAGACGCCTTAAGGAAGAATTGGAGATAGAATCGACAATTGGTGGAATTTTGATATTTGAAGAATTGGAAGAAAAGATGGCTGACAGAACTCTCAAGGAGCTAGCTGCACCAGATTTGAATCAACAACCTTTATGCATTACTTTTCCTAACCTTGCAAATGATTTTGAATTAAAATCTGGTTTGATTCATTTACTTCCTTCTTTTCGTGGCTGTGCAGGTGAAGATCCCCATAAACATTTGAAGGAATTCCATATTGTTTGCTCTGGAATGAAACCGCAGGGCGTGACCGAGGAGCAAATCAATCTTAGAGCTTTTCCTTTCTCTTTGAAGGATCAAGCTAAAGACTGGCTGTATTATCTTCCGTCGGGTTCAATCACTACATGGAGTGAGATGAAAAGGTTATTCCTGGAGAAATTTTTTCCCGCATCACGACCTGCCAACATTAGGAAAGAGATTTATGGCATTACGCAGATCACAGGAGAAACTTTGTATGAATACTGGGAAAGATTCAAGAGGCTGTGTGCTAGTTTTCCCCACCATCAGATTTCTGACCAACTCCTGATTTAATATTTTTATGAAGGACTACTACCAATGGATAGAAGTATGATAGATGCAGCAAGTGGTGGAGCCTTAGTGAACAAAACACCTCAGGAAGCCAAACTACTGATTTCTAACATGGCTGAGAATTCCCAGCAATTCGGTACAAGAGGTGGAGGATCTACCAAGCAAGTCAATGAGGTAAGTGAACTTAAAAGTCAACTTTCTGATTTAACTGCTTTAGTTCATCAAATGGCTGTAGGGCAATTGCAAACAGCGAAAGCATGTGGAATATGCTCAATTCAAGGGCATTCAACTGATATGTGCCCTACATTACAACAAGACTCCACACAGGAAGCTAATGCAGTAGGAGGATTTTCCGGTCTACCTCAAAGGAAGTATGATCCCTATTCTAACCATTACAATCCTGGCTGGAGGGACCATCCCAATTTCAGCTATGGAAATCAAGGAAGACAACAAAGGCCACCCCCTCAGAATTTCACTAGACCACCTCCAGTTCCTACACAAACTCAAGCTCCAACTTCAGGTATGTCTTTGGAAGATATTGTTAAAAATCTTGCTAATAATACTCTTCAATTCCAACAGGAAACAAGAACCAACATTCAAGAAACAAGGACAAGCATTCAGAATTTAGGCAACCAAATTACTCAATTGGCCACTTCAGTTAGTAAATTGGAAGCTCAAAATTCTGGAAAGTTGCCTTCACAACCAGAAGTGAATCCAAAGGAGAATTGCAGTGCAATCTTGCTGAGAAGTGGAAAAGAAATTCCTTCAGGATCCACTCCATCAAAAGAAGCTGAAGTAGGCAAAGAAGATGATGAAGAAGAAGCTTCCTCTAAAACGAAGCGAAAGGTAACATTCGATCCTCCTTTATATCTTTCTTCTCACACCCCTACTCCGCCATTTCCTAGCAGGTTAGCTAAACCAAAGGAAGATGAGCAAGAGAAGGAGATTCTGGATACATTTAGGAGAGTACAAATCAACATTCCTTTGTTGGAGGCTGTCAAACACTACAAGAAAAATGCAAAATAGCAAGGAAAAAAGTCCTCGCTAAATGATGATTTTTCGTAGCTAAATCAGTTTAGCGAGGATTTAGCGAGGACAAAAATTTTGTAACAAAAGTCATCCTAGCTGAATTTAGCGAGGACTTTAATCCTCGCTAATTTTTGCGAGGAAATTAGCGAGGACTAAATCCTCTCTAATTTTGCGAGGATTTAGTCCTCGCTATATTTTGCGAGGATTTAATCCTCGCTAATCTTTGCGAGGAATTAGCCCTCGCTAACTTTTGTGTTACCCTCGCAAAATTTAGCGAGGATTAAATCCTCGCAAAATATAGCGATGACTAAATCCTCACAAAATTGGCAAGGACTTAGTCATCGCAAAAATTGGCAAGGACTGATATCCTCGCTAAATTCAGCTAGGATTTTACAAATATGAAATTTATCTTCGCTAAATGTTGATATAAACTTATTTTTATTAATTTAATATGAAAATTTTATTATTTAAATAATAAAATAACAAATAACAAATTTATATTTACTCAATATTTAATATAAAAATATATATATTAATGAATAAATTGTTATTTACAAGTGTATAACATTGCTAATAATATATCTAAAATGATACATGCATATATAACAGTAACAACGAAAAGTCATAAACAATTCATAAAATGTTTATTATAGCCTAAAGTTATTCTTAATTTGACAAATCCTCGTATGCGCTTTATTCCTGAATGTCCACGTTCCAATGCATGCCATGTCTCAACTCTCAACTGGCTTCATTATCAAGTCAGTTTAATATTGTAGGGGCCAATTTGTTAAAACACCTAAAGTTGAGCAGCAAAAATTTCTGAATTCCTGAGGAAATAAACCTCACAACAACATCAACATTCACAATGAAAACTGACTAAAAGCATGAAAATAGCCAATTTACTCTACTTGTCTGCTAGCAAATTGCAAGCTTAGATTCTAAAAGGAATTTGAAAAAAGGGGAGAGTGATGCATACCTTTGTAGTTCTAGAATGGCACCAGGTCTGTTTAGATACTCACAGCCACATGTAGGCAAAGAAAACTTCGGATCTTTATTGCCAACTAAATAAACAGCACCTCAAACTCTCAAAGGTACATGCATCAAACCTTTACAAATATAATTAAGCGTAATAGTTTTATGAAGTAAATATAGCAAAGATTTAAATTTAAATTCAGAAAGAATATAAAAAGCACATTGATAAATTATACTATATGCTTTTAGAAAAAAAAATTAAACAAGCCTTTTGGTTCAATTTAAACTAAACCATAATCGATTAATTTTTTATTGTCTAACTTTAAAACAAATGTAATTAGTCTCTCTGTCATTTCAACAAGTCATTTCCTGCCTTGCTGAATTCAAAGAACAATTTTAGGAACATTTAATTACATGCAAAAAAAGAGGCAAATAAGTCGTCGCTCAGATGACTGGTGAGCCATACTTACTTGACCTTTTAAGGTGACAGCGGTTTGAGTCCCAACTTCAATTGTTTGCGCAACAACCTGGGCCGAGTCTTAAGTTAATAATGTCAATAAAAGGAGAACTTAAGCTCTGAGCTCACTATTCTCTCTTTCTCCATTTAATGATATGGCACCAACCTTTTTAGAAAAAAGTCATACAAAATATTGAACTATTATATAACCCATTCAAAAGCTCTGAGCTCACTATTCTCTCTTTCTCCATTTAATGATATAACTTTAATTTAATTATTTTGATTTTGTAGAAACTCTGAATCTAAATAAAAGATAAATATGAAGCCTTTTAATTTTTATACTTCTTAGTTAGTATTATATAATCCCATAGGGCCTGTCCTAACCCATTCAAAAGCATAAAACCAGCAATAACATTACGCTTTCTCTCCAATCACAAGAGAAATTACAGAAGTTACGTCTAAATTGATCTTTGTAGAAGTGAGAACCAGTAAATGGAAGAATAATCTAATTGTGAACATAAAAGTAAATAGAAATGCTTATAATATAAAAGAGAGAAAAGATGATTGCCTAAAGTTTTAGTCTTGAATGCCACCCTCCCAGTGCATATGGTTTTACTTAAACCCATTAATTCTGAAGTGGCAATTTACCTGCCCAACAGTGAAAACAAACTTCATAGTTGGATCTACAGCCATGTCATAGACAGTTCCATTAGATGCTATTTGATGATGACGCCGCAAAATTTTATGGCCACTATCTGTCACAGAAACATCCCGGAAAACCAGAGACCTGTTGGATAGAAAGAGAGCCCGTTAATAAAGAGAATGTTTTGCTTCATGCAGAGATTTCTGACATTTAAACTTCTAGCCTATACAAATTTTTCCTGACTAGAAGTTAATAAAATGAAAATAGATCAACAATTTATTCCCTTGTCATCTCCAAAACAGTCTCACTTTAAAATAAGTAATAATTCATAATGGAGAAAGGAAGTGAAACAGAAGCAGCAAACCTATCAGCACAGCAGCTGAAAATCTTACAGTCATGGCAAGTCAGCTTAACAGAAGTCACGGCAGCTGAATGATCATCAATACTTTCTATGACATTGAAATTCCTGAAAGCAAAGATGAATACAATTCACATACAAGGTGAGCAGCGTAAGTAAACATTGAACTGGTGAGGTTTAAACCTTTTGACATCATATAGATGGATAATGCAATCTCGTCCTCCTGATGCTAGAAAATAATTTCCCTCCTCAACTTCAGAATTATCAGATGTATTGCTTGACAAACTGAAGCTCAATGAAAGGATCTCTGCCTCATGGACACCCTGCTAGAACAGCCCATTTTTCACTTATGACAGATTCAACAGGATCTGAACAACTGTCTAAGAAAACCAAGATTTATAGGCTTGTAATGCTTCTTTAAGAAAACAAAGATTCCAAACTATGCTTAGTTGCCTAGTTTACCTGAAAACAAGTATAATCAGATGTCTTTAAATCATAGTTGTGCAGGTTTCCCTCACAATCACCAGCAGCCAGGTATTTTCCATCTGAGCTAGCAGCCTAAACATGACATGACCCCTGATTCTGTATTCAACAAATGATGGTCGGTAGCACTATTTACCAAATCAGGCTGCAGTGCGAGATCCCACAACCTAATAGTACCATCAGCGGAGCACGTTGCAAAAGGTATATGGCATCTGTACTGCCAAACCAAAGAGCTACCTTGAGAATTAAGCAGTAGTCAAAGACATAAAATAATTGTTGTTCTGTTTGGATTTTTCGATCATCAGCTTAGATCATAAGGCCACTGAATGAAGCCAGTGAACTCATGAGTGACCAAACAGAAGATCAATAAAGAGAGCAATCATAACTATTTAATTCATTCATTGACATCTAAACAATAGCAAGAAAACGGAGCAAAAACATGTTCACCTTGCTGGAACGACAATGCATAAAAAGACAGGAAATAAATTCTCGACATTGAAACAGAGGATGAATGAATGAATTCTGAGGAATTGAAACAGAGGATATAAGAGTTACCATAATCGATTACTGAAATTTCCTCCAAAATAGAGACCAATTTCGACCCAAATCTTGAATCTATTTCAAAACCATCCAATAATCTAGTTCAAAGAATCAATACCCATAAATAAACCAAAACAAATCACAAAATTGAAAATCAAAAACAGCAAATAAAGAAAATGTACCAGAGAAAAAAATAGGGGAAAAGTAAGAATAATTTCCCAACAACCAAACAGATAAAACTAAGAAATAAGAAAAACCGTCCCTCTTACCAGTCCTTTTTTCTACCGATAAATGTCTTCACAGCAGCTATCCATGGTGGAGCACGTCGCCTCAGAGCTGCCGATGGTGGAGCACGTCGCCTCAGAGCTGCCGATGGTGGAGCAGGTTGATCGTGAAGAAGGTTTCGTTCGATGGAAAGCAGCACCGGTATGGATAATAAGTTTCATGAAACTGAAGGCTAGAGCGTTAGGGCAGAGGGACTTTGCTCCAGAAGATAGCAAATGAATGATTTTTTGAAAAATAATATGGGTTTTTCCAGCGCCATTTTATCCCGCCCAAATTTTCTGTTCTGGGGATCGGATATTAACTATTTACAGGACTAGCTTTTTTATCCTCACAGCTAATATGAATTAAATTAAAAATTAATGATCATATAAAAAACTAATTTTATTAGTATAAAATTAAATTATTAAAATTTTATTATATATAATAAGTTAATAACTATAGAATTAAATTATTAATTTATATGTTTATATACATATTTTGTAAAAAATAAATGAGATCTTTTTTAATAACACTAAAAATAAATGAAATAATTGATAAAATAATTATATACTCATATAATTACATATAAAAGTAAATGAAATTAATTGATAAGATAATTAGATATTTATATAATTACATTAATTAATGAAATTTTATTATATATAATAACTACATATAATTAGTTAATTACATTATATTAATTTACAACTCTATTACCCACATAAGTATTATGCTAAAAATAGTTGAATGTTAGTTAAGTTATACTATATGTAAATAAAATTAATAGATAAGATAATTATATACTCATATAATTATATAAATTAGTAACTTCCATTATATATAATAATTGTATATAATTATAATATTAATTTATAATTTGTGCTTAATTTGGCGAGGAACTTAGTCCTAGCTAATTTAGCTAGTATTATTTCGTTGCTAACAACTAAATCCATGAAAACACCATCAGCGAGGAATTAATCCTCACTAAATTGGCGAGAACCGTATTCCTAGCTAAATTAGTGAGGATTAATTCCTCGCTAACTAGTTAATCCTCACATGAAAAGGTATCAGCGAGGGAATAGCGAGGGATATGTCCTCGCTAAATTGGCGAGGATTACATTCCAAGCTAAATTAGCGAGGGATATGTCCTCGCTAAATTGGCGAGGACTACATTCCAAGCTAAATTAGCGAGGGATATGTCCTCGCTAAATGCATCATCTATCATATGCCACCTTATTTAAATGTTAGCGAGGGATTTATCCTCGCTAAATTAGCGAGGACTTTTTTCTCGCAAAATTAGCGAGGATTCAGTCCTCGCTAAATGCTTCCTCTATATATGCCACCTTATTTAAACATTAGCGAGGATAGTTTTTCTCGCAAAATTAGCGAGGATTAAGTCCTCGCTAAATGTTTCATCTATCATATGCCATCTTATTTAAACGTTAGCGAGGGATTTGTCCTCGCTAAATTAGCGAGGAGTTTTTTCTCGCAAAATTAGCGAGGACTTAGTCCTCGCTAAATGCTTTATCTATCATATGCCATCTTATTTAAACGTTAGCGAGGGATTTATCATTGCTAAATTAGCGAGGATTCAGTCCTCGCTAAATTCTTCCTCTATATATGCCACCTTATTTAAACATTAGCGAGGGATTTGTCCTCGCTAAATTAGCGAGAATATTTTTTCTCGCAAAATTAGCGAGGATTAAGTCCTCGCTAAATGTTTCATCTATCATATGCCATCTTATTTAAACGTTAGCGAGGGATTTGTCCTCGCTAAATTAGCGAGGAGTTTTTTCTCGCAAAATTAGCGAGGACTTAGTCCTCGCTAAATGCTTTATCTATCATATGCCATCTTATTTAAATGTTAGCGAGGGATTTATCCTCACTAAATTAGCGAGGACTTTTTTCTCGCAAAATTAGCGAGGATTAAATCCTCGCTAAACGTTAGCGAGGAATTTGTTCTCGCTAAATTCTCGTTAAATTTTGCGCCAAAATTTAGGCGCCAAAATTAGCGACAAATTATCGATATTCTCGCTAAATTGTTGCAAAATATATATTCATTTGCATCCCTACCAATATTTGTGACAAATTTCATTTGTCGTCGCAAATATGTCGCTATATCAGTGATTTATCAACAATTTTTCTTGTGCTCGCTAAATTTTGTCGCTATTCTGTAATTTTCTTGTAGTGAAACAAATCCCGAAATATGCAAAGTTCTTGAAAGAGTTATGTACCAACAAAAGAAAAATGAAAGAAAAAGGAAAGGTTGAGGTAAGTAAGAATGTGTCCGCAATTTTACAGAGAAATATGCCAGAAAAATGCAAGGATCCAGGTATGTTTTCATTACCATGTGTGATTGGTGAAAAGAAAGTTGAGCATGCTATGTTAGACTTAGGAGCTTCGATTAATGTAATGCCATTTTCTGTTTACCAAGAATTGAAATTAAATGACTTGCAAAGGACTGATGTAGTTATTCAATTGGCGAACCGTTCTTATATTCACCCTTTAGGGATTGTTGAAGATGTTTTGGTGCAAGTAAATGAGCTTATATTTCCTGTAGACTTTTACATTTTAGAGATAGAAGGTAATCCTTCTTCGAAATCGGCTTCGATTTTGTTGGGAAGACCTTTTATGAAAACGGCAAAGACAAAAATTGATGTAAAAGAGGGTACATTGTCCGTTGAATTTGATGGAGAGATTGTTAAGTTTAATATTTTTGATGCTATGAAGTATCCTGCTGATGTGCATTCTCTTTGTCAAATTGATGAAATAGATTCTATTGTGCAGGATGTATTTGTTCAAGAAAGTGATGGTAATGAGCTAGAATAGGATGCACAACCTAAGCTAGAAAGGATCATCGGGGAACTTGGTGTAGAAAAACTATTTTCAGCAACATTATCGGAACCAATAAACTTTAATGCTGAAATCTCTTCTACTACTAATAAAATGCTACCTTCTATTATGCAGGCGCCAAAACTAGAGTTGAAAGCTCTACCAGAACACCTCAAATACATGTATTTAGGTGAAGGTGAAACTTTGCCGGTGATCATCTCTAAAGGTCTCACGAAAGAGCAAGAGGAAAATTTGGTTCGCATTTTGAAAGAGTACAAGGTTGCAATTGGTTGGACCTTAGCTGACATTAAAGGCATTGGCCCGTCCATTTGTATGCACAGAATCCTGCTTGAAGAAGATGCCAAACCCTCTCGAGAATCACAAAGGAGGTTGAATCCTGCTATGAAAGAGGTCGTGATGAAAGAGATTCTCAAGTTGCTTGATGCAGGTATTATATATCCAATCTCGGACAGCGAATGGATAAGTCCAATTCATGTTGTTCCAAAGAAAACCGGGATAACCGTGGTACGAAATTTGAATAATGAACTTGTCCCTATGCGTGTGCAAAATGGTTGGAGGATGTGTATTGATTTTCGGAAGCTTAATCAAGTTACTAGAAAAGATCACTTTCCTCTTCCCTTTATTGATCAAATGTTAGAGAGATTGGCTGGAAAGTCTTTCTTTTGTTTTCTTGATGGTTTTTCAGGTTTCTATCAAATTCCCATTGCGCAAGAAGACCAGGAAAAGACAACATTCACTTGCCCCTTCGGAACTTATGCTTATAGGCGAATGCCTTTTGGACTCTGTAATGCTCCAGGTACGTTTCAAAGATGCATGATGAGTATTTTTTCTGAATATATTGAGAATTGCATTGAGTTTTTATGGATGATTTCACTGTATATGGGGATTCATTTGATGATTGCTTAGATAATTTAACCAAGGTTTTGAAAAGATGCATAGAAACTAATTTGGTGTTAAATTATGAAAAGTGTCATTTTATGGCTGCTCAAGGCATAGTTTTGGGACATGTGATTTCTTCTAGTGGTATAGAAGTTGATAAGGCAAAAGTTGATATAATTGCAAACTTACCCTACCCTACAAATGTTAGGAAAGTGCGATCTTTTCTTGGACATGCAGGATTTTATCGCAGGTTCATAAAAGACTTCTCTAAAGTTGCTTTGCCTTTGACAAATTTGTTGCAAAAGGAAGCCCAATTTGAGTTTGGAAAGGAATGCAAGGAGGCATTTGATAAACTCAAAGAATTGCTGACTAGTGCGCCTATCATTCAACCACCTCGATGGGACTTACCATTTGAGATCATGTGCGATGCGAGTAACTATGCAGTGGGAGCAGTTCTGGGACAAAGGGTGAAAAAGAAAAGTCATGTCATCTATTATGCTTCCAGGACTCTAAATCCTGCTCAGTGCAATTATTCCACTACGGAAAAAGAACTTTTGTCAATTGTTTTTGCATTAGAAAAATTTCGGTCTTATGTGCTCGGCTCTAAAGTTATTGTGTTTTCTGACCATGCAGCTCTGAAATACCTTCTGGCCAAGAAAGAATCAAAACCAAGGCTGATTCGATGGATTTTGCTTCTCCAGGAGTTTGACATAAAAATAATGGATAGAAAATGAGTGGAAAATTCAGTTGCGGACCATTTAAGTCGATTGATAAGGGAAGAAGAAGAAATTCCTCTCAATGATAACTTTTCAGATGAGTACTTATTCCATCTTAAAGGTATGAATCCTTGGTATGCTGATATAGTTAATTATTTGGTTACGGGAAGTCTACCTAATGATCTTAGCAAATCTAGGAAGATAAAAATAAAAAGTGATTCTAAGTACTATGTTTGGGATGAGCCTTGCTTATGGAAATTTTGTTCCGATCAAGTGATTAGGAGATGTGTGCCTGAAAATGAGTTTCAATCCATTTTAACATTTTGCCATGATTATGCATGTGGAGGACATTTTGGACCAAAATGAACTGCTAGGAAGGTTTTAGATAGCGGTTTGTATTGGGAATCTTTGTTTAAAGATGCGTATCAATTTTGCAAAACTTGTGAAAAGTGCCAAAAGGTAGGTGCGTTATCAAGAAGGAATGAAATGCCTCAAATCCCTATTCTTATTTGTGAGATATTTGATGTATGGGGAATTGATTTTATGGGTCCTTTGCCTTCTTCTTGCGGTTTTTCTTACATTCTTTTGGCTGTGGATTATGTTTCAAAATGGGTGGAAGCTAAAGCCACCAAAACTGATGATTCTCAAGCTGTTGTAGGTTTTATCAAGGCTAACATCTTTGCTAGGTTTGGAATTCCAAGAGCAATTATCAGTGATCAAGGAACACGCTTTTGCAATCGATCGGTTGAAGCTTTGATGAAAAAGTATGGAGTAAATCATAGAGTCGCTACTGCATATCACCCCCAAACTAATGGACAAGCCGAAGTTTCAAATAGGGAAGTTAAATCCATCTTGGAAAAGACAGTCAATCCAGGAAGGAAAGACTGGAGTCTTCGTTTAGACGATGCTCTTTGGGCATACCGCACTGCCTACAAGACCCCTATAGGTATGTCTCCTTATCGTTTGATTTTTGGTAAGGCATGTCATCTACCAGTGGAAATCGAGCATAGAGCCTATTGGGCTGTACGCCGATGTAAC
Source organism: Excoecaria agallocha (assembly GCA_037975025.1). Taxonomy (NCBI): domain Eukaryota; kingdom Viridiplantae; phylum Streptophyta; class Magnoliopsida; order Malpighiales; family Euphorbiaceae; genus Excoecaria; species Excoecaria agallocha. Next base: position 126,954 of record JBBPFJ010000118.1, read on the forward strand.
ATGGATTTGGACAAGGCAGGTAAATCAAGATTATTGCAGTTACAAGAATTAGAAGAGTTGCGGTTAGATGCTTACGAGAATTCGAGAATTTATAAGGAGAAATCTAAAATGTTTCATGATAACATGCTTATTAGGAAACAATTCACAGCTGGTCAAAAGGTGTTGTTATACAATTCTCGCTTGAAGCTTATGCCTGGTAAGTTTCGTTCTCGTTGGATTGGTCCATTTGTTGTTACTAATGTGTTTCCTTACGGTGCAGTGGAAATTCAAAGCCTGGACACGGGTAAAGTTTTTAAAGTCAATGGCCATCGCTTGAAGATTTTTCATGAGGGAGAAATTGTTCAATGTATCATTAGCATGCATTTGAATGACCCTCAGTACTCCGGTACTTCTTAACAAGTAAGGCAGTTCTAAAAGTCGAGCTGAGGACTAACAAAAACTCAGAACTATATCTCTTTCTTTTGCTCGTAATAAATTTTTATTTTAGCAGTAGATTTAATTGTGTCATTTAAAAAGTTTTTGTTATTTAGAGTTCGTCTTAAATTTTTAGGTGTCTAAAGTGTTTCATGATGTAAGAAAATGATCTTTAGTAAGGATTTTATTGAAGTATTAAAGTTTCATAAAAAAAACAAAAAAAAAGTGACTATCTTTGCTTGGAGTTCCCGAAGGGTCATACTCGGTAGAGTGTGAGAACACTCCACCGAGTGTCCCTCACCCCACCGAGCCCGACAATTTAAAAGGACCAATTTCTTTCACTTTCGCACACATCCACTTTCCTTCATTATTTGCGAAGTTTTCACGGTCCCTTATTTTTTTTCACGGGTTCTCTCATTCCTACTCCACCGAGCAAATCTTCTACCTCTTAAATCTTCCTCCTTCGTTCCATCATCACTCAAGTAAGTATTTTGGTGCCTTTAACTTGTTTAATTTCTTGGTTGGGATATCAATTTCTTCTTGGTTGGAATTTTGCATCCTTCTTGCTATGGTTTGGGATATTTTTGCTTGTCATTGAGTTAAATGCATGTAATAGAGTATTGTGATATCAATTTGGGTTTGAGATAGTTTGAATCACATCGGTTAGAGCTTTATGCAGTCATGTGCACAACTTGTTCGACTAAATGTCTCAACGAAAAAAAAAATACAAAAGCTTAGCAATTTGAAGATGGTTACGTTACCGGCTTTTCTTCATTTATTATGCCATTTGTCTTTCTCATTCCATTGCATTCCATTCCATTTATCAACTCAATTCATTAGTTGCTCAACACTTGACATTTTAAAACCATGCTATTTGTGATTGCCTTTACTCTATCATTTAATTTGACATGGTGACATTTGTGTAGTGGCCCCGAAAAAAGCAAGAACTGAGGGAGCATCCACCTCTACAGCAAAGCCTATCCCTGCCTACATTGATGAAGAAAATGCAGAATTGTATGAGTATTTCAAGGACGTGACATTTGAGAAGCCGGTATACATCTGTGAGTTTTACTTGGATATTGCAGATGGCAACCTTTGGCATGAAGTATACCCCCTTATCCAGAATATTGGCTGGGAGCAATTCATTTTAAAGCGACCTGAGGTTCACCCTTATATCGCCCTGCAATTTTTCACTTCTTTTAAGCTGACATTTGCTGATGAGCAAGATTTGGGCACTGTACGCTTTAAGCTTGGTAGAAGATGTTATTCCGTGCCTTTTTCTGATTTTGCTACTAAATTGGGATTCCCAAATACCGCCCTAGGAGAGTTACCCAATGCTACACATCAGGATAATTGGGAATTTATTCGGGACCCCCTTAATCCAACTGAATACAGGACAAGCAAGATGAAAGCACGTGCTTTAGGCAGCCACGCATTGCGAATTTTGCATAGATTTTTATCCATCACATTCTTTAGTTGTCTTGGCAGTACGGGTGCAATTAATGCCGAAGAATGTATGCTTCTAAGGTGTATGGTAGAAGGAGTCAAGATCAATGGTGCTGTGCTTCTGTCCCGCAAAATTGAGGAGTTACAAAGGAAGAATCCAAAAATCAGAAAAACATCTTTAGGGTGGATCGCAACAATTATGGCTGACCATGTGGGACACATGGATAAACGGCAATCCCTCGGTGAGATCAAATACATTGAATATGATATGCTAACTCGAATGAAAATTTTAGTGTTGAAACCCAGGAGGCACTGGTCTACCCGAGATGAGTATTTGCAGTTAATCACCATTGGCCGGAATTGCGACGAGGAACCAGAAGATGTTGCACCCGACCCAGCAGGTCCAGCACAACAGCCTCCTGCTCCAGTCGTTGCCCCCGCTCCTGCACAGCCAGAAGTTCCTCCAATACTTATGACTTTCATGAATCAGGTCATAGGCAGGCTAGACAGTATGCGTGATGATATTGGTGACCTGCGCAAAGACTTTGAACGATTCAATGTTGAGTTTTGGAGGCGCTTTCCACCACCTCCACCATCCGAGTGACTCCAGTTTGAGTTGCTGAGGACAGCATCAACTTTTGTGAGGGGGGTAGCGCTTCTCTGAGCTCTAGAACGTTGCTAAAATCCAGGAAGTCTACTTTTCCTTTTTCTTTATATCATGAAAACACTTATGTTTTGTTGTTTTTTTTGTTATTTTTATTTTTAGTTTACTTTTTGGTGTGTAATAGTAATCTTAGGAGCAACTTGGTGCTGTAACTAACTCAGTGATGATATGAATAGTTGCTAGTTCTTGGTTACTTAGTTGTTTTTGTCCTTTGAATACATAGTTAATCCGCATGTATCACTTAGCTTACATAAAGCTTAGTTTGCCCCAGTTCTTCTCAGAATTTGAACAAATTGAACTTGAATTTAGATTGTGCAATAATCAGGATTATGATTTAGCAATAAGGCAAGTAGGTTGTTCACTGAAATTTTGAGCTAATCTATTACTCAGCTTGGTTTATAATTATTAGTTTCCGCACATTTAAAGCATAAAAGACCAGTTTTTGAACTTTAGAAAAACCAGTGCATTGAAATAGTTGAACAATAAATTTTAGGACATTAGAACCTTCCTCATCACCCTTCGAAGCATAAAAGCAACTCAAGCAACTTAGAAAGTGATCTAGGCAGATTTTTCTTGTTGAGCTAATAAAAAGACTGTTTTCCCTACCCTTTTGATATGATTAACTTTTGTTAGCCAATTTGAGCTTAATGAGGTATGCTTAAAGCGTACCATGTTTATTGTTTTTGTTACACTCATCATAAATCATATAGCCTAAAAGCTTTTATCTACCCTCTAGAATTGGCCACTCTAGATTTGGATAGGTTTACATTTATTGGGCACTTAAATTAAGTGTAATGAGAATGATTGCATCATTTGGGACAAGAATTGTGTGGTGAAGTCAAGTGCTTGTATAAATATCCTTGTTTTACCCCTGTTTATGTGGTTTGCCAGCAAAAGAAGCTAAAAGAAAAAAAAAGAAGAAAAAAAAATTAAAACTAGCATATGGCAAAATTTTAAGTGTGGGGTAGTTAAAAAGGCAAAGAAATTGGGACTTCTCATAGATAAAAAAAAAGAGGGATTTCAGTCTTATTACTTCTATTTTGGGATTGTTCAATAGAATGTCAATAAGTAAGCTTTACAAGGGAATTGTGCTTAATATTTTGAAAAGGTAGAAATGTAATTTATTCAAGTAAAGAGTGGCTAATTCTCTTTGATTATCCTTTGACCATTCTTTAATAGCCAATACCTTAAACCTCATTACAACCTAATTAAGACCTAAGTGATTCTATGTTTTGCTTTGAGTTGTTTAACGGAGATGACCTTCGGGTTCCGGTGCTAAAGGAGAGGCCTATAGTGTTTCTAGAGTTTCAAGTACGAAACCTTAAGTGTACTTTGTATACTTCAATTCTGAAGCTTGACTATGAGATGCATTGGTGTTTTGTTTTTAAAAATTGCTTAAAATTGTTTTGGTCTTTCACATATGGAAACTGATTTTTATTTCCTTATTTGAGTTTATTTTAGCCATTATTTTATTGAGTGCTCTTGTTAAATGTTGAATTTAATCTTGAATTGTTTAAATCTAATTTTGAGTTTGATTATTCTGAGAAGTGGTTTTGTTCAAATTTGCTCGGGGACGAGCAAAAACTAAGTGTGGGGTATTTTGATAAATGCAAGTTTATCTATGTTTTTAGTGTGTTTTTACTATATTTTTAGGATAGTTTTGTGTTAATTTAGTTATTTTAATAGTTGGTTTCTTTAATTGATGTTTTAATTGTCTAATTAAGTTTTTTTTTATGTTTTTAAGACTAAATTGAAAGAATGAAGGAAGTTAGAAGGACTTGATGGGAAGTTTACCTTTTGGGAAGCAGGATTAATTCACGGTTTGGGCAGTAGCTTGACACTCCGTGGAGTGTCAAAGACACTCTGCCGAGTGAAAGATAGAAAATGTCCCTTGCTCCACCGAGTGATCCAATGCCTTTGGTCCTTGCTCCACCGAGTGTGTTGATTCTCCAAGGCACGTGCACGTTTTGTTTCGGAAGGAAATAAAGAGAAGGAAGGTTAGGGTAAAACTCTTATGGGAGGATATAAAAAGAGCAGTTTTATTCTAAAAGGGGGCACGGCGGCTTAGCTTGGCTTGAATTCATTTTTTTCTGATTTCTTAGTTTTCTTCTATCTTTTACATTGCTTTTGACGGAGAACATGAGCGGCTAAGTTTCTAATTCCGATTCAAGGGTGATTCGATTCCAATTGTAATTTTGTGAGGCTTCGAACTCAACAAGGATTTCTTCAATCTAAGTAATTCTATTTCCTTGTTCTTAATTTCTATGAATTATTTGTATTGATTAACTTGACGCCTTAATTCAATATGAATTTTTCTATTGCTATCCATGAGTTTGTGATCCGTAATTGTCATAAATGATTGATTTTAGTAGCAAAGAATTGGCTTATGTGTGTGTGATTTCGGCTTTCCGATTTACATAGCTTGCATAATAAATTCTAGGGAAATAAGATGCAAAATTAATTGAATTGTAGCTATCTCGATCAATTAATCTTTGTCTTAGTCATTCTCATTAACTCTTAATGCTATCATTGAAATGATATGGAACGCTATCGTACCCAGTTAAATTAATGGTAAAATTTGATTTTAAATGCTTTGTTTGAGTCAATTACATTAGGAGAATTACTGCTTTCTACGGCTTTTCCGATTAAGTAGACTAAGTTCTTGGATTGAGAAATTAATCTTTAAGCCTATGATCAAAGTTACAATTGGATGAGATTTACGCCTTTGAATTGGAAGTTTGGTAAGATTTATTTTCATTTAATTCAATATTTTTGCTCTCTGTTAATTTCTTGTTAATTTACTTTTAGTTTCAATTCAAAAGATTCAAAACCCCCCATTTACTTTATACTTTTGTTTTAACATTGAGAAATTAATCATCATAGTTCTCTTGGGATTCGACCTGGTTCCACTATTTCTACAAGTTAGTTTAGGTGAATCAGTATTTATTTTTGGAGGACGTCGACAACCCGACCATTTGTTGTTTATAGTCCATCAAATGCAGCGATTATAAACATTCTCTTTTTTTTTTTCATGAACCAAAACTAATTCTACCTTTTCATACTTAATCGCTCTTTTACTTCTTCTACTGAAGTATTACTTTGATGTAGATAAATTTATAAAGTTTTATTTCATGTTACTTCTCTTTTTTTCTCCCGAAAGTAACTTGTTCTGTTTGTTACATTGTTAAAAGAACTGATAGAGATAGGCAGAATTTTGAGAAAAACGGGTTCAAATAGCTAAGGAAGAACAAGAGGTTTGGTTTTGGTTTATGCCTTTGTGCATCACATAGATGTTCTAGAAATGAAAACTTTATAAATTTATCTACATCAATGAAATGAAACTTTATAAATATGTCAGATATACTTTATAAACTTTATAAACTAATATATAAACTTTATATATATGTCAGATATATTATATCATGTAGATATAATTGAGAGTAGATATTTATTTCTTAACTCATAGTTTCGTGTCAGATATATTCAATTATATCTACTCTCATGGGAAAAATTCAAACTGGACAAAGATCTGATGGAACAAAAAGAGGGAGGGTTAATATTCTGAAGCTTAAGGATGCTAATGAGGTTGGAACTAAAAACTCTCATAAATGTACATTGATTTTGACAGAAGGAGATTCAACGAAAACTCTTACGGTAAGTTGTTATGATCGAAAAACATGTTCATTTGAATAACAAACTTCTGTCTTAAATAACTTGGGGTTTATACAGATATTTGGCTTAGGTGTGCTGCCTCAAGATGTTCGCGATTATTATGGTGTGTTCCTTCTGAGAGGTAAATTACTCAATGTATGAGAAGCCACTTGTAAACAGCTGAATGAGAATAAGGAAATTGAGAGTATCAAAAAGATTCTTGGTTACAGCAAAATAAGAAGTATGACAATGTCAAGCCCTTGAGATATGGTAATCTCATGATAATGACCGATCAGGTTACGTTCCATATCCCCTTGATCTTTGTTAATGTCTTATGATTTGACAATTTTATGATGGAGACTGGCTAACAAGAGCAATTCCTACAGGATTACGATGGCTCCCATATTAAGGGATTGCTAACTTCATTTATTATTTATGGCCATCATTACTGAAAGTTCCATCTTTCTTGCTCGAGTTTATTACTCCTATTTTCAAGGTTAGTAAATTTCAATATTTTTTCTTAAACTATTTGGAACATATCCAGCTCTAAGTATAATTTGTAAATTTTGATGTTTTATTTTATACAGGCAACTCATAGCAATGGAACAGTTTTATCCTTTTATACCATGCCTGAATATCAGTCATGGAAGAAAAGTTTAGATGGGAATGAAAGTGGTTGGACAATCAAGTACTACAAGGTTTGCTAAATTATGATGGAAGTAATTAAGATATTTTTATTGTTCGTGTATGGCTCTATAGTCGATATCTATGGCTAGTTTGTGCTCAGTAATGGAATTGGTGATCTGACAGGGGTTAGGAACAAATGACAAAAGAGAAGCAAAAGAGTACTTTACAAATATTGAGAAGCACAAGAAAGATTTTACGTGGGTAGATGAGCAAGATGGAAATGCCATAGAGCTTGCATTTAGTAAGAAGAAGATAGAAACAAGGAATAATTGGCTTCGGCAATTCTTCCTAACATGCGCATATTCATTAGTTTTATTGATTTATTTATTTATTTATTTATTTTGTTTTAGATATTTTTAACTGTCTATGGAGTCTGATAATTTTGTTGATTATTGCAGCCTGGCACTCACTTTGATTAGAAAATGAAGCTTATAAAGTACAACGACTTCATCAATAAGGAGCTTATTTTGTTTTCTGTGGCTGATGTTCAGAGATCTATTCCATCCATGGTTGACAGAATGAAACTGTCACACCCTTCTCAGAATAGTTCTTTCAGATACGAAACTTAGCCGAAAATGGTAAAAAAAAAATTTTTCCACTGAACAAATCGAAAATCCTTAAAATACTTTTACATTAATTTCAGAATCATTTGACAGTCTGGAAAACAATTAAAACATGAACAAAAATAATTCCACGCCAAAAGCTTAAATCAAACACTTATCCACTAACTATCAAAAACACAATCAAATTACAGTTCAGTCTTTTACCTTAATAGTCTAAGTATATACATGCCATTATAATTCAGTCTTACATAAAATCTTCTCTTCCGATTTGACTCCAATATGTACTATGCTCCCGCAACACTTCATATCCTGCATGCAGTAAACACTACGTGCTGAGTATTAAATATGCCCAGAGTTAACTACTAATCCAAGAATTTTTCAGAATAAAGCATAATAAAATAATTTATACTACTATTAATTCTTGTCTCATTTAACGTTTACTCTTACTTTGATTAACATTAATTTATTATTAACTCGCACTTTGGTGATCATTGCTCTTTAGTTTTCAATTTTACAATTTACTTTACACTATTTTCTAAAGTGAATCGTTATCAGCTTTACTTTTACCTTACTTTATTCTTTACTATAACTTTTACTGTTATCATTACTTTCGTCTTATCTTTTAGCCACATCAATTTAATTATCATTTCCTTTAACAATGTTTATGGGTACTCATGTCTTTAATAGTACCAAAATAAACTATTTTTAATTCTTAATTTTACTAGCCAATTATTCAATCTGTATTCTAATTACACTTTTTGCTATTTATTCTTTTATTTTACTTAAACTTTTATCTAATAAATACATTACTATTTAAAGGCTTATAGCTTTATTGTAAAGTGATACAACTAATTTGGGACACTTTACGGTCAAATTCTCTTTCTTTCTTTTATACCTTTACTTATGTTCAAATATTTACTTTAAAACTTATGTCTTTTATTTTTATTTTTTTCATTGAACAATTATGTGTCTTCTCATCGTTTATTTTTCATTTAACTTTTCTTTCAGAAATACGTTACTTAAGCATTAAGTTTCACTTAATGTCATTACTATCACTTTTTAACACTAAAAAGGAAATTAATATTATTTTTCAAACTTGTCACTTTTCCTACTAACAATTGGTGCAAGAAATACCAATTAATCAGATTCATCTTTCTCATGTAAAATAAAATGCAATTTAAATCCGTTTTCATTTTAAAGGCTTAATTTAATCTTTATATATATATTTTTAATATTTCATTCTTATAAAATCTCTCTTTTTCTTTTTCTTATTAATTACGTTTTTCGGAAACCCTTACAAATTTATTCCAACATTGCGTTTTCTTTCAAACGAATCGTTTTTCTTTATAACTTTTATATTCATTTCATTTAAACAGTATTGATTTATTCATTTCAATGCGCCCCTAGTGCAATATAACAAAATTCTCAAAAGGATACTCGGGACTGGACCCAAAGGTCCCATACAGACAGAAAAATGATCTCAAATATCATTTTTCCACAGAATAGATATCAGATATAGACAGAAGCCATGGAGATCAGTGATCCTACCATAGCAAAGCAAGTCGTCATGACTTGCACCGCGATTCAGATGTCCCTATGGCTAGCCAATTATATTCAAACAAGAATAACATCTGCTTATTGCTAAGGGCAAAATAATCAATCACATTTGCAATCACTTTAAACCATTTAAAAATCTTTAATTTCTTTCCTTTATTCTTTTGTATATTATATTCTGATCCAATACACTCCTTTAGTGTTTGTGACTATTCAATAATCTTTTGTCCTTTCATTGACTTTATCTTTTCAGATCACTTCTGTGAATTATTTTTCGATAATTCACATAGATACTTAGATTTTTCAGTTTTTTATACAAATTATGAATTTTAGCATTAAAATTCACAATTCTCTTTTATTCTTTTTGTAATTCTTTGCAATTTATTTTTCAATACTTCTAAGCTTGACTTTTTACGATTTTTCCTTTTCTGTCCAACTTTTTAATTATTCGATATGCCAATTTTTATTCCGTCGGCGAAATATTTTATAATCATTCACTCTTTTAATACTTTTTATTGACTAATTTATTTTGATAAATTAGTCACACATTTATTTTACTACTTTTACACAATTAGAAATTCTATTATTATAATTTATTATTTTATGCCTCAAAAATGCATAATTTAACTTTTTCTATTGGATTATTCATTTTAAATACATAATTATAATTTTGCCATTATAATCATTTATTTTTATTATACAATTTCTTTCATTAATCATCGTTTATTCTTTCTTTTACCATTTTCAGGTAAAATTACATTTTAGTTCCCATACCATGAAAACTTATTCTTTTGATACCGTTAGGTCTCCGAAATTACCATTTTGCCCTTGTTAATTATTTCTTATTTATTTTTACTCATTAATTACCCACTTTGGTAAAATTACCATTTTGCCCCAAAATTTTTATTTTCTTTCATTTGAGTCATTTTTCCATTCAAAACTTTATTTTATCTTTCTTTTTATTTACTTTTCAATTTATTTCCATCATTTTTATTCATTTTGTGAATTACTTACCGATAATCCATTATTATTATTATTTCACGACTTAATAATTATTTCGAAAAATTTATCGGTTGAATTTTTTTACTTCTTGTCGTTGACATTAATTTAATTTCATATTAATTCATCACTTTAGTCATTTTTATACAATTATGCATTAATATTTCAATTATTTTCATTGTATATATTCACATAAAAATTCCAATAATTTCAATAAATTCCAATAAAATTTATTTATGCATTATTTATTTTTTAACATCATTTCTCACTAAAATAATCAATTATTTCTCATTGTTTCACAATTTTCACTATAGACATAACCAATACATAGGCTTTAAAATTTCAAAATAAATTCCAATAATTCATTAAAAATTCAATGGCACCAATTGTCATCTCTTTATTCCATTTAGGCCATTATATATTATTTTCATGCCAAATTTCACATATTTCTCTTAGTGGACAATTCGGCCACCATTACTTTTCCACCCTAAAATTTTTCTTTCTCTCATTTTGACTTTCCATTTATCTTTTCTCTAGTCCAATTACAATTACCATAACATAATTACATCAATTAGCTACTTTAAACATTTTTACCTTAATTACATAATTAAGAAAAATTCATATTAATAGGGAAACTAAAGGATTTTGTAGTCACTTACCTTTTTTCATGCTTTATCTTCCTTAGGCTTCATTTTTCATGCCTTAAACCAAAGAAATTCCTCCATCATCATGAAAAACCCATGAGAGCTGAATTCTTCATCAAAGAAAACACTATGATATCTAACTTTTTAGCTCAATTTAATCACAAAAATGCATTCTAGGCACCTAAAACTACTTATAGGTACCCTAAAATAAATTTAAAACCTTGAAAATCCCTTACCTCAATTTGACCCCTAAACCTTTCCCTCTTGATTTCTCTTGCTTCCTTCCTTCAAATCAAAGGCTTGAGGCTTGATTAATCATCTAGAGGGATGAAACTTCATCTTTTATGTTGAATTTTAGGGGAGATTTGGAGTGCAAGGAGAAGAAATCAAAGAGAGAGAGAGAGAAGGTGGTTCGGCCACCATAGAGGAAGAAGGAGCTGGAGCCTTTTGGATAAAATCTCCAGATTTTTAGGTCTATAAATACTCTCTTGATGGGCCAAAATTAGGCTTAAATGAGTGGGCTTTGCCCACTTAAATATTAAGGCCAATTTAGGCCTTTATAAAGCCCAATCAAATTTATCTCTCTTATTTACTTCAAATCACTTCAATTTTGATTCCATCATTCTTAAAATATCAAAAATAGATAGTAAAAAAATTTTCTACTCGATCGGAGTCCGTTATTGGTCCGATTCAAACTTATCGGTCCAATTCGACAACTACCGGTGTCACTGAAAAATTTTATTCTCATCACCAAAATATTCTACATAAAAATTCATATAGGCACGTAAAATCTGGCAATATTCGGAGGTCATTTACTATTTTTAATTATTTATATAAAATCAAGTCCCCTTCACTACCAAGAAAATTGACTCGATAACTTTTTCGTATTTTTAACTTTTGGAGGCCCATTTGACCTCAAATTCAGTTCAAATTTCAACCCTCGGCTCATCCTGACTATTTCTTTCAAATGGTCCAATAAAATATTTTTGACTTTCGGGTGTCCTTTCGGACCCGAAAAATACTATTCACTGCTGGAAAGTACTATTCACAGTTGACCCGGTGTTGAGGCCATTACAGAAACCAACTCAAAGAAAGATTCTTTTTAGTTGTTTCAAGAGGAACTTGATCAAAGATATCAAAGTTAGCCAGTTTCAAGGTTATGTATCCGAGAAGTCTACTTACCACCATGGTGAACAAAGTCTTAATGCTACAATCGTTGGAATGGCACAGAATTTTGTTGGAAGCAATAACATCAACCTTCTTGCGCCTAAAGGACAATTTGGCACGCGTTGCATGGTAATTATTTGAAATTATTTTGAATTATTTCTGATTCCCAGCATTTCTGATTGAATTATTTTGACTGGAAAAATGCACATATCTAAGAACTTTTTTGTGAACCTTTTACAGGGGGGCAAAGATCATGCAAGTCGAAGGTATATTTTTACATGCCTTTCTCCAATTACAAGGTCCCTCTTCCCCCAAGGATGATGACAGCCTTCTGGACTACCTAGAAGAAGATGGCCTTTCTATCGAACCCACTTTGTAATATTTTTTTGAAGCCAATGATCAAATTCATGCGATTTTAGGAATTCAAAAAAGAAAACTTACATGTTTTGCATACAGGTATGCCCGATTATACCAATGGTTCTTGTGAATGGTTGTGAAGGAATTGGCACCGGATGGAGCACTTTCGTCCCCAACTACAATCCAAGAGATATTGTCGCAAACTTGAGGCGGCTGTTGAATGGTGAAGAAATGGAACCTATGCATCCTTGGTATAGAGGATTTAGAGGAACAATTGAAATTGGTGTAGCAAAGGATAATGGATTTAGCTATACAGTCAATGGACTGATTGAGGAAGTCGGTGAGAACAGTGAGGATCAATGAATTGCCAATCCGTAGGTGGACTGATGATTACAAAGACTTTTTGAGCTCTGTTGTTGAAGGTGTTAGAGATGAGAAGGGAAACTTACCCAATGATGCTTTTATCAAGGTATTTCATATTGCATATTTGGTTTTGGTTGCAGATTTTATGGTGCTTGCAGTTTTTCTCATGCTCATTGTTTTATTACAGGATTTCAAGAAGTATGGGATGATGTAACTATATGTTTTGAAGTCCTCATGTTAGAGAAGAAGATGACGGAAGCTAAGGATGAGGGTTTTCTAAAGAAATTTAAACTAACTACGACAATTAGCACTAGTAATATGCACTTGTTCGATCCAAGAGGCATCATTAAGAAGTCTGGAAGCCCTGAAGAAAGTATGGGTTAGATATTATAGGAATCAATTTAAAGTTTCACTTGGTTGTACAGTAGATTAACAGTTACTCTTGTCTACTGTCATTTTGCAGTTCTTGAAGAATTTTTTCACTTGAGGTTTGTATGTTATGAGAAAAGAAAGGTAAGTGCATAATGGGTTGCAGCAATGACCAGCAGTCCTCAACTGTTTTATGCAATCTCCCAATGAGAGACCAGGTTTTGAATTGTAACTATTCTTGTTTGCAGAACTTAAAACTTTTGGATCTTGAAAAGGGAGGCACTAATATTGGAGAACAAGGTTAGATTTATCCTCAGAAATCACGATGTACAGAGTTGTGCTGTACTTAATGATAACTCTTGCTGTTATACCGATACTTGCATTCAAGTAAGCATGTGCATTTCTTTTGAAATGTTGTTTAGTTTCTGAATTTTAGCCATTCACCTCCACAATTATTTATGTGATGTTTTATTCCCTTATTTGAATTTCTAGATTTATTTTGCGTTATGAATTGTTTATTCTTCCCCATTTTGAAGCATAAAAGTCAAGTTGTAGATTATAGTATAATTTTCCTGGGCTCTGTTATTTACAAATGGGTATGAAAATAGTTTCAGTTTATCTCTTTCTTTCCCATCTTTTTGTTTCCTTGTCTGCTCTCTTTTTCTCTCTCTCTAGCGTTCTATTTGTGCCTGTGTATATCTATCATGGGATTCTGGGTGTGTGTGGATGAGGCTTGTACTGTTGCAGTGATGTTAAAATTTGTAATAATTGTTAGCGACGGATTAACGACGGATAGAACCGTCGTTAATTTTTTTAGTGGTGGTGAAATTAGCAACGGAAATTTATATTCCGTTGCTAAAATTGGCCATTTCACCGAATCAAGCATTGGTTGAATTTAGCAATGGAATTCATTTTCCGTTGCTAAATATAGCAACGGAATAATTTTCCGTTGCTAAAAATAGCAACTGCTGGATTAGCAACCAAAGTTTCCGTTGCTATTTTTGATTAGCAACGAAAATTTGACATTTACGTTACTAAATTGTAATTTTCTTGTAGTGGCTAGCAGTATCATCACAATTTTAAAAGATTGGACTGTACTGAGATGTGGATCCTTACATGTGATCTCTTACCGTTTTCGACGTATCATTTTTTTAAGAAATAAAATAACTCTTCTTGGCATCTGTTAGGCTGTTACTCTCATTGTAAATTCTCAGCTACCTATTCAGTTTCGCCTTCAACATCATAACTTGCCTTCAGGATACCCCTCTCTAACTAATCCATCTAAATAAGTACTTAATAAGCTGGATTTTTACCTTTTTTTTGTTATTAATCACACTTGCAAATTTCTTTTTAATAAGCTGGATTGAATGTTAGTGAGATGTTAGATTTCAGCCATGGGTTCTCAATCTTGATTTTCTTGTCGTGAAATATAAGACATTATCAATTTTTATCAATGCAATTTTTTTTTCTAAAATTGGAAGCATTTTTTGATTGTATAAAACATAAAAGCATTAGAAAAATAAGCTTTTGACGATGGTAATGAAAAAACACGCTCATAACCGTAGTATTTTGTTTTATGATTTGCCAATGAAAAAATAGTTGCTTCTATATTTTTCATGCAATGAGCAACCTTTTTGTGAAAAAAAGGAAAAATTTTTACCTTACCAAATAGATTCCTGAACACTGCTAACGTGGAGAAAGGGAAAGCAAAAACCTAGTAAGTAAAATGACAACTGGATTAAAATTATCCATGGATGATGTGATACCAACTTGAAAAAACGAAACCAGGATTATGGGCAAAAAGTGAATTCAGTGTATAAATATATAAAGTAAATTCATTGTATACAGTTTATTCAATTTGGGCAGAGTAATTTCAGTTTATTTTTCAGGCAAAAGTAAATCAAATATATTAAATTAAGGTAAAATTAAATTGAATGTAAGTATTCAATAAAAATCAATTTAGTTGATTAAATCCTGTTGAAATTAAGCTCACAAATTCAATTTCAATCCAAATAAGAAGGGAATTTGAGTTTAATTTGTATAATTAAATACAATTTATTCGGTTTTGGGCAAAAGTGAATTAAGTGTAGAAATATATAAAGTGAATTCAGTGTATACAGTTTATTCAATTTGTGCAAAGTGAATCCATTTTATTTTTAAGCAAAAGTAGATCCAATTTATTAATTTCGGGTCAAATTAAATTGAACTTAAGTATTCAATAAAAATCAATTTAGTTGATTAAATCCGGTTGAAATTAAGTTCACAAATTCAATTTCAATCCAAATAAGACGGGAAGTTGAGTTTAATTTGTATAATTAAATGTAGTTTATTTGGTTATGGGCAAAAGTGAATTCGGCGTATAAATATATAAAGCAAATTCAGTGTATACAGTCTATTCAATTTGTGCAAAGTGAATTCAGTTTATTTTTTTAGGCAAAAGTGAATTCAATGTATTAAATTCTGGTAAAAGTAAGTTGAATGTAATATAATTAAGTGAATCTAGTGTATACATATGTGATAGAGAACGTCTTTCAACCAACAAGAGCCTAACAAATTTGTAAAACTTAAAAAAATTTTTGCTTTCCCAAAAAAAAAATTGAGAAGTCTCAGAACAATAACCACCCTTTATTCAATTGAATAGCTAAATGGCTTGTAGGCATCTTGGTCAAGCTAAAAAATACATTTTTTTTCAAGGATATTATTAAGTCACTCAATTTGAACAAGTTAGCACAGTCAAATAATAATAATAATTTCTGTTTTTAGTCAATAACGTTGAAATATGATACTCTAAAAAAAGGTTGAAATACATTGAGTTCATGGCATAAAAAAAATTAAATCTTATGCAAATAATTTGAAATCATACAAAAAAAACTTCAATCATACAAAAAATGTTATGCAGTAATGGTGTGTCGGTTCAATTATTTCCTCAATTTGAGGGGAAAAAAAAAGAAAAAGAAAAAAAAAAAGAAAGAAAGAAGAAGAGCAGAAGAAAGTGGACCACACACCATTGCTGCTTTTTGTCTTATGGCGGTTGGCTTCTATATATGCTTTGCTTTGGATGCGTTCCATCAAACGTTAAGAATGAAAAGGTTAAAAGTGACAAGTAAAATATTACAACTTTACCTTCAATAATTTCTCTCATATACGGAGAAGAGACAGACTGAAAAACAAAAGCATTAAAAGCTTTTTGTGGACTGGAAAGACTTAAAGAATTATTGACCCGTGATTCGCAGAGTACTTCCCCTTCACCTTCACGGAAGCCGATTGAATCCTTTCTTAATTCTTCTTGAAAGATTTACTCTCATCCTTGGGTTCTTGCTCATCTGGTTCATCGCTTTCCTTGAGGATAACGTTGTGGATCTTCTTGTTTTGGTGATTGCAGTGCCAGGTAGAGTTTTCTTATATAAATTTGATCTCTGTGGGTTCTTGAAATATGTTTAGACTATCCTAGTCCAGAGGTATATATTCATATTCTCACACTATTTAAACTCATATATACTGTGTTTCATCAATTTTCTTCCACTATTTTTCCAAGTTGCAGATCTAGTGCCAGAGAGAGATGTAGTTCTTAATTAGTAGATTATAAAGCCTGTTAATATATAATTATTATTTATATGACTGTATGCTTAAACCTTAAAACAAAACACACACACACACACACATCCTCCTCCTCTTGAAATTTTTTTTTTCCCATTAACTTATCAATTAGTAACTTTTGTAATATACTTTTAAGCTTTAATTAACTAGATTTCACTGTCTCTTTTGTTAACCAATAATGAGAATCAACTCTCTCCTCTCCCTTCACTTAAAACAATCGGTGTCTTTCCCAAAAGATGGTGGAAGTCGGTTGAGTTGATCCATCCTGATGCTAAGAACATCCTTTCACCACTTTGTAAATTTGATAGACTTTTATTTATTTTTTTAATGGAATCCAAAGGGGAGTGTTATAAATAAGTGAATTCTATTTGTCTTGAAAGATTTAAGTTCATCGCTTTCTTTGCGGATAACATCGTAGATCTTCTTGGTACAGTTTTCTTTCTTTTATAAATTTGATCTCTGTTGGTTCTTGAAAATTGTATTTTACAATATTGATGCACAGGTATATGCAGATCATATGTTTTGTTCAATATATTTGAATTGATAACAAGAAAAATAATTCTAATATTATTTTGGAACAGTAAATTAAAAATATCCAATAATTCTATTTCCTATTAGTGCATAAAAATTGTTGATTCCCCAGGTAATTGATCAACCTAAGAGTAAAAATTGCTAATTGGGCAGATACGGGCAGTGGAGAATAAAATGGAATCTAATTTGTCAGATATAAAAATAATAATAATATTATTATTATTATTATATTTTGGTGAGTCAATCCTGTAGGCAAATCATGAACTTGAACCCGAAAAAAAGTTGTGATATATTTTAAAAAAAATGGGAGCATATTAGATTTATGAAAATAAACTTTAATTAGTTATTTAAATAGGGAAGTAAGTGTAGACGTGTGTAGAAAAAAAACAAGAGAGCGAAATGATGTACACATATCGATGTATAGATCAACCAATTCTCTGCCAGAAACGTTTTGATTCTTCATTGCAACATTTTCTATTTTATTTAAACAAAATCTTTAGTAGTATAAGCTTTTTTTTTTTTTGATATCAGGTATGGAGAAGATCAAAGGTAAACTGATGGATAAAGTGATAGATAAAGGGATACAAAAGTTGGGAGAATTTGGTGATCGCATTTGGAACTTCGATGAAAACAAGCGGACTCTCAAAAGAGAATGGGAAACACTGAAACGCAGAAGAGATGACGTGATTGAAAAACTTAAAGATAAGGAGCCAAGGATTAAAGTTCGAAATTGGCTTGCACAAATAGAAAGTATAGAGAGTCTAGTCCAAAACAGCTTAGAACAAAGCAGATGGGGTGCAATATTTGGAGAGCTTACGGAGAAAAGAATTGACGAAGTCAAAAAGCTGATCGTAATGGATTTAGAAGACGATGGTGAAGTGATATTTCCAACAACAGAATTAGTAGGTGAAGCTTTCCAAACTAACAAGAATAAGATTTGGGAATGTTTGGTGAATGATGACATCTCAAGCATTGGCGTTTATGAGATGGGAGGAAGTGGCAAAACTACACTCATGAAACATATTCATAACCAGCTTCAAGAAAATGATCACACGGTCTATTGGATTACTTTCTCTCAAGATTTTGGAATTGATAAATTGCAGACTCTCATTGCTGAAAGTATTAAGTTGGATCTTTCTAATGAATGTGATATTTCTAAAAGAGCTGCAAGACCATTGAAAGCATTGAAGGGGAAAAAAAATGTGTCCTTATTCTAGATGACTTGTGGAACTATTTTGATTTGAATGATGTGGGTATACCTGGAAAAGAAAGTGGATGCAAGTTAGTTCTGACAACTCGTTCATTAGATGTCTGTCATAAGATGTCTTGTGAAAAGAAAATCCGAGTAATTCCTCTTGATGAAAATGAAGCATGGAGATTTTTCTAAGTAAAACTTGGGGCATCGCTTCTTTCAGATGACGTTACAGATATTGCGAAATTAATCACCAAGGAATGTGATGGTTTGCCGCTTGGAATTGTAACTATGGCTGGAAGCATGAGGGGAGTGGATGATATTCATGAGTGGAGGAATGCATTGAGGGGATTGGAAGAATCACTAGCCAGCAATGACGACATGATCAAGAAAGTTTTTCCAGTATTGAGATTCAGTTATCATCGCTTGAGTGATCCGACATTACAACAATGCTTCTTGTATTGTGCATTATACCCAGAAGATTATAAGATCGAAAGACAGGAGTTGATAGAACTTATGATTGACGAGGAGATAATACAAGAGGAAAGCAGGAAAGTAGCATTTGATAAGGGGCATACCATGCTCGACAGACTTGAAAAAGTATGTTTGTTGGGAAGTGTTACTAATTTTGAGAAAAATAAATGTGTGAAGATGCATGACTTGATCAGGGATATGGCCATTCAAATACTGAAAAAGAAAGGTGTGATGGTTCAAGCGGGTGCAAGATTGGTAGCGATACCGGATTATGAGAAATGGACAGATAATCTTTGTAAAGTTTCATTAATAGGCAACCGCATACAAGAAATTCCTTCTGGTTTTTCACCAATATGTCCAAAACTTTCAACCCTACTATTGTGCAAAAATGATTTGACAAAGATTTCAAATTCATTTTTCAAACAGTTGTATGGGCTCAAGGTTCTTGATCTTTCTTATACTAATATTGAAGAATTGCCAAATTCCATCTCTTATATAGTGTATCTAAATGTGTTATTGCTAATTTATTGCATGGAGCTGAGGGACTTGCCCTCATTAGCAAAGCTTAAGGCATTGAAGAAACTGGATCTTAGGATCTGCAGGTCTGTTGAGAGGTTACCTCAAGGCATAGCTGTTTTATCCATGCTAGGATATTTAGATCTCGGAAGTACAGGAATCGAGAAGTTACCAGTAGGAGCATTCCGACGACTTCAGCATTTGCAATTCCTAAAGGTTCACAGTTATTTGAAAGGCAAGGAATTAGTCTTTTTGAGAAAGCTGGAAACCTTGGTATGCAGATTTCATAATGCAGTTGAGTTGAGCACCTTCACTTCATCCCTTCCCACCAATTGAGATTGTTACGGTCTTCAAGCAGGAGAAGGACATTTTTGGGATGACACCGTCAGCGATGATTTGAATTATTTTCTTTGTTTGCCCTCCTCCACATCTTTCTTTGCACCAGCACTACCTCATTCTACATTTTCCCAACTTCGGGCATTCTACATGCGCAAGTGTTGTATGATGAAGAAGCTGTTCCCATCTGAGTTGGCATCAAATTTTCAAAACCTTGAAAACCTTGAAGTAAGTTTTTGTGATGAAATGGAAGAGATAATAGCAACGGAAGAAAAAGATGAAAGCCACGATGACAATTGCAGAATTCAATTCAATCTTCCAAAGCTGAAGACATTTGCATTGCGAGGCTTGCGAAATTTGAAGAGCATTTGCAGGGCAGACATTATATGCAATTCCCTTGAAGTAATAGTGATAATAAATTGTGCAATGTTTAAAAGGATTCCACTGTATCTTTTGGTAACCGAGAATGAGAACCAACTCTCTCCTCTCCCTTCACTTAAAACAATCTACGTCTCTCCCGAAGAGTGGTGGGAGTCGGTTGAGTTGATCCATCCGGATGCTAAGAACATCCACCACTTTGTGAATTTGCTTTTATGATTTGAAGAGGTAATAAGGTGGTTCTATTTTACACATTTGATTTCATGAAGAGTAATAAATTACTTTATCCATTACTTTACACAATTTCATTTCCTTGGAGCAGCTTAAAACTGAGGCCAGGAATTGAAGGATGAGAACAAAGAGATAAATTGCACCTCATGCCCTCTTCTATTTCTAAATCACTCTCTCTTTTGATATTATTTATCAACCAATATCATTGTCATTTTCTTTATATATTTATCTGTCAAAAGGATTTTTTGAGGTTGACAATTTAGATTTCATGCGTAATAGAGCAGCTTCTTGTACAGTACTATTTATTTATTTATTTGTGATAAAATAATTATCTTTAAAAAAAGTAATATAATTGGCTTTGATGCCAACAGCACTCTAAATAATGTATTGTATATTCATAAAAAAAATGCTAAAATTCATTACCGCAAATGATAATAATAATAATAATAATAATAATAATAATAATAATAATAATAATAATAATAATAATAATAATAATAATAATAATAATAATAAGAGGAATCTTTTTTTAACAAAATTGAAAAGGTATATCAATTGACAAAATTGATTCAAGTTATCTGCATTATTACCATCATTCGAAGATGATGAGATGCCACGATCCATTATAACCTGTTGTTTATTTCCCAATGGCTTCTTCAGACATGATTTTGGAAGGTCCATTGGAAACTGATGCTGCCCTGGTTCTTAATTTCAAGACTGGCTCAGTAGAATAAGCCGTGTACATGGGAGCTAATTTTAGATTCATCCTGCTGCTTGCCGCCAGAGACTGCTTGCTTGGTTTGATAAGAATCACAACAAGAAAAATCCTAAATCCTAACGGAATCATGTTTCCGTCGGTAATTTTCCAGCAAAAATATAATTCCGTCGGTAAATTACCTACGGAATCATATTTCCATCAGTAATTTTCATAACAAATCATATTTTAGCCTATTAACATTCAAATTTCGTACAATTGAGTACTCAACTTTCAGATTTCACCATACGCATACGTTGCAAATGAAATTATGCGGCCAAATTGAATATAAAAATAGAGGTTTCATGCCTCAATTGTAAATTTTTTGTATGAGTTTAAGGGGGGAAAATTAAGGTTCATTTGATAAAGAAAGAAAAAGGAAGTTACGGTGGATATGGTTGTAATAAAGAAAAAGAGTAATGGGAGGATATAAATTATAATAACTATAAGGATATAGGTGTGAAAAATAAAAAATGCATGATGTGGGTTTAGTTGGAAAAATAAAGTTTCACGCTTCAAGAATTGAGATGAGGAACCAAAATCTTAAATAAGAAAGTAGTACTATTTATTTCATGAGTTTTTTGTCTGAACAGTTTTCCTATTTTCTTTTTGTATCCTGGGTAACAAACTATTAATGTAGGTAGTTGATCTATAGGACAGAACAATTTTTACGCTATATAAACAAAATTCTTGCATTATGATTTTATGAGATGAATAACAAGATTTTTTTATTTAATAAAAAATTTCGAATTTCAATTCTGAATATAGAAATCTATAAATGCTTGAAATGGAAAATTTTTCTTTTAATTGAAATCAAATTTTCTGCTTACCCAACAAGATTAATGTAGTTTATTAAAAGAATCTTTTTTTCTTTCTTTATCAATTATGATTTCACATCACTTTTAAGATGCAAAGCTAATTAAATGAAATTTATTTCTATTATCGTTATATATATATATATATATATATATATATATATATATATATATATATATATATATATATATATATATATATAGTTAAATGTACATGCACTTTGCATGTGAAAATTATTTTTAATAGATATATGCAATTATATATTTTTGTTTACAATTTAAAAAATAAAATATAATTAAAATATGTAGCATATCACATAGATAAAATAAGTTATAAATAAAAATATTTGAGGCTTCATCGTAGAAAACTAATTATATTAATTATTTTATTAATATTTTTTATATCAATTGCATAAAACTATAATAATTGCATGTGATGAACATCTTTTATAAAATTAAATTTAAATAGAAATATACAACTTTAATAATATAATTAAAAGTGTGCCTGTGAAGAATAAATAAATATAATTAGATTATATATAAATTGAATTTGAAATACTTACTAAAAGTGGTCCTGAATATTAATACTAGTGGGTGTAGGAGTTTATATATATATATATATATATATATATATATATATATATATATATATATATATATATATATATATATATATATATATATAACTAGGGGACGGAGGAGGAGATCGGTAACCTTAGCGCCGCTCAACGGGGACTCCGCGTGCACCAGCGAGTCCCCTAAGGTGAGGCGTTCACCTCGGCACCCACCGTTTGCCTCCAATCGCCAGCCATAGATAGATCGGGAAACAAGGAAGCCAGTGGATTTTGAGCAGATTCCAACCAAATAGCGTGGCGGTTGGGCGTGTGGTCACTGAAAATGGGACCCTGAGGTTCTGGCCTTCAAGGCGGCAACATCAAGGTAGTACAGTTTTTTGTTAATGGTGGATTTGCTTTTTCTATTACACTAGATGATAACAAAAACTAGGATTTTATTAATGCTGGAGCTTTGCTCTAGCTCCCTGTATATGCTAAAGTGTGCCATTATTTTGAAATTATAGCTATTTAACCCCATAAATCTCCAATTTAGTTGTCTTCCCGACTGAATATAATTTATAAGTTAAAAAACTAAGAAATGAGATTGTCAATTTGCAGCTGAAATTGAAGTGCACTGGGGTTTTATGGTCAACAAGAATACATGGAATTTGTGTTGGTTTGCATCCCCCACAACGGTGGGTCGGTAATATTCATATTTTCTTTTTCTTTTTTCCCTCAGGTAATGTGTCTAATTTCGCATAACTTGATAATTAGTGGAGGATTTTTCATTTAATTTAAGTAAAGAATCATCATCATCTATTCTAATAATTAGTGGGTTTAACTATTTTTAGATGGTTTTTGGTGTGCCATTATTTTTATTAATCTACTAAACAGTTACAATTTCTTGATTCTACTAACACCATTTTGTCGGCCAATCCACTAATTTCTAGTTTCATTTGCCATGGTATAATTTTTTATTGGTTAATTTGATTAGAAATTTTAAATTACTTAAATAAAAATATTAATGGAACAAATAAATTAATTGAATTTAGACATACCTTATTGCAAGCATATTATAGGGCTAAAATTCATTTTTTTTGGGTCAATGATCCTTCGGTTTCCGATCCAGCTTAGTTGAGCATATGAATTTTTTTTTTTTAACATGACATTCATAGTCATATTTTTATGATATTGGACTGCCAAAAAAATAATTTATTTTATTTTTCTGTACTTTAAAAAAATTGAATTGCAGAGGTCAGCCTTATATGTATTTTGGAAGAGACTTATTGATCATTATCACGAGTGAAGGTTAAAACCACGTTTTTGTTTGGAGATTCGAGTGTTATGATTTTCAAATTTGCATTAGCCTCTAAGAAACATGAACTCCATATGAATCTTAATTCACAAGATGCTTCTTTTTCAATTTTTCTCTTTATATTATTATTCTTAGTTGTATGCTTAATCAGTGAACTATTTCTAGTGCATCTCCATTTATATTCTTTGTTTTATATTCCAATTGTAATTTTCAGAATTTTATAATGGATTTTATTATTTTTAAAAAATTTTCAAAGTTACATTTATTTCAATTGTATTGCAAAGGCATAAGCTTTTCTATTCAAACATCATTAACCCAAGTTTGTGGTTCTGATTGAATTCTCGAAATCCTTATCTTACATATATGTTTTTCTTCAGCAAATAATAATGAAACTATTATACAACTCCTGTCTTTTTTTTTTCTTTTCTTTTTCCACTTGCGAGTTTTATATGTAACATAATTATAGATATATTATAAAAATTAATAGATATAATATATAAAATCTCTCCTGAATTTATAAAAAATTTAAAATTGATACTTAAATTTTAACTATGTTTAATTCATCACTTGAAATTACAGTAGATTTAAATAATCAACTCTTGAAATTACAATAAATTTAAATAATCAACGCTCACATACAATATGATGTTGTTTTACCTACATAAATGCCATAGTAATATTATTATTATTATTATTATTATTATTATTATTATTATTATTATTATTATTATTATTATTATTATTATTATTATTATTATTATTATTATTATTATTATTATTATTATTTATCAAATCCTCTCTGTATATCTTCTCACTTGCAGCAAACTACCCCCCATGTAAGTAATCATGCCCCCCAATATGACCATGGAATTTCCTCTCTTCACTGTATGTCGTTAGAATTTAATACTGCATTCCTGCTCTTTGTTTCTTGCTCAATTTTGTGGAATGCCTTTTGCACTTACTGCCTATAGTTTTACATCATCTCAGTTCCAGCCAATGCCTCAAGTGCATACACCAGTTGTACCTACAGGTGGACAACCTTGGCAGTCTAGTGGAAGCAATGGGGATCGCTTGTTATGCCAGCACAACCAACTGAGCAACAACCTGTTGTATCATCTTCGTCAGATCTAGTGCATTTTTTTCCCTTTTGTATTTCTGCTCTTCTGACATATTTTTCATAAAACATTTATGCATGCATCTGTTATTGTTCATGTTTCATTATTTAAAATGCTTTCTAATTAAGTTGCATCTTTCACTACAAAAAATGCTGATTAGCGATGGCAAATTCCGTCGCTAATTACATTTTTTTCGTCGCTAATGTAAATTAGCAACGCCGCAACGAACAATCGCTAAAAGGTCAGTCTCGAATATATTAGCGACGGAATTCAAATTCAATCGCTAATTTAGAGACGAAATATTTCATCGCTTATTTTTTTTCCGTCGCTAATTTATATTCGGAATTAATCGCCGAATTATAATAATAATATTTAGCGACTACTTGTCCGTCGCTACTCCGTCGCTAAATAAAAATTTGGTGTAAAATTTAGCGACGAAATATTAGTCGCTAATTTGGTCTCTAAATATTTCCCAAATTATATTTATTACATATTAGCGACACATTTGCTGTCGCAAATCCGTCGCGAAATTATTAATTGAATTTTTCTTTTGCTTTATTTTAAAATTTTAATCCTGTATACAATGATCGTTATTTATTTATTTATTTTCAACCTGTAAACAACAATGATCTCACACATACAAACATATATTGATTCCAAATCAAAATATGTTCCAAAACACATATAGATAATAATTTGAAATATTACATAATATTATCCTTAATCTGTCATGAAACAATAAAATAGTAAATATTATTGTACTAATTAGTGTCAACACTATCATCTAAATACAATAACGATCAAAGATAAAGTGCGGCTAAAATCACTGGGAAGTAGAACCACCACCATGAGTCGATGGAGAATCATTATGTGGATGATCATCTTGTGCAGCTGAAGGCACAACATCATCATGTCCAGGTCCATCAATAGCAGTATTAGGTTGATCAGTAGCTGGTTGTTGAATCCCCAAGTGAGGAAACAATGCTCGAATGGTTGTTGAAGAGGAATATTGTTTTTCGCATCTATCAACATTCTCATCTTTCATCACTCTTTTCTTGTCTCTCTCTTCCCTTCCTTCAATCTCGAGTCATCTCTCTCCTAAAATCCTTCTACATTATGAACTTCT
Organism: Excoecaria agallocha; assembly: GCA_037975025.1. NCBI lineage: Eukaryota > Viridiplantae > Streptophyta > Magnoliopsida > Malpighiales > Euphorbiaceae > Excoecaria > Excoecaria agallocha. The sequence continues at coordinate 152,766 of JBBPFJ010000118.1, forward strand.
AGCAACTCATGCAGCTCAGAGGAAATTCAACCAAATGCACTTTGTTAAAAGTTCAATGTGTAAGCACTTAATTGCCAAAAAGAATTTTTTTTAAAAAAAAATTATACTGCTCGAATAGAAATTAGATGATATTTTAAGTACTCTTGCTGTGATTATACCAAAACAAAAAGATAAGAGCTTTAAAAGAACAATAACTGGTTGGAGTAAAACTTGCAGTGTGGCTATAAAATTCTAGGGTATTACTTAGTTTAGATGCAATGATAAGACTAGGTTGTGACTGCAAAACTTGTTCAACTCTCACTTTAAACAGTTGGCAAACTCCTTCAAAAATTCTATCCAAAACAAATGTCAAGTCAGATTCTATCTTGCCAGAACCATTCTCTAAACTCTTAGAATATTGATCTGTTGTGGATCCAATATCTAGTACAGCATCAGGATCAAATAACATTAGCACAAGTTCTCGTTTAGACACCACAGCCTGCACATGGAGGGGAAAAATCTATTGTTGATAATTGACAAGAGATATAAGCATTTCATTTAAAAAGAGCAAAGTTATATAAGAAAACAATAAATAAAAAACTAAACCGCAACCCCTTCTAGTCAAACCTGATGTAACCATCCTAGCATGTCACCAACATATCTTAATGGATCATGTGCATGAACCTCTATTAGTCTTGGCAGTCCACCAGGACCTCCACGTGTAAGGGCACTTATAAATCATCTGAACAATGCATTATGCCTCATATTAGCTACCTGTATGGTGGCAGAAAGACATCTTATGACATGCAACTAGGAAAATGACAAAATATTTGCTAAATATTCAACTGGATCACATGAGAATCACCTTTTCTGCACAATATTTGAAAAGGATAGGCCTCTCTCTGAGGCAGCGGACTGCTATTTTCAAAAGGTCGCCAACTTCAGGATTATCAGCATCACCCAATTTTCTACATTCGTCCTGAACCCACCTAGATGTCAAGTAAAACAATAGTTTCTAAGGGATACAAGCCATAATCAACTAGTCATGGACAGATCCTACTCTGAAACAGAGTTCAATGGAGGAAAAGAATGCACTTAGCTGGTAGAATTCATTTGCATTTAGGCTTAACTAATTTACACTTTAGAGAACATAATGGGGAAACCAGAGAGTGAACGTTTAACATGCTCATTTGGTGTGCTCTAGAGATTGAATAAAATGTAAACTCTCAAATATTAGGCTCTAAAGCACCAATTTAACACACATGCCATTTCAATAGGGATTCACCAATGCATGTAAATTTAGGAAAATGAGCAATTCAATCAAGCATCAAATTTCCATCCGCTCTTATTGGACTTATGCATGGGAAAGCAACACATGTCCCATCAGTTATCAAGTAATAGAGCCCCACTACCAATTCTCCCTATCTCTAGGCCCATTGCATTAACTAGCTGCCCATGTTTCTGTTAGGTCCCTGCAAGACACAGCAAGAACACAAGGCAACAATAGAAAAGGAATCAAAATAACCAAAAATATGGTTATGCAGTATTATTGAAATCAAAAGAGAATAATAGCTTAGAGAGGAATTTGAGAGCCCCTCTTTTCTCCCCTAATCCAATACCAAATCATTCCCCCCTCCTCACGCTATCCAACCCCTATTTATAACAGAAACCCAAAACCCAAAGCACAACTAACTCCCACAGTAAGTGAATTGCCTATTTGCCCTCTATAAAATAGCAAGGGCCTCATGTAAATATAACAGGGGCCTTATAGTTTCATAAGAGGCACAATTACAAATAAACCCTGAACCATGATAACAGTTCACATAATAATGCAGTCTTTTATCCGCTATGGTCAATGATGCATCAATCCCAATCTGTTAGGTATAATCATTCTAATGACCAAATGGTTGGCAAAACAAAACTTAATGAGCAAGTAGAAGGAATATAGAGAGGAAGAGGGCTAGTCTATGGTTGAACATAGAGAATTTCACCTGCATAAGTGCTCATATGCTCCTTCTTGGTAGACTGCCATCATATCCATCAGCTCTAGACCAGCGCACTGTATAGCAGATGGAAAAAGAACCATAAGCATGAAACAAATAGTTATCAAACAAAAAAAAAGAAAGAAAAAAAAAAAGAAAAACAACACACAAACACACATCATGTCAGATCAAAGCTTATACATCAAGACATCAGCATCTGATAGTCTGAAAACAGTAGGAAATAACTAATAAACAATATGCAATATGCATCTTTTGGTCCTTGAAATTTAACTAGATTGAAAAAATTTTCACAGTACATGACAATGGCTTGGTGCTTAGTTTGCAACTGAATTTATTTTATGTGGTTGTTAGTCTGTTACCTAATGCTTGGGCTTCAAATAATATAAATAACTAAGTATAAGAGAAACAAAACATAACAAAAAAGCCTACTTGTTTTTTACTTATCAACAAATGTTGGTTTTCTTTTTCCTAGGAGTGGACAAGCCAAGAGCATATAAGAATGAAACAATCAGTACTTCACCTAAAAAAAGTGTTTTCAGTTTACCTGCTGATGTGTCCTTAGCAAGATTTTGCAATTAGCATGAATTTCTTGAACATGGGAAAGTGCCTTGAAGAAATTTTCATTTAAATCCTCTTCTCTCAGTGCATTTATCTACAAATATGATATATAAAAGATAAGTAAACATATGGAGAAAAATGTAAAATTTAATTGATAATACTATAGAATAACTTAAGATACATCAATCTCAAACCTCTTCATTAGAGAGTTGATAATCACGAAAAAAACATGACACAATCTCTTACCTTTGAGTGGTTATTTCAAGTTCCTATTTAAGCCTCTCTGTAGTGCTAATAATATCACCAGTGCTAGCACTACAACTGTTCAAAGCTTTTACAATCCTAGGAAGCTAGCAAAATCAACGAGTTTCTAACATGGCCATATGTAAATCATGAGTTTTATAGTGCCGGTAGGAATGAATGCTAAAAATAAATCCATGTAGTCTCGTGATGACTAGGCATGACCTAAATGTTAAGGACATATCTTATTTTTTTTTCCAACATTTGAATTCTTCATATCCATTGCATATTCACTTGTATCAATTGCTTAACACTCTAAATAAATGAAAGTATTTTGATAACATTAGGTGTTCCAAAGAAGCCTACCACCATCTCACAATAATTATAGTCAATGACTTCTTATATGCTCATATTTCATTTAAATGTACTAAAAAAACCCATACTCCAGGAAAACTATGTTAGAACTAACATGCAAGCGGTTAAAATTGCAACAGATCTTCAGTGAAAAGAGCAAAAAAAAGAACGTAACTGGAAATACAATCACGATTTTATTGAATAAGCTTGAATCATAAGCAAAAGAAGAGTAACATACTTGTCGCAGCATTCAGCGAGAGCATTAACCTCCTCTTCCACTCGATCCAAAGCCTAAACAAACGCATAAAAGGAAAGGAAAATCAAGCAAAGCAGGAAGTAATACATGTCTCTGAAATTCATAACTGAAAAAAAAATTACCTGCTGAGCACCATCGGGGAGCTTCTTTTCTTATCTAATTTGAAAATGAAGAGGTGCATTTGATTCTGCATCCCATATAATCAAATTACTCACCTCTGCTTCATTGAGAACCTAAAATTGTAAACTGAGATCCATTAAGTGGCAGGAGTACCAATTAAATGAATGAGCTCATTCCTATGACATTTGATTCATAAGAAGAATGTGCATAATTGCCCCCTTCCTCACATATCTAACAGACCCGAAGGAACCAAAATACTTCTAAAACTATAGAGATACAAGCTCCAAAAGACATGCTACCCTTCGGCACCTGATAATCCCTCATAGTACATATAATTAAAAAAAGGAAGGCTAAATAAAACTATCAATGCCAAAACAACAACAGAGCCACATTAGAAGAATAAACAAAGCCTTCAACCCAATGAATAAAGAAAGCCCCAAAACAAAGATGTGCTATCAAAATCAGAAACTTATCATTGGATTGGTTATTATAGTCAATCACTGGAAATAAAACAGCACAAGAAAGTTGATAAAGCAAAACAGTGCCTTGAAAAGTTCAAGCAATAGAGTAAATAAAGCAAAGGGGACAAATTAAACTGCCATTCAGCTAATGAAAAGGGGAAATTTATGAAGAACTATATATATATATATATATATATATATATATATATATTATTTAGGATGGGAAAATTACTATGCAAGTTTTCCCTTTTATGTCCTCTTGGGTCACAAAGAAGTGTTATCTCTTCAGATGTGCTGATCATTCGTGCTCTGCTCTTCAAGTTGGTAACAACAGCATCAACAGCCATGCTGATGCCACGTCTTAGGTCCATTGCATTCATCCCAGCTGCAACTGACTTGCATCCTTCAGTGAATATAGCTCAGGTAAGAACTGTGGCACAAGTAGTCCCTGCAATAATACAGAAGAAATTATCTTAATATCTACCATCATAAAGCTGGTAACAGAGAAAACCCAAACATAAGTCATTACAAAGAAAAAACCAGAAATTTCGCGATCCATACTTGATGAATATTTGACCCAGATATTCAGATAACTGATATATTATAACAAAACCTTACCATCTCCTGCAACATCATTAGTGGCATTGGCAACCTGCTTCACAAGGCTGGCACCAACATTCTTGACTTTATCTTTAAATTCGATGCTTTTTGCAACAGTCACACCATCCTTTGTCACTTTTGGGTCACCAAAACTTTGTTTAAGAACCACATTGCGCCCCTACAAACAACATACCACCAATCCTAGAGAAAAGGTTGATTATCTTAAGTAAGCGCACATCAACTATCACACTCGTCCCTAATGCCATTTAGTGAAACAGAAGCAAACCGATTAATGAAATGCAATAATGGATAAGATACCTTAGGACCCATCGTGACTTTCACAGCATTAGAGTAATTTCTGCTCCAACCCAATCTATTTCCAACCTATAACACATTAAAAGTTAATTATAATAATAAGAGGGGGGAAGTGGCCAATGAAATTTATTGGATAAGACCAACAAATGTAATATCAAGTGACATAATGTATAAGGTAGACCCAAATCCACAACGACTCACCTGAAGCGAGTTGTTCCTAGCAATCCTGTGGACCAAATGAAAAGGGTTAATGTTAAGCACTAGCAACTACAAAAGTAAGCTTCATTTTGGCTGCCAGAAATTGGAGAGGCCAATTGGTACTAACATAAAAATTCAAAACTCCTGAAATTGCTACTGATTTTTATCTATATTTACTTTATCCGAAGACAAAGACGCAAAAAGAGTACAAATAAAAGATCAAAGGCCGTCCATTTCTTTTCTTCTTTGGTATTATGTTGCTAAATTTATTAGGAGCCAAATCGAAAATGCATCAAAACCCAGTTAATAGGAAGAGAGAAAGTATACAGGAACAGAGCGTACCGAGCTTTAGAAGCTAGGCTAGAAGCCAAATGATACATCAACGACAGCACAAATGACTTGACAAACCTGACCGGAGAAGATTGGGGAGGAGCGGTTGCGACGGCGAAAGAAGCTTACTCCGAAATGCGGTTAAGGAGGTAACAATAAGGAGAGGCGCGGTGCGCGGAGGATGGAGATGGAGAAGAAAGCCTTGGATTGGGATTAGAGAGAGGAGATTTGGATGCAGATCGGCGGGAGGATGATCAGAGAAGAGAGGATAAGAATCTGCGTGAAGCCATTGGTTAGGGCTTCAAAGAGAATGTCAAAATGATGTTAGGGTTTGAGACGTAAATACCTGACACTTTGTGGACACTGTATTTGCACAACGATGTCGTTTTTTCAACATGCTGAGACTTTTTCTTTTTTTCTTAATATATATATATATATATATATATTGCACTAGTGATGATCACAGGATGGGGCGAAATGGGAAACAGCTCCGCATCTATTGCTCCAGCTAAGGGTAGGGATTCTCCATTTCTATCTCTGGTAGGATTAGGGGGGAAATTTTCCCCTATTCTTGTCTCGGTAGGAATTTTTAGTCCCAACGGAATCTCCGTTTCCAATCAAAAATAATTTTTTTTAAAAAAATTAGATATAATTAAAATATCATATTTAATAATTAATTATAATTGAAATATAATATTTAATAATTAAAAAATTTAAATTTAATTACAAATTAAATTAATATAGATTTTAATAATTGATAAAGTTAAAATTAAATATAATTTAAAATTAAATTATATAAATATAATTATTAAATTTTGGGAGAGATACCATAATCAACACCCCGTCCCCAATTTCTAAATCAAAGATGGGGAGAGCGGCGCCCCCTCATTTCCCTCACGTTCTTGCTCCACTCTCTCTCTATTTAGGTCCTTTTTCGGCTTTTTTTCTTTCCTTTTTTTAAATGTTACTTTCTTTTATAAAATTTTGTGGCCACACAAATTTTCTTGTTCTCGAAATTTTCATCTCTTTTCATCTTTTTTTATATCCAATAAATATCTCACTCCAAGCTTCTAGAATCTAAACGTCTTCTTAAATTATTATTATTATTATTATTATTATTATTATTATTATTATTATTATTATTATTATCCAATAAAAAACTTAAATCTTATTATTATTATTTTAATTATTTTAATAATTATTATACATTTATTTGTTTTAAATCCTTTGTCATTAGTTCTTAAATTTTTGCTTTAAATTCAAATTATCCCTTTAAAATTTTTAAATTATGCAAATAAATCAATCATAAAACCAGTATCAAAATACTGTACACCCGTATTAAAAGTGCTCTCACACCATTTCAAATTTTTGGAACATTACAATTAAGTTTGAATAAAAATAATTTAATTATAAAAATAGACATTTCAATTATAAAAAACTGAAGTTAATTCAATTAATTAATTAATTCTTATTCAATTAAATAATAAATTAAGCTTAAAATCATATACGCATTAAATTAAAACGGTGGAGAGAGGTGAGGGGAGAGAAAATATTATTTTTATATGTAGGGTAAATTTTTAAAATTACTAAAATGCCCCTACCAAATTTCATCATTTTATCCTTGTATTCAAGGATAATTTTGTAAATATATATAACTAAAATTTTTTAATAATTTAAAATTTGCTCAAAATTTTAACAAAATGAAAATAAATTATAAATTTTTCATAATAATTTTAAATGAAATAATAAACTTTATATTGTTATTATATAAATATTTATATTTATTATTTTTCATAATATGACTATATAATAATTATAACAATTAAGTTATTATTATTATTAAAATGTTTTTTAAATAAATAAGTTTATATTTGGGGATAATTGATAAAGAAATCAATAGAATTTTTAATAATTTAATATTTGATATAAATTTTATAAAATAAAAATTAATTACAATTTTTTTATTATAATTTTAAATGAAATAATCAATTTTATATTACTAATTTATAAATATTCATTTTTATTAATCTTGAAAATGCAAATATATAATAACCGTAATAATTAGTTTATTATTATTATTATTAAAAATATAAATTTTCTAAATAAATAACTTTAGATTTTGGTATAATTGATAAAAAATTATTATCAAATTATAAAATAATTTATAATTTTCTGTTACAAAATAAAATATTCATTTCATATGGTCTATATTAAAATTACTTGAAACTATACATAAATCATGTGTGTGAAATTAAAAAATTTGTTTTTAATTTCTTTGCGACGGATTAGCTACTAAATACTTTCGTCGCTAATTGTATTACTGTAACAAATTACTATTCGTGACAGATTCCGTCGCTAATCCGTCGCAAAAACGCGATTTATTTTCCCTCGAAAATTTTTGTGGAACTAATTTCATGAATAAAATATTATAAAATTTCGCAACGGATATATTCGTCGCTAATTCCGTCGCAAAACAGGGTGCGCATTCTTCCCGCCAATAATTAGCGACTGTTAATTCATTCCGTCGCTATTTCGTCGCCAAAAAATAGAAAATATCTTCCCCACAACGGAATTGTATAACAGTCGCTAATCCGTCCCAAAATATGCGACGAAATTATTGCCGTCGCTAATTTTAGTTGCTAATTGGCAATTTTTTTGTAGTATTTGGGGATGCTCAAGATAATTTTCTGCATGTATAACAATATTTTGCAAGAATTTTTTTAGTAACCTTCACTGTCATTAGGTTTGAGTACTGTGATATTTTGCAATACAAAAGCCTTGGCATTTGGTCTGATAATTGTTGAGGCTAATCTTCTCCATGGGAAACATTACTCAAGAAAAAAAATATTTTTAGTGACAGAATCGTGACAGCTATTTTCGTTGCGCATTTTTTTATTATGATGCAAATTTACCGACAGAAATGCACTTACCGTCGCTAAAGTTACCTACATAAGTTGTCTTTCCGTCTGAAATTTGCCTGCGAAATACCTATTTCGCCAATAAAAGTTCCGACGGAAAATAAAATACCGTTGGTAAATTTAACGACGGAATTTGCCTCCATCGGTAAATAAGGTAAATTACGATAGTTTTTCAGCCCACACCTACCGACGGAAAATTTCCGTTTTCTGTCGGTAAAAGTGCTTATTCTCAAACACCATTTTTCGTCGCTAAATTCCGTCGGCAAAATTGATTTTTCTTGTAGCGAATGAGGTTGGCACTTGGAGGACTTCAAAATCATAAAGCACATTTGCATTGTCGAAAAGGGATCCTGCATTTTGGACTGTGAATCTTCATGCTCTCTGAACATCTGCCTCGTATTTGAACACAACTTGATAACAAGAAATACATCGCCTATAACAAACTAATGAATTGTCAATACTCACTTCATATGTGTGCTAAGCTATCTTATTGGCATCACTCTACCGTTTCTTCTTCTACCATTCTTGATAACTCAAACTATTAACCTAGATCTTTGATTTCTAGAGCCTGGCATACCCAATTAAGTTGTAGCTTCCAATTTCTTGGAAGTTGATGCAATGGGATAGCGTGGCTATCAGTTCCTTCAGATCATCCTCAGTGAGAGTTGCGCATAGAGTCACTCGTAGCCTAATAATTAACAATCAAAACCGAAAAAGAAGAAAGAATAAAAGCACGAAGACAAGCAAATAGTATCAACATTTGCAAGCAACTACTGAAAGTTACAAGCTAGCAATAATATATCTGTTTCAACAAGCCAAGGATAAAAATTACCTATTTCTAAAAATACAGAAGCAAACTCTCTCCAGTTTATAATTTAAGGGCAAAAACAATAATTAAAAAAAAATCAATGCCATTTTTTAACCACTTCAAAAAGCTCAATAGAAAAATATCACTGAACTTTTTTTTTTGGGCAAGTGGACACAATTGGGTCAAATATAGTGAAAGATATTGCACACCAACAAAACCCTACATATAAAAACACAACTTCACATATATGTTCTATAGATATATGAAAGACAGGGTCACCCAATTCCTAAATTCCCTTCTTTGCAAAATTACAATCTCCACTGATGAAAATTGCAAGAAAAAGAGCAGTTGAAAATTGACAGAGTTACCAATAACAATGATATTTTCATACACATACAAACACACCAGAAAATATTAGGATAGTGAAAGGTGGTATAGAACCTGCATGAGTTGGGAGGCACTGTTTGGGGCCTGGTGGCAGTAACGTGAAAACCGAATTTCAACAAGTGCCTGATCAATCCATGACAATTATTAGAGTCAAAAGCTGTTGAGAAAATGACCACAATTGACACAAACAAAAGAGAGAAAGATAGATGACCGGCTGGCATTCAGGGCTTTCTCTCCACTCCCTACAATAAGTGAAATTATAGGACTTGTGATGGGGATTCCTGTTAATGCCTGAAACTCTTGCACTCTTTTCCAAACTGCCCTTCTTCGCCACACTTCCTTCCTTGCCACAATTACAGCAGCTGGTAGATTATATTCAAGTTGTTAATACAGGTACTTTAAGAAAGAAGGGAAAGGACCAATCAATATAATAATAACATCAATATGTATATCTCAGATATGTGATATAGAAAAAATCCAAGTTTTATTATCTTAAATGCTATTGTTGGCAATAAATAATAGAAACAAAAGGATTCGATAGATCTACCCAAACAAAGTTTCTGCTTTTTCACATTTGCATTTGATATGAAACAAATCACTAGTACTAATATCAAAACCAAGTCAAGGCGTAAGGCATTTCCCTCAAGGCTTTCTAGATGTGGCAATTTTTGGAAGCTAACAGTGTAACTTGGTGATAAGTACCTGAACTAATCAGCAAATATCTTAGAGATCAAATATAAAGCATGGAAGAACACAGGATTTCTATCAGAGATATAAAGCAAAAATAGGGAGACAGAAAAAATGAAAAGAAAAAAAGAAAAGAAGAAGAAGCATGGCAAAGCTGCACAATTTAGCATACCATAGGCAGCAGCAGCAACAGCTACTGGGGATGCAGTTGAAAATATAAAAGAGCGGCCCCTTGATTGTATAAGTTTCTTCCACATTTTGCTGTTCATATAAAATAAAAATAACAAATCTATTAACAAACTTAACTAAAATATTAGATAATTATTTTTCTGAAGGAGTATTTCCAGAAGAAAGTCAGCCATTCAAAAATTTCAAACAATAAAAAATACAAAAGAGATTAGATAAGATTAAAAAGAAAAAAGAAAAGAAAACGCTTAATCTCCTTCAAATATGTTGAAACACCCTTTACCTCTATCGAATTATTCTAAATATGGACAGTTTACCTGCATGCTATAAATCCACCATGGCAACCAGCAGCCTTACTCAGAGTTCCAACACATATGTCAACATCTCTTTCACATTTGAACTCCTCAGCCACTCCACCACCATTTTTGCCACAAACAAAAGTTCCATGCGCCTGAAAGAAACTCTCAGCATGTTTATTTCTTTTAAAATTAGTTACATACAGTTTCACCGAAATTGGTGAGTCAACGAATGCTAATTCATTATTTACTAGTCAGCGGTCAATCATATTGGACCACAGAACCTTTTCTTTCCTCTGCAACAATTACGTTACATTCAGTTTCTACAGTTTACACCATTGAAGTTTCAGATTTAACAACAGTCCTTACATAAGCATCACCTTACTAGAGACCTTGAAAAGGTTCTTAGAAATAACAAATCTTCAAGAAAATTTACATCATCAATGACTAACAAAAAACCATGCTTCTTGCGAAGTTTAACCAGCTCATGCATTGGTGCAAAGTCCCCATCCATGCTAAACAAGCTGTAGAAGAATAGAATAAAACCCTTTCAGTGAATGTGCGCAAAAGTAAAGTGATGAAAATTTTGGGGATAATCTACAATTAGGTCTTAAACAATGTATGCAACATAAAACTGAATATAAGTAGGTGAAAACCATATCAAAAGTAATAGATGTTTCAACATAGCACAATATATTATACCTTGCTTCAGCCACATAATAATGGTTGCATTTTGAGTCGATAAATGAACTAAAGATAGAAATACCGTATCAAACTCAAGCACTCAGAATAAAATGACAAACCTATCAGTCACGACAACTTTCTTCTTCAACGTACAATTAGATCTGTCAAAATAATAATAATAATAATACAGCTTGGATGAACAATGGGGATTGGAAATGCCATTTAAAAGTTGTCAAAAAAATGTTTAAGATGAAATTTAGGACCTACGATAATGAACTAAGGTGGGACATGTCAGTGTTTGTACACATAAACCTCTCAACAGCAAGATGAATACCATCAATTATTGAAGCATGATTCAGTGCACCTGAAAATATGGCAACTTTATCCTTCTTCATGGATTTTTCAGCTGAAGCTAAGAGAGAAGTGATATTTCCAAGGGCTACCATCACTGCCATATTAGCAGCAAACCCTGTAGGACAAAGAAGACAATCCTAGAGCATAAATTAGGATTAGGTATGCTTCAGTTTGCAGTCGAATATCCTATGTAGTCAAAAGAATGGCACACAGAAATTTTAATGATAATTATGGATATTTTTACAAGAAAAATCCAATAATTGCATGAGAATTCATGCATAAGATACAGATGCATGTGGAATATCCTAAATAGAATTTAGAAGCACCGAATGCCAGATTTCCTAACAGTTTTTACGAAAATTCTTCGAGAAAACAATGGCAATAGCAGGAGGTAACTCAATCCTCGTTTTTCCGCATTTGATTTGTATGCTATAGTTGTATAAGCATATTTGGATCACTGTATATCTTACACATATAGTTTAAGGCAGACCAAACCATCCAAGCACATACCTTTTCAAATTTTTATTATAAACTTCAAAAAAAATATTTATAGTATCATGCAAAGAGCTTCCGTCATTTTTACTTTCGTTATTTGATATTCTTTCATTATAATTTCTTGTAATTTTTTTTTATTATAATAATATGATCAAATATTGTCATATCGTAATTTTCAATTCGACGGTTGTATAAATTATTCCATTTTTAGTTGGAAATTTCTCTTGCAGTATTATTCATCATTGATGTTAGAGTTAAGTATGTGTACATCATCTATCATATAAAATTAATTAAAAAAATATATTAAAATATAAATTTATTTATTTATTTATCATATTATTTTATTGAGTTAAACTTAATCATATTATTTTATAAAATTAATATTTATCATATTTTTTTTTTGTTGCTAGAAAACTACAGTATATGGAACAACTAGAAATACTAAACTTATAAATATAAAAATAAAAATAGACAAGAATTAATATTTTCTTGTTCCTTTTTTTTCTTTACTATTTTATATTTTCAGACCAATTAAAATGGCTTTATATAGTATAAAAAATTGAGCAATCAGTTAAATTAAGTAGCATGAAAATTAATCATTTCAACTTAAACTTAAGCTATTTTTCTAAAAATGAAAAAAAAAATATTTACTTTTGATATTGTAAATACCAATATTTTTGTTGTAATGAGGTATGCTTCAAAATTAACTCCAATTACAAATTAAACATAAAAATAATGTTAATAATAAGATAAATTTTACTCAATAAAATAAAATTATAGTATACTCACATAATTTATTTTTTAACTTCTGAAAAATATTTTCAAAATAACTTGAGCAAAAATTGCTTTAATTAGAAGTGGATAGTTTACAAATATGAGAATGAAAAATTATGAAAATGGTAATGCAAGAAAGATGTATTAAGGATCTCGGGTTTTACTGGATGCAACAATACCCACAATAAAACTTGTGAGGCAGCCAATACATCTTTAAAAAAATTGTTCAAAGTCAAAAATCGACACACATGATGTCAGTTTCTGACAGCCAACAGACTTTTGCCAGTGGGATCCATTCTGACAGAAATCAGCAATCTTACTGCTGGTTTCCAATATTTTAAATTCCTAATTTCTTTAAGTGTAGCACTAGGATTCTAAATATTTTAAAAAATAATCCAATTAAAAAAACAAAACTCCGTTATATGCATGTTCCTTAATTTTAATTACTTACCAAATTGATTATTTATTTGTGCTATTTATGGGAAGACAAACCTTAAAATAATTTTATAGCTATATAATGTTTGGCTGTATCCAGCACCTCGATTTGGAAAATATAAAATAGCTTATTATCGTTGGTTTTTGTTTCTTACAATGGCTGATCATACTCAATTTCACACATCTTTGATATAGCTAATAATAAGTTTGATCCTTCTAATTTCTCCAATCTTTTATCTTTTTTTTTTCCTTAAAAATGCTGCTTCACAGAAATTTTAATGATAATGATGGATATTTTCACAAGAAAAGTCCAATAATTACATGAGAATTCATGCATAAGATACAGATGCATGTGGAAGATCCTAAATAGAATATGATACAATTAGATGATTAAAGAAGTAAATGTTATAATGCATAAAGAGAAGGGAAGAGCGACATAAGTAATTACTTAGAACGCTTATAATATTATGGATAAACTCCATTAATTCTTACAAAGTACACACTTAGACTCCTAGTTTATTCAATGCTACATGACCATTTAGGAGTAATACAGAGACACATTAAATTACTACAATACTCGCATATATATAGCACTCGACATGACACTTGGACTCCTAGTTTATTAAACAACATACATAACCATCTAGGAGTACTAGAAAGACATATTCAAGACAGATATTAGAAACTTTGAATTTGAGAATTATAATCCGTCTTTAAGAGCAAATTATCATCCGGCTTCAGGAATTGCTTGAACCAAACTGCTGAACTCTTGGGAATCCTTGTTAGATTTTTGTCATAATCAATGTAGTAGATGCCGAAACGCACAGTGTAGCCTAGTCTCCATTCAAAGTTATCCAATAACGACCAAGCAAAGAATCCCTTCACATTGACACCCTCCCTTTCCAATTTGGGAAAATAAAATAAGTTAAATTAATTATTGGTCTTCGGATCAAATACACAAAATATATATAACTTACTCGATTGCTTTTTTAAGATAATGAAAATGGCAAAAGTAGCTTTCAATCCTCTTAGGGTCGTCCAGTTGCTCTACTAGGGGCAGTGTGGTATTATTAACCTTATCAATACCTGATGATTGGTTGAAAGATAATATCATTTATTAATTTATGTTAGTATTAGGTTAGATATATAAAAATTTATAATATGAAATTGACTACTCATGATAAGATAGACTAATTTATATGCAAACTTCAAGTTATATAGATTCTTATTTAGCAATCTTAATATATATTTTTCTTATGAGTAGAATTGAGTTTACCATTCTCGGTGACGTAAATAAGCGGATTATTATATTTGTCTTTGATATAGAGTAGAAGACTTCTAAATCCGGTTGGATAAATGCAGAGTCCATGTGTAGCCTCCTGCAAGTATTATCATTAAAATAATTATTGTTTATTAGTTGCAATTATTTTTTGGAAATGAGGTGAGGTTTATTCAGTAAATACGTACTGGAGGACTAATAGGAATTCCATTACGCTCAGCTGCATACACAACAAAAACCATAGATTAATTGTTAATATTAAAACACGTAAATTATAGATTTGGAAATTATAGAATTCATGCTTAATTACAGGAAGTATTAGCTCGAGAATCAGTGAGGATGCTAGGATAAACGGGATGCTTTTCCATATCCTCTGCGTAGATCCCTGTATAATAGTTCAATCCAAGAAAATCAATCGACAGTTTTAGCATTTTGGATTCTTTTTTTGAGAATTTGGGCAATCTATCTCCAACAAGGGATTTCATTGATTTTGGATAGTGACCGTTTATCACTGGATCCATAAACCTGGAATGAAACGAATTAATTATGATTTAGTGCATACAAGTAAGATGAGTAATTTAAGTAGACATACATACATACAAGTAAGATGAGTAATTTATGTAGGCATACATACATACATACCATCCAAACATAAAATCAAGAGCTCGTTGTGCAGCATCTTCATCTTGCTCCGTACAGGTGTAAGGCACGAACCAGTGAGTTACTAATGTTATTCCTATCATCCCTTTTTGAGTCGCCTACAAGTTAAATATTGATGAATGATTAACTACTACTTCTATCATTTACATCTTCTTAATCCCAACGTAAAATCATGCTGTTTCAGAATAGAGTATGGAATATTTAGGGTTTACATTGTACTTTTCCCTGTACAACTTTACAGCAGCAGCATGAGCAAGAAGCTGGTGGTGGCCTACAGTATATGGCTCGGTTGAAGAATTTCCGCCAGTACAATTCAGGTGTTGCCACTCTGAACAACGGCCTGGTGGTGATAAGCCCCGTGCATAGCCCGCCGTACTATAACTCCATGGCTCATTGAATGTGATCCAATGTTTTACTCGATCTCCAAACTTTTCAAAGCAAAGCTCCACGTAATCTCGAAAATCATCTCTGAAAAAATATAATTAGTTATTAAATATAATTTTAATTATTAAATATAATTTTGTTCTAACAAGTGTGAGTGACTTACACAATGCTATGATTAAGAAAACCACCGTACTCGTCTTCCAAGGTCTGGGGAAGATCCCAATGGAATAGAGTTACGAAGGGTTGAATGCCTGCACCAATCATAATATAGCAGAGTAACAAATTAAAATAAAATAAAAGACTACAGAAATTGTATAGATTAATTATAGAAATTATGAAATAAAATTGCTACCGTTGTCTACAAGCTCATTGATGAGGTTATTGTAGTACTGGAGCCCTTCTTCATTCACACCCCCACTTCGCTTTCCCTCTGAATAATATTTAGTTGAATGAAACATTAATTAATTAATTAATTAATTAATGGTATAGTTGAAGATTAGGAAACAAAAATTCAGGATTAACACTCATAATTAAGTTAACCATAATCTCTCCATGGATTACTCTTACTTGGCAAGATTCTTGACCATGAGATTGAAAGTCTGTAAGCATCTAGGCCCGTAAATTTCATAATCGCAACATCATCCTGTAATATACAAAATCATACTATGCTTACACTTAGATCATTTCCATTGTCAATGCTACTTAATCCCACGGGCTTTTACCTTGTAACGATGATATTGGTCGACAGCCACATCTCCATTGCTACCATCCGCTATTTTCTCTGTCGTTTTTGCCAAAGGAATATTATTGCAAATATTCGTAAATATATAGTGTTTAAAATTCAAAGATTAATTGATCAAACATGCAATTCAATTATGGTTATTTCTAAATTACAACAATCAAAAGTTTTCAGACATATACAATAGTTACTTTAACTCTATAAAAGAGGTATGTCAATATATATATATATATATATATATATATATATATTCATCCAATATATTCTATAGAATAATATTTATTTTATACACACACATAATGAATTTTCTACATGTATAAAATAATATATATGTATGAACTTTCTCCACAAATCACACACGCGTATATAAATTTTCTACGTAAATTATGCTAAAATCGTTATTTTTAACTTAATTTTAATTACGTACCCAAATTAATTTTGTATAGGTCCAATAAGTATGTCTGAATCCGATGTTGAACAGGTTTAGTTGCATATATACATATGTTAATTACCCTCAACTTTACTTGTATTATATAGCATCTTAACTATACTCTCTCTGTTTATAAATTTTACTAAAAGTGTATAAGGTACAGTCTCATTATGGTATTATGCAATCTTCAAACCTGTCTCATAATTATATTGTAAAAATAAAATCTCCATATTATATAGTTTCATATTTTGGACATATTGATATGATTCTTTTGTTCTCTTGGTTTTAAACAATTCAGTATGGTACAATATGTTATTTCGAATAATTAATTATTTTTTTCTTAAGAAAACAAAGATATATACTTATCCATTTATAAAAATATGTTTAATAGCTTCAGCCGCAAGAACAGATGCTACAGAAAGTAAAAAATTGACGTTTTGCGGACATGTATCCTCCACCTGCTGCCCCATCTGTCAACCCTCATGCACCACCACCTGTTCGCCCCCATATCCCTCCGTGTGCTCCCTCCGATGAGCACAAAAGGTGGGATGTTGGTAGACCTGGAATGGATCCACCGAAAGGTGTTGATTCGTCCAAAAAAAGGTCTGATATTTTCAATATTTTCGTGGACAACCTACCAAGAGGGTGGC
This sequence comes from Excoecaria agallocha, assembly GCA_037975025.1. NCBI lineage: Eukaryota > Viridiplantae > Streptophyta > Magnoliopsida > Malpighiales > Euphorbiaceae > Excoecaria > Excoecaria agallocha. Next base: position 170,346 of record JBBPFJ010000118.1, read on the forward strand.
CCAACTTTGGTCTTAGGAAGATCTTCTCCTGGTATGGAAACGTGGTGAGTGTCTTTGTATCAAAAAAACAGAGCAGAAGGGGGACTATATTTGGATTTGTTAGAATGACAGGAGTCGATAATATTGAGAAAATTACTGGTAGGCTGAATGGATCATGGCTAGGAAAAAGTCAGATTCGAGTTAATCTGGCTAAGTATGACAGAGTGAAGGAAAAGAACACACCTGCATCTATCAGCAGAGGTGCAGGTAAGCTTAAGCATGGTAGACACGGGTTGGATAAAGGTTATACCTATGCTAACACAACCAGAATGAAGAATCCTATGCGTCACAAAAATATTGGCTTGAGAGATGGCCGATCATATGCAGAAGTAGCATCCTTAAAGAAGACAAATGAAGAGGGTAAAAGAGTGGACACTTATATTAACAATACTCCAGGTGCAGCAAATTTCCACTACAACCCACATCGCACAGACATTGATTGGCTGAATAGGAGCCTAGTGGGCTGGCTTCATCACCCAGAGAGCTGTTTAACCATCCAAGACAGGATGATTGAGGCAGGGTATTTTAACTGTACATGCAGGACTATGGGGGGCAACCTTGTTCTTTTAACATTTTGCACAGAGGAGGAAATGCAGAAAATGATTGAAGATGGAACAACTTGGCTGGCTGAGTGGTTTGAATACGTTCAACCATGGGAACCGAAAGTCATATGCAAAAAGCGTTTCACCTGGATCAGATGTGAAGGGGTACCCTTACACGGTTGGAACAGTGATTTCTTCAGCACTATAGCAGCTACCTTTGGGGGTTTTATTTGTCTTGATGAAAGTACTAGGAACAAGACAAGATTTGATTTAGCCAGAATCTTAATCACGACATCCACACCAGGGAGAATAGATTGTATAATGAAAATCAGAATTGATGACACGATTTTTCCTATCAAGATCACTGAAGAACCTTGCTTGATTTTCCCTCCATCTCAACTTGGGAAGTCTAAAAATTCCCCATCGGCACCATGTTCATCCTCCTCTTCCCCATCATGTTCATCCTCCTCTTCCCCATCATGTTCATCGGTACCAAGGGCAATCCCTTCACCGGTGTCTTCTCAATCAAGCAAGAGGGGGCGCCGTCTTTCCTTGGGAGTTGTTGCAGACTCATTAATTTCCCCTTCAGATGATTACCAGCTACAGCCGGCCTATTTGGAGAATCCCAAGAATCACAAAAAATTTGAAAATCTGGACCAGGTAGAATCTGAACCCCATGATAATCCTTTGGCCCTTGTGGTCTATAACCAAGACCCATTTTGCTTGTCCAGCCCAGTTGGCTCCCGCCTCTCCTTCTCAAGCCCACCCCAAAATTCTCACCCACCTTCTTTCTCCACCCTTGGCCCAATTCAACCTTGTCCACCTGATACCCCTTCCTCGGCACTAGCTCACAATCAGCCTCCTTACTTTGACGACTTAGTAGACTTAGTTGGCCCACAAAGATGTAAAAAGAAAAAGTCAAAAAAGTTGAAGCTTCTTTACCCTGTTGACCCAATGAAGAAATCCCTCATCTGCTCTCAGTATTCTCGTAAGAAGAAAGCGGCCAAAGGAAAAAAAGGCAAAAAAAGAAAAGAACTTGTTCCAACCATGGAATCTTCAAGTGGAGATCAGATGCTGGATGCCGGGAGAGTAGCTGATGAATCGATTACTGATGGGTGCATTCAAGCTAGAAACGCAACCATTTTATCACCCCCCATTTCCATTTCTTCAGCTGAAATTGGCTTAACAGAGGCTAGAAAAGTTCTTGAATTGGCAGATCTAATGGGAGTGAAAATAAGAAAGTCAGAGGCAGAATTCATTAATGAAGTCAAAACCATGGAACAGAAGGACATGGATGCATGGGATAACTCTCCTATCGGCACAGATCATGCTGATTGTAGCCGAAATTACTGAGCCCCTGTTCTCTTTTTGGGTGTGGCCTTTATCTTTCTATGTCAATGCTTTCTTGGAATGTAAGAGGTCTAAACTCCAGCATCAAACGTAAGGCTGTGGGTGCATTAATAAAAAAGAAAGAAATAGGTATGGTTCTCATCCAGGAAACAAAGATGCAGTCCCCCTCCTCCTTAGAGGTACGGCAAATATGGGGTAATCAAAGCCACGACTGGGTTTATCTCGAATCACTAGGCAGCAGCGGAGGGTTGATTGTTTCTTGGAAGTTAGATTTCTTCACCGGAGGCTTACACATGAAAGGAGAAAACTGGATTGCTGTTAAAGGTATGCTGCCATCTCTTAATTCTGAATGTCTTATATGTGCTGTGTATGCTCCCTTGATTGAAGCCGAACAAGCCTCTCTCTGGAACCAACTTAGTCCACTTGTTAAACCCAATTATTCTGTTATCATTGCTGGAGACTTTAATGCTGTACTGCGGCATGAGGAGAGATATAATTCGGGTATGAATAAAAAGGATAAGGCATTTCTGGATTTTGTGAATGCTAATGCTCTTATAGACTTACCTCTAATTGGAAAGCAATTCACTTGGGGTAACTCCTATAGCAGAAGCAGGCTAGACAGATTTTTAGTAAATGATCTCTTTATCACTAGTTGTGGTGCTGTTAAACAATTCTGCCTACCTAAAGGTCTCTCTGACCACTGCCCCATATGGCTTTTTTTGAACAAAGTAGATTGGGGGCCTAAGCCATTTCGATTTTTTGATTGCTGGCTGCAAGCTCCTGGTTTCTTAGACTTGATCAAAGGATGGTGGGAAGGCCTGGGTAGCTGTAAGGATGGACAAATACAGCACAAATTCAAATTTCTCAAAAACAAGATTGCCTCATGGAACAAATCTGAGTTTGGTCTGGTTGATAAAGCCATTGAACAGCTAGAAAATGATCTGGAAGTGATTGATGTTGATCTGGAAAATGAAGATATTCATTTGGTGATCAAGAAAGCTATGTGGAAAAAAAGAATTAACATTCTGAATTCGTTATGGAACAAGCTCAAAATCAAAGAATCTTTATGGAGGCAAAAATCTAGAATTAATTGGGTTAAGAATGGGGACAAAAATACCCATTTTTTTCATCTAGCTGCCTGCCTTAGATCTTCTGCCAACCGCATCAGTCAGTTGCATACCTCTCATGGACTCATTTCTGATATGTTCTCTATTAAGCATGAGATTGTTTCCTTCTATGAAGACCTCTACACAGAAAAAGTCGATCTTCGTCCTCAGATGCCAGCCTATTTTTTTAGAAAACTTTCTTCCTCTTCAGCTAGCTTCTTGGAAAGACCCTTCTCCAAGGAGGAAATAAAAAGAGCTGTTTGGAGTTGTGAAGGCTCAAAAGCTCCAGGACCAGATGGGTTTAACTTCAGTTTTATCAAGGCAGCCTGGGGAATACTGGAAAATGACATTGTTGACATGGTTCACAGATTTTATATTACAGGCAAATTACCAAAAGGTATAAATTCCTCTTTTATAACTTTAATTCCGAAGACCTTGGGAGCTTCCAACTTAAAAGACTTCAGACCAATCAGTCTTATTGGCAGCTTATATAAAATCATCTCAAAGCTTCTGGCATTGAGAATTAGGGAGGTCCTGGGGGAGGTGATCAGTGATGAACAGAGTGCGTTCGTGAAAGGTAGGCAGATCTTGGATGGGATAATGGTAGCAAATGAAATCATTCACTCTCTACAGAAATCTAAGAAGAGTGGACTACTGCTTAAAATAGACTTTCACAAGGCCTTTGACTCGGTGTCTTGGGAGTTTTTAGATCATGTAATGGAAAATATGAACTTTGGACTCATCTGGCGTGCCTGGATAAGAGAGTGTATTTCTTCTGCTAGAGTAGCTATCCTAATAAATGGTAACCCCTCGAGAGAGATACATCTATCTCGCGGGCTCAGGCAAGGAGACCCTCTCTCACCTTTCTTGTTTATACTTGTCACGGAAGGTCTATCAGCTTTGATCAAGAAAGGGAATCAGCTGAACCTTTTTAAGGGAGTAAAACCATCTCCCCACAGCCCACCTAGTTTTGAAGTGACACACCTGCAGTATGCGGACGACACTCTAATTTTGCTTCAAAATAATCTGGAAATGGTTCTTAATGTTAAAAGAATTCTGAGGCTATTTGCTATTATCTCCGGACTGCATATTAATTTCTATAAAAGCTCCTTGAGTGGTGTGAATGTACCCCAAGATATTCTTAACAGCTATGCCACCTCGATTAAATGTCGCATCCAGTCTTTGCCTTGTATTTATCTAGGACTCCCAATTGGAGCAAACCCGCACAGAAAAGCCGTGTGGAAACCAGTTCTGGATAGATTCTCTTCCAAGCTCTCCGGTTGGAAAGGTAGATTTCTCTCAATTGCTGGTAGGCTCATGTTAATCAAGACAACATTATCTAGCCTGCCATTATATTATCTCTCTCTCTTCAAAGCACCGGTGGGTGTGCTCAAGCACCTTAAGAGCACTATGAGAAGATTCCTTTGGGGAGGTTCAGCGGATGTTAATAAAATTTGCAAGGTAGGCTGGAGCATTATTGAAAATCATAAAATGAAGGGAGGTCTAGGAGTAAACTCTTTGGGTATCAGGAACTCTTGTCTCCTCTTCAAATGGCTATGGAGACTGGACTCCTCGGATGATTCCTTATGGCAAAAAATAATTAGATGCAAGTACCAGTTGGGCATTTCGGCTTCCCCAAGCTTCTCACCCTCTGAAAAATTCTCCCCTATTTGGAGAGATATTGTTAATACACAGAAAAATCAATCTCTAGCAAATGGCATACGAATGGAAGTTGGAAGTGGCAACAAATGCTTATTCTGGCATGACGTATGGATTGGGGACACACCTCTTAAACTAAGGTACACACGTCTCTTTTCTCTTACACTGCATCCTGATGCATTGATCATCAACTGCGGCAGCTGGATTGACGGTATCTGGTTTTGGTCTTTTCAATGGAAGAGGAACTTGTGGGTTTGGGAATTGAATTTACTCAATGATCTTTATGAATTGTTGCACTCTTTTTGCTTGTCGCCTGCCAGAAACGATAGGAAAATTTGGAAACACGATCCAAGAGGAATTTTTTCAGTTAAGTCTGCATATACTTGCCTTCAAACCTCGCTTCCTCCCTCGTCTATTTCTGATCTTCCCTTTGGATTGATTTGGAAGAATCTTACACCTCCAAAGGTAGAAATAACCCTGTGGTTGGCTTTATTAGAAAGGTTGGGAACAAAAGTGTATCTGGCTAAGCTTGGCATCCTGCCTTCCTATATCACATCTTGCTTGCTCTGCAACGACCACTCGAACTCAGTCAACCATATTTTCACCCAATGTCCTTTCTCCTCGGGTATTTGGTACAAGCTAGCACATTGGTGGGGTTTCTCGTTTTGTCTGCCTCTCTCTCTAAAAGATCTTCTCTTGCAATGGTATGAGCTCCCAAAAGGAAGACTCCAAAAAAAGGTGTGGTTAATTGTTTTCTTGGCAGCTTTCTGGTCATTATGGTTGGAAAGAAATTCTCGATGCTTTGGTGGTCATTCATGTAGCCTGGACACTTTGTTTCATCTTATCCTAGTAAGGGCGTCCTTCTGGTTAAAGGCTCATAAAGACCTTGATGCTCTTCTGGATCAAAATCTCTTGCTATCCGTGGATGGCCTCAAAAAAATTCACAAGGCTCAAAAGCCCAGGCTTTACTCCTCTTGGATCCCTCCCTCTCCTTCAGTCCTTAAATGGAACACTGACGGATCCTCCCTTGGCAAACCAGGACCATCAGGTGCTGGGGGGGTATTACGCAATCATAAAGGAGAATTCTTGTGTATATTTTCTGTTAAGCTTGGAGTCATGGAGTCTAATCAAGCTGAGCTTTGGGCAGTTGCAAAAGCCTTGTCCTTCTCCCATGAGTTCTTAAAGGAATCAAATTCTGAAGTGATTTTTGAATTAGATGCTTCAAATGTTGTAGCTTGGTTACAACCAAATTGTAAGGAGAGACCCTGGGATTTTGCATGGATCTTTAATCAAATTGAGTGTCTTCTAGACTCTCTAAATCATGTGACCTTCACTCACAAGACTAGAGAAAGCAATGGGACTGCTGATTGTCTTGCAAAACAAGGTGTTAATCGAGCTAATGACTTTGTTGGATGGCTCATTTAACCCCTCTTTCTCAATTGCTATCGCATGGTGGATGTGCCTTTGGTGGTGTGTCATGTTTTTTGCCCCTTTGTTTCTGTTTTCTTGTGATATCAGGAACTTCCGCCCTCTGTTTCCTCACTGGGAGTGGTCTGGCGTACAACTCTTGAGCTGGATAGTATCTGTGGTCGGTTGCTTCTGGACCTGCAGCTGCATACAAAGAGATGCGGGTATTTTGGTGTTCAAATGGTGTCCTCAGACTCTTGGGAAAGTGAAGATCTTTGGGCTGTTGGAGGTTCAATTATGTTGGAGGCTCTATCTGCCGTGCTCATCTGGTCAGCAACAGCCTTGTCTTATTCCCTGTTTTGTTCTGCCATCTACTTTCATGCTTTCATCTTCTCTTGTGGGGCTCTGTTTCTTCTCCTTCTTGGGGGTGGAGGAAGTGGATGGCTGGGAGGTTTTGAGCTTATGTTTACTGCATCTTGCATGCTGGAATCTTTACTTGTGGCTCGAAGGTTTTCGATCATTATCTTAAGGGACCACTGCAGTGTCTCTACCACGAAGTTCAGCCTCTGCTGTCTGTTTTGTTATATGTCTGTATGCTGTCTTTGTGGATAGTCCAGGTCCTTTGTTTTGTTTGCTTTGCTACAGATGTAGCCGAGTGAAACGCTGATATTTGTCATGTTTACTCTGGCTTGTCAGATAGCCACCTTTTAATACTATCATTTTGGCTTATCAAAAAAAAAAATATGTTTAATAATTCATATATGTGTGTGTGTGTGTTAAATTTATCATTTAATTATTCCATCATAGATTTAGTCCATTTAAATAGAAATATGTCCGAAATAATGTAAAAATTGAACGTATTTTATATTTAGTTACACTTTTTATTGAAAGTTAGCTGTCAAATCAACTCTTGGTGGCTAAGATCCAATTCGTACTAGTAATTAAACAATTCATCTTGTTCCATTGAAATTTTGATTTTGTAAGTAAATAGTTTAGAAAGACGACCTGGATGTTCATGAGTCCAAGTATCCCATATACTTGGATTTCTACCACCTTCATTGGCTGCACCTTCATACTGAAGAACAACAACATAAATATATTAGCATATATCTGGAAAAAGAAAATGTAGGGATAAAATATATGCTACAATTTCAGTGTAACTGAAATAAAACTCAAAAGCAGTCAAAAAGAAAAATAACCTGATAAGATGCTGATGCAGTCCCGAAAAGAAAATATGACGGAAAGCTGCTGCGATTAAGGTAAACGGGGCTGAATTTGGGTGATAATGCTACGCTTCCTTTAATCACTAAGCTAAGAAAAAGGATAGACAATAAACTACTTTGTGTTGCCCTATTTGATATTCTGGCCATATTGATAATAGAAGAAGAGAGGAATACAATTTATTCTCCACAACCCTTGATATTTATAGGCTTTTCAATAAGGAAAACACCTAATAAATTAATTTATCAAACTATAGCATAAAGAAGTTGAAAATGTGATATGTAGTTATAAATTTTATGCGTCAATATATTATGGGTTTAGTTACCAAATACGAAATCAATTGATTTTTTTCATTTATGAATCCCATTATTAGAATTTTACTCCCATGGATTTTTTCTTTTTGTCCGTTATTTCCACATATTTATTATTCTCTCCGCTCTACTCATAATTCTAAACTTTTTTCACTCAAAGTGACAATTTTTAAATTTTAAAAATATTAATTACATAACTTGCTATTTTACCCTTATATATACACTAAAAATAAATAAGAAAAATCCATTTTCGGGTCCTGACTTTTTTAAATTTTCTATACATTGGGTGTCTTCATAAAAAAAATTCTCAATTATAACTTTACATTTTAATATGAGATAACACATACTAATTGCTGTTAAAAAGTAGGCCAATTTAAAAATGGTGCAAGCCATTCAACTTAATCCATATAATTTATTTTAGAATTTTAAAAAATATAGATAGGTTATTGGTTATCGTATAATCCAAGTATCTAACGCATTGTTTTTAACAGTACAAATCCAAATTCCGAAAAAAATATATTTCTAGTTTTCAAAGAGGGATATTTATTTATTTAGGTGATATATTTCAGGTATTTTGCATAATTGGTCATTTGATGTAACTCTTGTAAGAATAAAAACTTTTATTTTTGATTTGTAGCATAAAAATCATTCAATTTTAATTTATTTAACAAAAATAAACCAAATAATTTGGTCTGAGTGTTGGGTAAAATGTTGGAATCTCACATTGGAAGATTGACAACTTCACAATTTCTTAGATAGAAATTGAAATATATTAAAGACTAACTAACTATTTAATTGGGATTTATTTTTTAAATGGAGTAATTTTTGTAAAAATTTATAAGAGTTGTACTACAGTAAAATTACATGCATCTTTTATTAGACGCGGACCACATGCCAACTCCTAGTGGTTATTGTTATATTATTTATTCAAACTCTTACACACAGCTACTTAATTTGAAAATAGATAAAAAGTTGAAATGTATTAAAAACTAACTATTTGGGGATTTTTTTTTAAATAGAGCAATTTTTGCAAAAAATTAGAAAAGTTGTACTACATTAAAATTATGTTGCAACCAAAAATCCTATCAATCTGAAGAGAAAGCAATGAGGGGTCAATTTTACTAACGGTTACTGAACTTACGACTTATCACCCGAAAGTAACTGATTTTTTTTCGTAACTTAAAAGTTACTGAACTTATCACATTTTTGCATAAAAGTTATGTTCACCGGTTTCCGACGATGACCCTTGCCGGATTGATGACATGAAATGCTACGTCATATGCCTGGACACACGTGGCACATCTCATGTTTTGATCAATTTCAGTTACGGTCACTGGACTTACGACTTATCATCCAAAAGTAAACAATTTATTTTTCATGATTTAAATGTCATTAAACTTATCACCTTTTTGCAGAAAAATCATCTTAGCCGGATACACATAGAGATGGATTTGTTGCCACATCATCAGCTAATGCGAAACATTTGACATGTCAGCAGCCAAATTACCGTCATCAGCTAATGTGTCATATTTGATACGTCAGCAATCCATATGTATCCATAGTTGATGACGTCCATAGCTGATGATGTGGCAATAAATCTATCTTCATGTGTATTCGGTCAAGATAATTTTTCTGTAAAAAAATAATAAGTTTAGTAATATTTAAGTCACGAAAAATAAGTCAGTTATTTTTGGATGATAAGTCGTAAGTTCAATGATTGTAGGTGAAATTGATCCAAATATGGGACATGACACATGTGTCGAGACATATAACGTGACGTGCTATATCATCAATCCAGCAAGAGTCCTTGTCAGAAACTGGTGAACATGATTTTTATGCAAAAATGTGATAAGTTCAATGACTTTTAAGTCAAAAAAATTAGTTACTTTCGATTGATAAGTCGTAAATCCAGTAACCGTAAATGAAATTGACTCAAGCAATAAGTCTACTGGGAAAGTGATGAGATGTTTATTAGCTCTCTTTCTTGTTCACTGATTGAGAAACCTTATTGTTCCCAATAGCCAAAAGTTGTCAATTTCCATGAGCTGCGTTCCACCATTACTGCCTAAAGCACCTTTTTACTTTATTTTCTTTTTATTGCATTAAAGCAGTGATCAATCAACTTTATGCTTATTAACAGATGGGAAGAATAATCTAAAGTGGCCTTAATGAAGCTGATCCCATGCCTTTCCTTCTCTTATTTATGCCCATCTGCGTCTATTTTTTTTATAATTGATTAGGACTCTTCAAAAAAAAGAAAAGAAAAAAGAAAAAACGTGTGGACTTTCCATATTTATTCACCCTCAATCTCAATAGTTGAATTGAGTGCATCAGTATACAAATTTAAATTTTAAATTTTACACCACCAATAAAAATCTGAGTGGTAATTTGGTGCCCGCATTTTAACCGTATTATCTGTGATATGCACGATACATCCTATTGCATTTCCTAGAGTTATGTTTCATTCGGAATAAAAAAATAAAATTATTATTATTATTTTTTAATTAATCTCATGAGGCTATAAAATATAAACTTGTATTGGCCTTTTTATAATGAATATGAATCCATTTCTTTGGTGGCAATACACAAAGAGACAAGATGGGTAAAAAAAATCAATAATATTTATTACATCTTTTACAAATATCAGAACTAATTGCTTATATTTTTTTACATGCTTATTTTTTAAAATTTTTATTATAAACTTCAAATAAAATATTTATAGTGTCATGCAAAAAGCTTCCATCATCTTTACTTTCGTTATTTGATATTCTCTCGTTATAATTTTTGGCAAATTTTTTTTATTGTAATACTATGATCAAATATTGTTATGTCATTTTCAATTCAACAGTTGTACATATCATTCCATTTTTAGTTGAGAATTTCTCTTGCAATATTATTCATCATTGTTGTTAGAGTTAAGTATGTGTAAATCATCTATCATATAAAATTAATTAAAAAATATTATATTAAAATATAAATTTATTTATTTATCATATCATTTTATTAAGTTAAACTTAATCATATTATTTTATGAAATTAATATTTATCATATTATTTTATTGTTGCTAGAAAACTACAATACATGGAACAACTAGATATACAAAAATTTTAAATATCAAAATAAAAATAGACAAGACTTAATATTTTCTTGTTCCTTTTCTTTTTTCTTTACTATTTTATATTTTCAGACCAATTAAAACGGCTTTATATAGTATGAAAAATTGAGCAATCAGTTAAATTAAGTAGCATGAAAAGTAATCATTTCAACTTAAACTTAAGCTATTTTTCTAAAAATGAAAAAAAAAAACTTACTTTTGATATTGTAAATACTAATATTTTTGTTGTAATAAGGTATGCTTCAAAATTAACTCCAACTACAAATTAAACATAAAAATAAGGTTAATAATAAGATAAATTTTGCTTAACAAAATTAAATTATAGTATACTCACGTAATTTTTTTTTTAACTTCTGACAAATTTTTTCAAAATAACTTGAGCAAAAATTGCTTTAATTAGAAGTGGATAGTTTACAAACATGAGAATGAAAAATTATGAAAATGGTAATGCAGAGAAAGATGTATGTTGATGAATGAACGTTGGTGAAAGGAGCGAATGAAAGAAAGGGGAGAATGGGTTTCCCATTTTCATACTTCAAATAGATTTTTCAGTCCTTTCAATGATATTTTTCAGATGAGAATGTGTTTTTTTCTTTTTTTCTTTTTTTTTTTCTTTGGAGAGGGTTAAGTTTATTTAGCAAGGGCTTAAAGATGAGATAAAATAAAATAAAAGATGGAAGGCTGAATAAAGCAAAACGGTAAAATTATTCAAAAGACGTGGGCCTTTCAAAGATTAGAAATTGCAAATTACGAAGCAATTTTGTAAAATGGTCATAAAAGGCCATCGATGGTGCCCTTTTCCAGCGTTGGTTGGTCTCAATGTTTTGACAAGTCACTCAGTTTCATTTTAAAAAATATTTTTTTATTTTAATTTATTTTAAATATTATTTTAAAATTTTAAAAAAATATATATATATTTATTATATAACTTATTAAATATTTTTTTATTTTCTATTTTTATCTAAAATTAAATAAAATTTTTAAAAATATAAAAGGATATTTTTATCAATTACTATAATTTTTTTTATGAAATTGAGATATTTTAATCATTTTCTTAAATCTCATAAAAAATAGAAAATTACCCCTTAAAATGAAACAAATGGAGTATCAAAAAAGCAATATTACCATGGATCCATTGTTTCAAAAAAAAGGTATATCACCTGTCAAACAGAGCAGATATAGGGATAATTTTCTCATATATTTACTTTATTTCGGTATAGGTCTATATATACAGAGAAGGTAACAAACTAGATAAGAAGCTAATTAATAACTAAATTATCTAGTTCCAGAGAAATCCTATTTTATACAAATCAGGAATCCTGATAATACAAATCTCCTACTGTCACTGCACAAATCACGCCAACACTCCCCCTCAAGTTGATGTGTAGATATCTTGCGTGCCCAACTTGTCAAGTGATTTAGAGAATACAATACTTGAAACTACCTTGGTCAGGATATCAGCTAACCGATCTTCGAATTTTACAAATGGAACTTCAATAATGTGAGCTTCTAACTTTTCTTTGATGAAGTGCCTATCTACTTTTATATGCTTGGTGCAATCATGTTGTACCGGGTTATGAGCTATTGAAATTGCAGCTTTATTGTCGCAATATAAAGGCATACCTTTAGACTTAAAACCCAAGTCTCCCATTACTGCTTTCACCCATAACAACTCATATATACCTTATGCCACTGCTTTGTACTCGGCTTCAGCACTTGATCTTGATACAACCTTCAGCTTTTTACTCCTTCAAGTTATAAGATTATCGCCAACAAAGGTGAAATATCCTGCTGTAGAATGCCTGTTAGTATTATCTCCTGCCCAATTCGAATCAGTATACCCCTTAATATCTAAGTGGTCATTCTTAGCAAATATAATCCCTTTTCCTGGAAAGCCCTTCAAGTATCATAAAATGCGATCCACAGCATTCATATGTCTTTCATTTGGAGCATGCATAAACATACTGACAACACTAACAGCATAAGCTATATCCGATCTTGTATGAGACAAATAAATAAGTCTACCAGCAAGTCACTGATATCTCTCCTTATTAGTAGGAACATCACTCAGATCTTCATGTAGCTTATGATTCTGTTCAATTGGAGTGTCAGGTGGTATGCAGTCTAGCATTTCTATTTCTGTTAACAAATCCAATACATATTTTCTTTGAGAAAGAAAAATGCCTTGGTTTGATCGGATCACTTCTATACCTAGAAAATATTTTAGTTCGTCAAGCTCTTTCATCTCAAATTCATTTGACAAATATTTCTTTCAATCTCAATCTCATCACTACCAATCAATATCATATCATTTACATAAATAATTAAAGCAGTTATCTTGTTTTGACTATGCTTTAAAAATAATGTGTGATCTGAATTGCTTTGTTTGTACCCAAAGTTCTTCATTGTCAGTGTAAATCTTTCAAACCAAGCTCGGGGAGATGCTCTCTTTACCTTGCATACCATTGTTGACTTTCCTAAAACATTCGATGGACCATTCATGTATCTTTTTTGTAGCTCTGAGATACCCAGCGAAAGATCCATATACACCTCTTCTTGAAGTTCCTTATGCAGGAAAGCATTTTTCACATCATATTGCAATAATGGCTAATTTTGATTAGCAGCCACAGAAAGTAACACATGGACAATGTTAATTTTTGCCACAGGGGTAAATATCTCATTATAATCTCCCTATACTTTTGAGCATTATAATCTCCTTATACTTTTGAGTGTATCCTTTTGCAACCAACCTTGCCTTGTATCTTTCTATGGAGCCATCTGCCTTGTGCTTTACTATAAAAATCCATCGGCACCCAATAGTCTTCTTTCCTGGAGGCAATAGAACAACATCTCAAGTGTAATTCTTTTTTAACGCTTCATTTCTTCAATCCATTTAGTATTTGCTAATGCATCCTGCAATTATCTTGGAATAGATACAATAGATATTTGACACAAGATAGATTTATATGATTTTGAAACTCTATGGGTGGACATATAATTACTGATGGGGTACTTAGCTTTACTATTTAGATCCACTTCATATTGGGTTTTTGGTTTATCGCGATTTTTCTGGGTTGGTAATTGGTAATTTGATTGGTTTGTTTCAGTTTCAGTTTCAGATTCAGGTTCAAGTTTATGACTGATATTCAACATCTCATCTATTTCATTTAAATCACCTTCAGAAGGTACCTCATCAGTTTCATTAAAACCTAAATGAGGCTCAGAAAGTAAATTCGGCTCAGAAAACACCTCAGTTGAAGCTTCAAGAGTAGATTAAACGTTGTTCTGTGGTGAGAGAGAGAAGTTATCGCTTGTAGTTTCATTAGGAAGAAATGTAATTGGAGTATTATGGCTATTCTTTTCAAGAGTATGATTTCTATCAATTCTTCTTGAAGAGAAGAGCCATTAGTAAAGAAATAAGCCATATTCTCATGGAAGGTAACATCTATAGTGACATGCACCTTTTTAGTAGGAGGATGATAGCATCGATATCCTTTTTAGTGTGATGTATATCCAATAAAAACACATCTGATAGACCGAGGAGATAGTTTGCTACTTTGATGATTGTGAATGTGTACATATGCAACACATCCAAAAACTTTAAGAGGGAGATCAGAGACATGAGGCATATCTTTTATTTTTGCTATAAGGATTTGAAGTGGAGTTTGAAAAGTAAGGACACTAGAAGGTACTCTAATGATAACATACATAGCAGATAATAAAGCATCACCCCATAGGTTTTTAAGAACATTCTTATCAAATAAGAGAGCATGAGTAACCTCTAGAAGTTGATGATTACGTCATTTTGCAATACCATTTTGTTATGGGGTATTAGGGCAAGAAGTTTGATGAATGATGCCTTATGTTTGAAAGAAAATAGCAAGGTCCTTGGTGAGATATTCACCTCCATTATCTGAATGTAGCACTTTGATAGTTTTGGAAAATTGGGTATTAACCATAGTGCAAAATTATTTGATGACAGTACTGACATCACTCTTATATTTAAGTAAATAAACTCATATAATATGCGTGCAATCATCAATAAAGGTAATAAACCATCGCATACCATTAGAAGTAGAATGTTGAGAAGGGTCTTATACATCCGAATGAACCAAAGTAAATGGCATTAATGATTTAGTATCACTTTTTGGAAACACAGTACGATGACTTTTAGCTAAAACACAAGGTTCACAAGCAGAACATTTAAAGTCAGTACTACAAGACTCGAACAAACTAGGAAATATGTGTTTTAAATAGTCAAATGACGGATGTCCTAAGCGTAGATGCCATAACCAAATTAATTTTTCTTTTTCCAATGCATGCTTACTGGTTTGATGTGCTGCATTATCTGACTTTGAGTCCTGATGAAAATACCACAAGTCTTCTCTCTTAAAACCACATCCAATCTCCTCCTGAGTGCAGAAGTCCTGAAAAAAACAATGGTTTGGGAAAAAATGACAAGAATATGCATTCATAAGTTTAGACTCAGATCATAAATCATTCTCTAAATCTGAAACTAGAAGGAAATTCGGCAATGTTATGTTCGGTGTGAGTTGAACGGTACCAATACCAATAACAACCATTTTCTGACCATTAGTAGTCGTAACAAAGTCATTTGTGAGGTTTTTTGTGAGGGTGGTGAGTTTCTTAGAGTTTTTAGTCATATGATATGTTGCTCTTGTGTCAAATATCCATGCATTATTACAAATAGAAGCAGAGGTACATAAAGCATAACTAAAGTTACCTGTGTGGGCTTCATCTATATTTTCAGCAATAGTAGTGGTAGCAAGTGATGTTTTTCTATTTTTCCTTTTAGCAATAAGTTCATCAGCCCATTTAGGTCGACCATGAAGCTTCCAACACTTGTCAACTATATGATTCTTACCACAATAAGTGCATTTAAGTTCAGTGTTAATTGAACTACCAAAGTTAGAGGATGGCTCAGAAAGCCTACCTTCTTTCCATTTACAAGCAGCCAAGGCACTACCACTAGGATTTTCCTCATCTGTCATAGTTTTGAATCGAGTGTCCTCTTCACAAATCATAGCATAAATTTCTAAGACATCAGGAAGAGGATTGGATCAAAGGATATTTGCACGAGCGGCATCGAGATAAGAATCTAATCCTGCCAAAAAAATGTAGACACAAAAATTTGTGATAGTTGCTAAGTGAGTGCAAAGATCAACCTCATTTTTTATTAATGGAGGATTGATGACATCAAGTTCTTGCCAAATTTTTTGTAAGCTTCATAGTAAGCTTCAAGATTGCGGCCTTCTTGTTTGATGTTAACAGATTTTCATGTTAACTCATATATTTTTGAAGAATTGTTACCCAGGGTATAAGTTTTCTCTACAGGATTCCAGATGGCTACTGCAGTAGGAAGACGATCAAAGAGAACTCTTACATGCTTCTCCATTGAGTTAAGGAGCCATGTCTAGACTATACAGTTTTCCTCCTCCCAAGTTTCATAAGCTTCAACAACAGTTTCCACAGGAGCCTACTTTGTCCCTGTAATATAGCCAAGTTTTTTCTTACTTGCAATGGACATGCATGCAATACGTGCCCATGAGTCATAGTTAGCACGACCAATCAATTTTTCAAGAGCAATTCTGAAGTTATTAGATGTTTCACCCACCATATTTTGGGAAAAAATATAGGGTAGTAGCGGAAGAATATTGTAGTGTTTTAGAATAGTAAGAACAGATCCTAGAATTCTAGGATTAACAAGAGAATAATTTTTAGAGCTAGGAACTCTGCTCTGATATCATGTCAAACAGAGCAGATATGAGATAATTTTCTCATATATTTACTTTATTCCGGTATAGGTATATATATACAGAGGAGGTAACAAACTAGATAAGAAGCTAATAACTAACTTATCTAGTTTCAGAGAAATCCTATTTTATACAAATCAGGAATCCTGATAATACAAATCTCTTACTATCACAGCACAAATCACATCAACATAACCATGCCGCTTTTATCATCCTATTTGCCTAATTTCTTTTATTGTAACCTTAAAATTATAAATTCTTTATTAAAACACACCAAACTAAAAAAAGTCCAAAAATTACAGAGCATATACTTAATAGCACTAAAAAATAAGTAAAGCAAAAGAAATTATAATAGAAATTCGGTATTATAAAAGTAAGTTGACTTGCGATTTCATTAATGTCACGAGAAAGCAATTAAGATTTCACATTATTGGAACAAAACTAATTTAATTAATTGAAAATTTTTTATTTAGATTGGATCTATTGTTTATGAAACAAATCAACAACATGTTGTCACATAAGAAACAATAATTATTAAAGGAATTATTATGCAAATATAGTTTGTTTTAATTTATTTTCTTGCATGAAATATGCCATTGTTTTGGTTTATGAATAATTTTAAGGATCCGAAATGGAAGAAATATTATGATTACTTCTGTATTAATTAGTAATAACTTGATTGGTTTGTGATTATTTTCAGGGTTAAGCAAGATACATAGCTAATCCAATAATAACATGATACATTTGTAAAAATGATTAAAAAAAAAAGTATCAATATACCATTAATCTGATTTATTTATGTTACATAGACAGGATCTGAGACAATAATTTTCCATTATCTATATCTTACAACGTTAATGTATGTAATTTCTATAGTTGGCCAACCACTTCTTCACATGAAAAATAGAAAAAAAAATCCAAAAACATAACAATATATGTGCACATATAAAATCAACAAATAATCTGAAAACTTGCACAACACACATATAAACCTTAACAACAGATGAATTATTTATCATGATTTTACTTCATCAATTACACAATGATTAAAATAAATTCAAAACCACTCATGATCAAACTTAATTAAACTGGAAAATCAAACCGAATAATTCTAAATTTAAATAGAGTACTTATTTGATCAATCTTTTGATAGAAAAATTATTATCTAAACCCGTTTCATGAATTTTTCGTATACCAAATTAATAGTAAATGGTCACATACAACTAGTAATTACTTTTCCACCTATGTGACGTTCTACATTTAGTTTGATCCAAAAAAAATTTCATGTACCGGTTTGGATAAGTTTTTTTCCTTTGGATAAACTAAACCCTAAACCGATTAAAATCTGGGAATCAAAACAACCTTCAAAGGATTTTTCATATTGATAGTGAGACCAAATTTCTCAGTTAAATCAACATCATCTCCATCACCAGGCAACCATTGAAAATTCCAAACCAGATTAGCAACCAAATATTCCATATGGAGCATAGCCAATCCATAGCCAGGGCAAATCCTCCTCCCAGCGAAGATGTGGCTCCACGAAAATGGGGTTATTGCCATTATTGGACCTAAGCTTAAGATTGTTGATCAGGTTCTCAAGCACTCGCTTTCTGATACTAGAGAAATATTTGAGGTGTGAAGGATGGAGAACTCCGGCGGTGAGATTCCGGCGAAGGGCACGCCAAACCGGTCCATAAGGTGATTTGCTGATGATTTTCTTGGAGTTGCTAACGATGATGTTGTTGATGGATTGAGGGCGGTCGGCAAAAACGGCACCGTTTTGGATAAGAGCTTGGTGGGCTAGAGAATGGTTGGTTATGTAAATGGTGGGTGTAGAGCCAAGGTGGATGCTAATAAGAGGGCCATATTTTTTGGTTAATTTTGAGACAATAGGACCTAATTCAAAAAATGATTTCCCACCCAAAACGAAGTTGGATAAAAATGAAATTCTCGGGGGTCCAGGTGGGAGGTTTTTGTAATTAGTGGATTTTGATGAGGAGAAAGAAGAAAGAAGAAAAGTTATGAGTGGCTTTAGTAGGAGACATATGGAAAGAGAGACAAAGATGATTAGTAGATCCATATGTCTTTGTCCTTAATGTAGTTTGGTTTGGTTGTAGCATTGAGGTATTTATAGGAATTTGGTATTTTTTTTTCAATAATTCATTCAGGTTATAATTAATTTAAAACTTAAACATAAAATTTTTAATCAAAAAATAAAGAATTTTCTACCATTTAGTTTCGTTTCGAACTAGAAAATTTTAGTTAAGAGATATTATAGGATCCTCTACACATATTGTGAGGTGAATTTAAAAAAAAAAAAAATTGTTTGTTTGTGGAGCAATAGATGACATTTTTGGAGATTCATAAAGATTTGCAAGTAATTAAAGTCAATGATGTATCTTTAATTTCGGTTTCATTCTTTAACACTATATATATGATCAGTTCTTTTGTCATTGTTGTCAATTATTTTTTACCCAAATGCTCACTTATTGTACTGATTTGTACGTTTTAGTTTAGCGGTGTCATCTTAAATTAGAAAATTAAGGATGCTTTCGGAAAGGATTTTATTTTAAATTTTTAATTTTTTTATTTAAAAATAAAATAAAAATATATTCGATAAATTTATTTTTATTTTTATAAAAAATTAAGAAGTGATTTTCACATTAAAAACAAAAATTAAAAATCTTCAAAATGTGATTTTTATGGTTTTATTTTTATTAACAATTTAATTACTTTATTTTTATTATCACCATCACTACCACTATCACTGTTGCTGTCGCCACCGCTACCGCACCGTTACCATCACCATCATATTGTCGCTGCCACCACACTGCCGTCACTACCATTACTATCATGTCATTGCTAACACCACCACCATTCTACTGCTGTTGCCACCACATAGTTACTGTCGCCGCCGCCACCACCACACCGCTGCCACTACCACCATCATCGCTTCTGCCATTGCCACCACTGCTACTGTTACTGCCATCACTGCTACTGCCACAGCCACCTCTACCATCACCACCAGACTATCGCTGCTGCTACCACTACACCACTACCGCTGCCGCCACCACCACACTACTATTACCGTCGTCGCCATCACCATCACCATCACCACCTCTACTGCCGTTGCCATTACCACCACCATACTGCCACCATTGCCTCCATTACCATCACCATCGAAATTATTATTATAATATACATTAATAATTAAAAAAATATATACGAATAATTAAAAAATATGATATAACTTTTAAATAAATAAAATAATTTTTAAAAAATAGATAATAAAAATTAAAAATAGTTTCTGGATTTTGAAAATTAAAATTTGACAACTTTACTGAACGCATCCTAAGATTTAAAATTCGAATTTTAATTAGTTGTATCCAAAAATAATATGAAATTAGTAATAAAAATGATATTGAAATAGTTTTGCAACCAGAGATCGAGTTCAGTGGGATCAAAATTTTTCTCAACTAATAAAAATTTATTGACATAAAAAAATAATTTTATGATATTAAAATAATATTTGTAAAAATATTAATAATATTATAATTATGTTTTGCAAGTTTTCATAATTTTAAACTATTTAATAATTATTTTATTTTCAATAGTTTCGATACATTATTTTTATCCTTTGCACAGAAATTGATTTCAGGTTGCTTGGGTACTGCCAATTCAGTTTTGCTCTGTATTTGTTTTGTTTAATTTGCTGCTGTACTCTGGTTTTCCCACCTGTGAAATAAAAATTTCCAACTTATTAAAAAAAAAAAAAGCAAAAGGTGTAAAAATACCTTTAATATTTAAAAAAATATAATTTTATTTTTAATATTTAATTACGTATAATATTGCCTTTAAAGTTATCAAAATTATACAATTTTACCATTTAAATAACAAAGCCATTAGTTTAACGTTATTCTATCAAAATAGTGTAATGTGTAGATACCAGTGGTCAAAAAACGGAATATGATCAAACTAATAGTTTTATTATTTTATAAATAAAATTATACTATTTTGATGATTATATGAGTAATATTGCATGTAATTAAATATTAAAAATAAAATTATTTTTTTTATAAACATTAAGGGCATATTTTGCAGGTTAAATCTATTTAATACAATTAACCAAATTGTTTGCCCCGACTCAAATACGAAAAAGATCTCTACTTCGGGAAAAACATGAAATGTAATTTTGCTCCTTTTGAAACACGAGGAATACGATTAATTTTTTTTACGTTTTTTAAATTACTCTTTATATTTATTTATTAGTTATAATTATCGGTATTATTTAGTTCGAATTAAGTTGATGCACTATAAAGATAAAATTTTTTGGTATTAATTTTTTTTATTTATAAAACTCGAATTCAAAATTTTATTTAAATAAAACAAGTGCTAAATTACTTGAATATTGGTCATTTTAAAATTAATTTTTATTTCATCTTAAGCTGTTGTAACTAATGACTTCCTTTTTTTTTTTTTTTGATAAGCTGAATATTTATTAGAAAGAGAGCTGGAAGCCGAACTAGCTAAACCAGCCATTAGATACAGACAACAAACCAAGGCCTGCTGTATAAACTAAAGGGAAAGCAGAAACCTATCTATCAAACAAGCTTACAGCCAATACAAAATAACGCAGTCTGAATCTAACATGAGACCTCACAACATGAACAAAAGACTGCAGGGTACAAGGCCGAAACAAGCCACACACAACTGCAGGAGAACAATCCCTGCAGCAGCAGTAACCCCCCACATTAAAACATCAAGCAGCGGTGTGCCTTGCATAATCAATTGAAGGACGGAACTAGAGCCATGATTGCAAAAACTGAGCAGGCAGGAGCCCAAGAAACAGAGCAGCTGTGTCCAACTAATTGACAGCCGAGCCTGCTACATTTCCAGATTAACTGGAGCTTAATTCCAACAAACAGAGGCTAGGTGCAAGGACACCAAGAGAACAAGACCAGCAGACTCTCACTAGCAATTCAGAACTGAGCCACGAGGAAGCACAATCAAGGCTCTGACTTAATGGATCAGCAGCGCTCCCCGACAGTCCATAAAGCACAGCCTCTGAGTATGGAACTGCCGTTAGCCATCATCAGTACCACCTAAATAAGAATCCTAGTCATCAAAATTGGGAATTAGAGAATTGGACATGGCTGGGAAGCCTTGATTTTACTATCAATAACTTAGTTTGTCTCTTTTACAAGTTTGACTGGTGCAGATTAATATGAATTAATCGGATTAAATGAATTTTAAATATTAAATGGTTATTCCAAAAAAATAAAAATATATGCTAATCAAATAATCATCATAAGAGGCAGGAAAACATCACAATACACACAACATCAAAACATAATTAGTAATTAATCATATACTTAATTGATAAAATTTTCATAACAAGACATGGTGCTTTGAAGATGTCAATAATTCATATAAATATGTAAGTCAATGATCCAAAAAAAACTTCTTTGATTTTAATATGTAAGTTGATGCTGGCAACCGCTTAATTATGATATGTGTTTCATTGTGTACGAATATTTATAAAAAATGTATTAGAAAAAATTTTAAAAATTGGAATAATTTTGAATAGCACAACTTAATGTTGCGTGGTCAAAAGTGAGATCCTCGGACATTTGACATCACATCAATTTAAAATCAATATGATTGGTATCTTGAATATTTATTTCAAATGCCATGATGTGGCTTAATGTCAAAAGTTTCCATACGCATGCAATCCAACGGCATCAAAGTTTTTTTTTTTTTTAACATATACTAAATTATTATATAATAAATATGTTGAATATTTGTTGTAAATGATGAGCTGTAGCTTAATGGTAAACAACTCAGCTTAATGGTAAAAATGCACTTTACTATATACCCATCATGCGGGTTCAAATCTTAAAACAACTTTATTTTTTTTCTTTATGATTTTTTAATTATTTTTATATTAAAAATTATAACTATTTTTTTTTACATTTTTTATATTTTAATTAATAAAAATTATGGTAGTAGAAATATGCATGTTCGAATTTTAGGACAAAATTTTTCTCAAATTTTTTCATTGTTTTTCGTATTGAAATTTATTTATAATTAAAATTGTGGCTTAATGGAAAAAAGTGCACTCCACTACCCAATCCATGCAGGTTGGAATCTCAAGACAACCATTTTCTTTTTTCTTTTTTCTAATTTTTTCATTATTTTTCATATTAAAATTTATAATTAATTTTTTATATTATTTTTCATATTTCAATTATTTAAAATTATGGTAGTAGAGCCATGTAGGTTCAAATCTTAAAACAACTATTTTCCTTTTATTTTTTAATTATTTTTCATATTAGAATATGTAACTAATTTTTTTAATTAATTTTCATACTTCAATTAGCTATAAATTTTAATCTGAAAAATAATAAAAAAATTTTAAAAAAAGAAAAAAAATGGTTGTTATTAGGGTTGTACACGATACAGTCCAATTAGGAGATTTATAAATCTCCGTATTATTTTGAAATTTCAGATATTTTAAAAATTAAGTATTGTAACTGTCATCACAATTCGGGACAATTCGGTACAATTCTATAAAAATTCGGTACGATTCTTCAGTTCTTTCGGTACAAAATAATACAATACAATACAATTTGATATTTAGGATAATTCAATATTTTTAAAATTTTGCATGTTTTAAGACATTAAAATGAAAAGCAATAGTCATTTTTCAGTACATGTATCTATTAAAATATTAATACCTATGATGCTCTATTTGAGAATCAAATAAGCAAGCATTTATTAATAAAAATCTATACAAATATTGAATATGAAACTCAATTAATTTCTAATTAATACATGATTATACAATCGTATAATACATTAATCGATAATATTTCATTATATATAATAAAATTAATTGATAAAATTTTATTATTATAATAATTTTATACAATTATATTATTAATTTAAATACTTAATTACTTATATAAGTATTGTACAGAAATAGATGAATTTTAGTTGATTGATGCTGAAAGGAAATGAAATTAATTGCTAATGTGATTATATACTGATATAATTATGTTAATTGGTAAGGTGATTATATACATATATAATTACACTATTTGGTAAATTTTCATTAATATAATAATTATATTGTTAATTTGCATACTCAATTACTCATAAAGATATTGTGCAAAAATTGATGAATACTAGTTGAGTGATAATGAAAAAAAAATAAAATTAATTGTTAAGGTGATTATATACATATATAATTACACAAATTGGTAAAATTTTATTAATATAATAATTGTATATAATTGTATTGTTAATTTAAATACTTAATTACTCATATAGGTATTGTGAAAAAATTAATGAAAGTTACGTTAAGTGATACTGAGAGTATATGCACTCATATAAGTACATTTAATCATTCATGATATAAAGATAAATAAAATTAATTGATAAGATAATTACATACTCATTTAATTATATTAATTGATAAAATTTTTATATACCATAACTATATATAATCACATTATTGATTTGCAACTCTATTATTAATATAGGTATTGTACGAAAATATATAAATACTAGTTGAATGATACAAAAAACAAGTGAAATTAATTGGTAAAATAATTATACACTTATATAATACAATAATTGTAATATTTCATTATATATAATAAATATATTTAATTACATTATTAGTTTAGATATTCATAAGGGTATTGTCCTAAAAATATATGAGTATTAGTTAATTGGTACTCAAAGTAAATGAAATTAATTGATAAAGTACTTATATGATAGATTGATTAACTTACATATCTATATAGATATTTATAAAGAAAATAAAATAGTAGTTGAGTGATATTAAAGATAAATTCATTAAATTAAACGCAAACTATTTTAGTTATATATTCATATTCATATATATACATAGAATGATTATTATAATAATTAAATTTATGTTTTTAATAATTAAAATATTTAGTTTAATTTATTAACTAATTATTATTTTAAATTTTTATATTAAAATATATAATTTAAATAATTATAAAGTTAAATTTATGCAGTACATATATAATAAAAATTATAAGTAATATTTATATATAAATTATTAGTATTATATATAATAATTAATAAATATCGGTTCTTTCGGTATAATTCGGTATAAGACAATTCTGTACAGTTCAATACGGTTCTCGATCCAGTTTTAAGTAAAATATCCAGATCCATTCCAAATAAAGTCAACGGTATAATTCGATTCGGTTCTAGTTAAAAAGTCAACGGTATAGTTCGATTCTGAATTTTTTTTTTCGATACTTCGATTTGGTATAGAAAGATCCAAATACATGTACACCCCTAACTGTCATAGGATTCGAACCCACATGAGTCTACTACTATAATTTTAATTAATTTAAATATGAAAAATAATGTAAAAAAATTAGTTACTTCACTTGAAATATGAAAAATAATTTAAAAAATTAGTTATAATAAAAATTGCATGGCTCTACTATCATAATTTTAATTAATTGAAATATGGAACATAATGTAAAAAGAATTAGTTACTTGAAATATGAAAAGCAACGTAAAAAAATTAGTTATAAATTCTAATAAGAAAAATAATTACAAAATTATAAAAAATAATGAAAAAAAAATTAGTCACTTAACCCGCATTGCGGGCGGATAATTTCTGTCCGATATGTTCATAAAAAAGGTAAAATACTCTTTTTCAATTACTTAAAGATATCGTCAGTATTTGGACCCAAAATCTTTTTTTTTTTAATTAATAATGAATAACAATCAAAAAACCAAAAAACCGAAGAGAGGTAAAAAAAGAAGAAGCTTGTAGTAGTAAATCTTATGAAGTACTCTCTACTAATAAATCGTATAAGAAAAAAAAAATATGTCATGAAAATAATATTACAAATTTTTTGAAGGCTTTTCTTTTGATATAGAGAAAAGAAGAGTGGCAGTTCGACTTATGGCTGATACATATTTATTTTCAAATTCACACTAGTAAAACTGAAACCACCTTAGTTGCAACTATTATTTTCAAAATCCACTTATATACAGCTAATACAGATGTTAGATAATAATAATTTTATTTTAAGAAATGTTAGATAATAATAATTCTATAATTACTAAAACATTTCATACTATTTTTTTTATTACAATTAATTATATATAGACACTGCAATTTTCATCATTAGGTAATTATTTAAATATTTACATTTGTAGTATTAAATCTTATAAAATCTAGGAGATAAACAAGCTTTTAATGAATTTTTTATGGCAGCATATGTTAAATTAAAAAAGAAGTGAGAAACAGAGCAAGGAACTGATGTTTTATTTTCTCATATCTTTCTAAGATACAGTTTATGCTTATATACTAACACTACAAAAAATTGGCAATTAGCGACGGAAATTTCTGTCGCTAATTGAAAAATTCCGTCGCTAATATAGTTTGGCGACTGCGCGACTGGGATTATAAACTCAAATGCATATCTTCAAATTGAATAATATTCATTTCTTCACTCTACTTTCTGCATCAATAATTCATCATATCATACAAATTGGAAGACACGAAACTATCTTACACAAACATGAACAAAACAAACAATGGTCAACAAAGCACAGATCTTGGAAATAACTAAGAATCCTGTGAATCAGAGCCAGATGAAGGGTACCCAATTCCATGGCGTTTTTGAGGGAAGAGCATGAAAATGGCACTTGAAACAGCTCCGATAGCCGAAGGAAAAACCATAAGCAAAATCTTCTCGTCAGACTTAAATGAAGGGTAAAAGCATTCCACAGTATTACTATCCAAAAGAGACAGCACAGCAAACACAACCAGCGAGAGCAACGAGTGAACAAAGTCACCAAACCGAAGCTTATATTTTGACAAATCCACAGAATCAGAGCTTGGACTTGGCCATAACCCTTCAATGGTAGCAATACCATAGTGAGTGTTCCCATTACTGTCCACGTAACTGTCAGTGAAAGAAGAGAAAGCACAAGAAAATCCACAAAGGCCAATTAGAAAGCCAGTTAAGTACTTGTTAATGGTGTGGCATTCGCCATTGTTGGTGAAGACAGGATTAAGGAACTGGAATAGGAAAACTGTTCCTGTCGGAAGAAGCTTCACCAGGTTGCCAAGTCCTGAGAATGTTTTGTCTTTCATCGATTTCTTGGAATTGTTTTCGGAGGACAACAGAGGGCTGCTTGTGGCAATTTTGATTTTGTTTTCTGAATTATGGATTAGGCGGTTTGGTTGTTGAAACAGAATTTGAAGGGTATTTATAGAAAGATTTAAGATGATGGAGGATTTAATATATAAATATATTAATTGTGTTGTTTGCCCAAAGCTTTGAACTCTTTCTCAGTTCTTTGCTTCCCTTCATGTGTCAAGAACATCAAAACATCTATATGGCAAACGAACTTAGTGGCAATATACTTCTGGCATTAAGTGGCTTACCACCTTCCCATCTTTTGGTAAAATTCATAACAATTCTTCAGAATCTCTATGCATCGCTCATCTCCCCAGTTGTGAAGTACGTCCTGCCGTGCATGGATTATATGTAAATCATCTCGTTACATTTAATTTTAAGGAAAAATACATCTATACTTAGCCAAAAGTTCTAATTACACCTCAACTTTATAAATATTTTACAAGTAAAAGTTAGCAAAAAATAACTTATTGTCCGGTTGGCAATATGCACGAATTAATTATCCTCAATATATATATATATATATATATATATATATATATATATATATACTATAGTACTTTCAATAGTCTTTTTATACATGTTTTTTTTTTGTTATATTAAGAGATAATAGATACACTTTGTTAAACGATAATAAAAAAAATACACCTATTAAAAGAATTTAAATAGATAATAAATGTACTTTTAGCAACATCGGAACATAATATGTGCACATTGCCATATTTAAGTGGATCATAAATTATTTTTTCCAATCTCATATATATAAAATTTCATATACAACTAAAATTTTTTACCAACTACGATTGTATTTTTTTTTTATGTATTATCACCAATTTTTAGTTAATTAAGTCCTTATATATATATATTGCATTGGTTAACCGAAACCATCGGTTTTTTCAGATCTTGGACCAAAACCAAAAATCAAAATATCTCAAATTTACTAACTTAAACTGTAACCATTGGGGTCGGTTGATTTCAGTCCAATTTTTTGGTTTAATCATTTTTTCGGTTTATTTTGGTCAACCCTAATTCTGGGCAGTGTATAGTCATATATGAATTCAGTCTAGTGGAGTTAAAAATTGCAACAACTTATAAAGAATACATTAACATAAAAATATAATAAGTGTATAATTTTACTTCAAAGTATTGACATTTGTACAAATGTCATTTAAATTTATTTTTTTAAATGGGCTAAAATATTAAAAATTGTACATATTTACTTTTACCAGAGCAAATATGGACATTTTATTGATGGCTAATATGAAAATATAATTCATAAAAGGGCATTTTATTGACGGCTAATATGAAAATATAATTCTTTTTTATCTTAAATTATTGAAATGATCTACATTTTTATCTCAAAGTATTGAATAAGAAAAGAATTGTAACATTTTAATACCTTGGTTCTAGGGCTACCACATTGATAAGAAAAAAAAAAGTAAAAAAATGTGAATATTTTGCCAATATTATCTTTTTTATAACCATTTGGTATTACTGTCCCAACTTATTTGAATTCGCATCCGTAGACTTATAAAAGAATATAATACTTTTTTTTTCTAAATATTTAAAGTTTCTCCAATTTCTGCAGGAGTAAGTAACGGTCGGTTCGGTTTACTAACCGAATCAAATTAGCAAAAAGATTGAAAATTCAACAAATCAAAATTGAACCGAAATATTATAATAACCTAATTGAAACCAAACCATAGTTAACCAAATTTTAAATTTTATCATAAAAAAATTAGAAATTGTACCTAAAAATTGTAATGAATTACAAATCACAAAGCGAAAATAAAAACATCCAAATTGAAAAAAAATATAATTAAGTTCAAATTAAAGATACAATCCAAATATCCACAACAAAAAAAATTGATTTTACCGACGGAATTATTCGTCCGTAAAACGCTCGTAGGTACCAAATTACCGACGAAAAAATTCGTCGGTAAGAGTTACCGACGGATTTTACCGTCAGAAATATAAAAATATTCCATCGGTAGTTTTGCTAAAAATGGTCGGATATTTCGTCGGTTTGACTTTTTACCGACGAATTATTGTCGGTAATCCGTCGGTAAATTTAATTAATACAAAATATTAATTTATTTTAAAAAAACAGAGACAGATATATCCGTCGGTATTTTTTGGTAAAAATAATTTTTTATTTATTTTTTGAATTATATATTCCCCTTTACAAAACACAATGACTTCAATACAAACAGTCTAAAATTTAAATTGAAGGTATATATCAATTAATAATTTTATTATATAACAAAATCAATATATAAATTAAAATGAAAAACAACCACAAAAACCAAAAAGAAAAAAATATATGTTATATGTTATAACATTTCAATTACTTAACTAATACAAGGGCTCAAATGATCAACTATTTCAAAAATGACTGAATAATGTAAAATTTTATCATCACTTGACAACATCTCCAGCTCCATCACACGAAATCAAACTCAGCTCCAGATCTAACTGCTCACTTGCTATAGTCACAAGGGAAAAAATAAAAAAAATTAATCCCTTTCGAACAGAAGTTCAAAATGATTTGCTAAAAATAAAAGTGTTGTAATGAACAAAGCATACCTTGAATTGTTCAGCAAATCACTCATGTTGTACCACAGGATCATTCAATTCAATATATGCATTGCAAATCTGAGCAGTTCAAGGACATCGACCATAAGCAACATGAATTGAAGAGACGAAGCAAACAATGAATTATTAAAAAAGAGTAGCATAAATTAAAAGATGGAATGACGGTACCTCATGCTTGTTTACAAACAACTCAAAACATTCAGTCAAGCCTGATTTTGATCTATGCTGGAATTACACAAGAAGGTGGTTAGCATCACAAATCTATAAACGGGAGGATACTAGACAAAGAGTACAGACATCTAAACACATGCATGCAAGCATAAACGCTGGTGTGCACACCTAACTGATTGTATCTCAGCAAACTGTTATTATGAATCAAGAAAAAAAATTAATGCATTTTGTCATGTGTATACATATCTCTTCCATTATGTCCAACAATATAAGCATTCTTGCCTCAATGAGCAGTACCTCCAACGCTTCCTAAAAATGTGAATAAATCTCGTTTACATTTATTTAAACACAGACTTGTCAGTTCTAAAGACCCAATTCCATGTGTGAAAACCATACAACATCCTGTACCTTAATACCTTCCAAAATCATGGTAACCATGTCAACTAAAATGTCTTGAAAACTTATATGGCTGGAGTTTCATCATACTCTAAAAATCCGACTAAGGATAAAGAGCTCTATGAAAGCAAGAAAGGTCATGGAAACATAGATGTATCTAGATATAAAGCCTCAATTTAAATGGCCACACTTAGAGTTGAGATCTGGGGTTACAGTTTTAATCTGGGGTTACAACTTCGTGAAAGATATATCATTACACTACAAGAAAATCAACAAATAGCAACGGAAATTAGCAACCGAATTTGTTAAATTTCTGTTGCTAATAAAAATTAGCAACGGAACATTCAGTTGCAAATTTGGCGGTTGGTATTTTTAGCAATGGAAATTATTTTCCGTTGCTATTTTTACCAACGGAATTAGAATTTCCGTTGCTATATTTAGCAACCGAAATCAGTTTTCGTTGCTATTTATAGCAACCGAATTGAAGTTTCGGTTGCTAAATTCAGCGAAAATTATAAAAAAATTGCAACGGAATTTTCATCGCTATTCCGTCACTAAATTATTGTTGATTTTGATGAGAGGTTGAAGGGACTCTTTATGCTTTGCAAATTCCAAAATTGCCATCAGAAAACAGCCACAGCTGAAAGATCAGAACCACTAAAAGATTGACTATAATAATTTATACACAGTATATGAATGTGAGAATTAATCTCTTGGCCCTACAACTTCTGAATTAATC
The DNA here is from genome assembly GCA_037975025.1 of Excoecaria agallocha. Lineage (NCBI taxonomy): Eukaryota > Viridiplantae > Streptophyta > Magnoliopsida > Malpighiales > Euphorbiaceae > Excoecaria > Excoecaria agallocha. The sequence goes on from JBBPFJ010000118.1 coordinate 200,980, forward strand.
TATGAATAAAAGAAAATTTGTTATCTCAGCCTATTATAATTTGACCAATAGAGCCATTGAGAAAAGCCACAATTTCAAACAAATGAAATGTAATGTTCCATGTATTTCATAGTGTTATTTCAGTTCAGAGATTTGCATAACAATCCCCATATCAAGATGGCAATTTATTTTTATCAAGACATCAAAAACTTTAATAGATACATAATCACAATTCATTATATAAGGTTATAGGGAGACTTGCTATCTGCTGAAAAATTAATAGCTGATCACCGGTATGTCATCAAGCTCACAATAATCATTTCTACTTCAAGTTTAAAATAACCTTTAGACATCCTAAAAAAAGGAAAAGCTTGAGAAGATATTAATTAAATGCACGTTACTTTCAGATTCAAATGATTTTGACTTACTTCACATTAGGACTTGATGCCACAGCTGCTGTAGGAAATGCGTTCAGCCAAAGCATCATATACCTCATCCATAGAACTGCAAGTGCATATGAATTCGTCAATCAATTGGCAAGCTGCAATCACAGGATTAAGCATGCAACAATATGAAGATCAGAGACAAAGCCTACCTTAATGCACAAAAAATGCAAGTGCTCTGTGAGCTTCAAAGAAAAATCTGAAGAGGAAATGTAAAATGATGACATATTGCAAAAAAATATTCATATTAAGAATATCAAAAAATGGAGCATAGCAAAACTTACCCTAGCCATGTTAAAGGAAGGAAATCTTGAAAATGCTTTTGAAAGAACATCATCATTCACCTCATTTCCAAGATCACCACAGAATAGGCGATAGTCATCTGCAGAGTTTTACCAGCATTAGCATTAACAAATTCAGAATGATACAACAAACACAAAATCATTGAGGAAAAAAGAATGAATTGGTTGAATCATACTTTCAGGCCACTCTGCAAGTGTTGGATCCTCCCAAATTTGGCCAGCAGCTTTTCGAGGAATAGCTTTCTTTTTGGTTTCTTCTTTGTGCTCTATCTCACTACTAGTGAGGGCCGCTTTTACTCCCTCAAGTGCTTCAGGAGTAATGGTTTGTGCATCCCGTTGAAATAATTGTTGTGCCTGTTCAAGTCCTCAAGCCAATTATATACTCGAGTCAAATCATATCAGCGATCAATGCACCACAAGTAAAACAAGAAAATGTCTCTATATACATACTTTTCTATTGTAAATCTGAGGGGGCAAACAACAATTTTGTGCAGTTCAACAAATTAGATTGAAGTTAAAATTACTGCATATATTTGAAATAGCTACTTATCAACAATAAATATTTTACTTTCAGGTTTAAGTGAAGTGACATTCTATCTCTAACTCCATTTAAAGTAACTCCTAAACTACCATTGCTTCTCCAATCTCCATCCAGAAAAAGATAAAAAATTAAAAAGTTTATCACAAACAAAAGAGCCCAACATTGCATCGGTACACTTAAAACCAAAAAATCATATGAAACAGATACCATAAGAAATCTGGAAAACAAAACCTCAAATCCGTAAATTGGTAACGCAGAATAATTAAAACCAAAGAGAAAAGGTATAAGAAAATCTCACAGTTCAAATTCAAGAATAAAAGAAAACCTTAAAAGAAAACCAACAGAAAATAGCATAAACGCAAACGATATCAAAATACAACTGACCTGCTGATATTGAGGAAGCGAGTAAACAGGTCCCACCGGAGCAGTATAAACAAGTTTTAATAAAAAATAAGATTGTGCTGACTACGGTTATTGGGCTGACTACGGTTAGTGTCATTTAACTCCAAAATCCTTAGTCTCAAAGGCAACACGTCCCCAGAGATTGCAGCTCTCCCAGTGTTTTCCACAAGTCATTAGCTTTGACCCAGAAATCATCTGGTTGTAGAGAATGGATTTGGTCCACAGTTTGTTCAAAAACCCGGTGCCATGAAGATATCATACAGTTTCTTGCAAGTTCAGAATGATCCCTTAGCTGATAAAAATATGGGCTTTGAGGTATACCCTTTAGAATTGTTGAAATATTTACTAATGAATTTGTGACTAGCTCCTCTTTTTTCCACTGCTACAGCTGCTGCATGCTTCATTTTCAACCTCTGTCTGTATCTTTTCTACATCTACAGATTACAAAACAATACCAAGAATCGATGGATCAAATATCTGCCCAACTAATTTCAAAATCAATAACAATTTCAATTCGAGCTCTTTGTTAATAAACTCATCCAACCAACTAAGCATTTGTGAAGTCGAACCTTGAAATTAAACATTAACACATGTACGTACTGAATCCTACAAGATGCTGCCACTTTTAGAGGTATCCTTCTTCTGTAACTGCATCTTCGTGGATAATTGCTGCGGCCACGGCTGCAATTCTTGGCACTAAGTGAACCTGAATCACATTGATTCGTGTGAAAAAAAATCAGATCTTTAAATGAAAATTAAAAGAACAAAAAAGAATATGAATATTTGAAAGAATACATTGGTACTGCGACTGAACTAAAGGAGAAACCGGAGCCAGACATGGCTGGTGCTGAACTAAAGGAGAAATCGGAGCTGGACGTGGCTGCTACGGAACTAAAGGAAAAACATTGTGCTGACTTGGTACTAAAGCTAAACGAGAATGACATGGCTGCAGAGGCCACATTTTCATAGCTTCTAACGGAGTTGAGCGAGGCTGAGGGAGAAAACGAGGCAGATGGGAGAGAGCGAGGGAGAGACAAAATGAAGACAGAGAAATAAGAGGCCTTTTATACCTAGGGCAAATAGAAAATTACCAACAGATATTTAATTCGGTTGCAATTTTAGCAACGAAAATACCAACGGAATTCAAATTCCGTTGCTATTTTTGGACCCAAAATTTTTCACCTCTTTGGGACCAAAATACTAACGGAATTGTAATTCGGTTGCTAAATGGCAACGGAATTTAGTTTCCGTTACTATTTTTGGACCAAAATATTTTTCACCTCTTTGGGACCACAATACCAACGGAAAATTAATTCGGTTGCTAAATAGCAACGGAAAATTAATTCGGTTGCTAAATAGCAACGAAAAATTTATTCGGTTGCTAAATAGCAACTGAATTTAATTTCCGTTGCAAAATAGCAACGGAATTAATATTCCGTTGCTAAATTTCGTCCCAAAATTTTTCCACCATCCAATGCCACCACATTTAGCAACGGTCATAGATTTCCGTTGTTATTTTTCGTGGCTATTTTTTGGCGCTAAAATTTCCCTCTTTTTTTAGCAACGGAATACCATCATTTTTATTCCGTTGCTAACAATAAAAAAATTCAACCAAATTTAGCAACAGAATTAAAATTTCGTTGCTAATTAGCAACGGAAATCAAATTCCGTTGCTAAATTAGCAACGAAATCAATTCCGTTGCTATTTTTCCGTTGCTATTTTCAGATTTTCTTGTAGTGTTAACAATAAGACATGATCTAAGGAACAAGAAGAAAACAAAGTATGCACTGGTTTGCTATAGTAATTAAAACCAAGTGGAATTATGTATATGTTTGGTCATATGCATCAAACCAAATACTGAAATTCTAAAAGTAATTAGTCTAGCAAAAATCTAACAGAAACAACAGAGACTAAGTTCTAAAAGAAAAGATCAGCAGTACATCAGAGAATTCACCACATAGTTGCTCTAATTCCTTTTCAAAAACTACCATCAAATTTGCTTTTGTCCGCCTATAGATCCAAGCATGAGCATTCTGATCCCAATCAAACCTAGATGGACCACTGCATGAAAACCGTAAATGTTCAACTTAATAAGAATCTAGAAAAAGGTATTGTGAGCCATATACATATTCATGGTGTAACACGGGGCCTTCACAAAAATGAAGAAATGTCAAGTCCAACATTACAATGGATAAAAGCAATAAAACAGGAAATTAGTCAAACTTATGTCTTATGTCCATCCAGCATTATAAAAGCAATAAAACTGGAAATTAGTCAAACTTCTCATTATAACGAATATTAATTGATGACAAATTTATAATAAAAATTAGGATATCAAGTACATAATTAATTTCACTTTCTATGTTTCTAGAGCAACCGAAAAGACAGCATTAAAATATAAACTGGCAGTTCATTGGAGGGAAAGTATAAACTTTAGTTAAAAGAGGGAAACTAAAGCTATACCATTCTTTTGTTCATTTCAGTACATGCCAAGAATTTGATTTTATTTTTTTAATTATTTTCTTCATAATATATGATGAACATGTCCGCGCTAGATGTAATATGGTTTTGCTTTCTTTCTATTTTTTTTGCCTATTCCAAAGCTAAACATCTTTGTGAAGAAAGGAACAAGTTCATTTCTTACTTATTTGGGAAATGAGAATATAATTAAATCATTTATTTGTTTTTAAAATCTTTTTTATAATAGTGGCAATTAATACAAGTCCCTTGCTTGTATGGGAAGTAATACCTACCTGAAGACAACAAAAGAGAGCCAAAAAGAGTGAGGTAAAGTTACTAACATTATGATCTTTGGCATAATAAGCTTTTTATTGAACTCTCTTTCTATATTTAGAATGGTGTGGTCCCTATATGTAAATCTTCAATAATATTTGAGGAAAATCACATTAATTAATCTTACATTCCACTTTGTTCCCCATAGGTGCATTGGGATGAAACACACATAATGATTGAACAAATTCTCCAAAATCAACTACTTCATTGCGCTTGATATCAAACCAATCGAAGATCCACAGAAACATTGCAATATATTAATGAATTCAGTTGCATCATAACCATTAACTTCAAACCAATATCAACAGTGTAAAAACAAAATAGCATAAACAGATAAGAGACATCGGTATGAAGAAAATAGTTCAATCTATTAACTTTTAACTAGTGAATAAGCCCGTCATTAAATATTGAGCTATTTAATTTCCATACCGGAGCTTCGCCGGAGTTTGGTCGGAGCTTCATCGACGCTTCACCGGTGTTGTCCGCCATGGAGATCAAAGCCCCAACATCTCGCCGCAGGTCACCACGCGCTCAGCCGCCGTCGTAGTTGATCAAAAATCGAGGTGGAAGACCGCAACACTACAGCTCCGATCTCCTTATCGCCGGCATGTGGGGAGGAGCGACAGCCAAAGTAATAATCCCCTTACCTTTGGGAACTCACCAGTGTCGCCTGGTCACCGTCCAACGTCGTGAGTCACCGGAGAGGGAGGATGAAGCTTCCATCGTGATAAAAAGAGAGAAGTGGAAATGGCGCCATGTACGGAGGAGCAGACCAACAATTGACAATCAACGGCGGTGGCGAAGAAGACGCCGGTAGCCTGCATCGTCGATCGGTGATGAAGGAGGCGGCGTCGTGCCCTTCTCCTCCCACCGTTCTCCCTTTTTTTCCTCCCCCTCTCCCTGCGTTTTTCTTTTCTTCTTTTCATATCTATTTTTTTTTGTGGCCTTAATAATTTTATCCCAAAAAATCTAGGAATTTCCCCCAAGATATATTATTATTATTATGTTAATTGACCATTTTTTTTATTGGGTCACTTTAGAAATTGGACTGATCCAACCATGCTTCTCGAATTCTTTTGACTTGGGGTGTTACAAAGATTAAGCAACGTTATCCCTCTAAAGGCATCTGTTAAATTTTTTTTTATGGTAGTGTCATTGTTCAACCATAAATAACTAAGTCTTTATAAATTCATTGTTCGGTATGAAATTTAGTTTTCCTGCAATGTATAAAAATTAATAGTTCTAGCGAACTTTAGCATTAACTATGCATAACAAAATATAACCCTTAATTATCAAGCATATGAAAAAAAAATGAAAATGTGGAAACCATTAATTGTTTTCCCTTTTATGGTTAAACATCTCATTTTTAATAAAAATGCAATTATCCTTCCTAATATAGGCGTGACAGATAATAGACATAAACTAGAATGGTCAATTTACCTCATTATTTAATTCCACCATCATAAGTTCCATCAAACATATTGACTAATTATATATATATTTTTAAAGAAAAGAAAATTTTTATTGAACCTCAAGATCCATTAATCCCCAAATCAAACTAGTATGTTTTCTTAACTCTTATGCACTCCTTTCCTTTTTCTTAAATCCATTTTTATTTGGGTAGATAAATTTCTAAGTATGGCTAGTAATTTGTTCAAACTCTTACTATTGTGTATCCAATATATTCTAACTAACCAAATTACTCTTCAAGAATAATAACCAGCAATTGCTCTCTCCCCGCCCCTTCCCCCCCTCCTCCCAATCTGTTCCCTCTCTCCCCGATCCACAATAATAATAAAAAATTTAAGTTACAAATAAAATTAAATAACAAAAAAAACAAGTCATATGGATCGAACTTATCACATCAAAATATAACAAATTTTTATTTAAATATTCAAAAAATATTTTGTATATATAATTAAAAATAGGAGTATTACTAAAATATATTAATTATTTTACATAAAAAATTATATATAATTAAAATGAAAAATACCTTGTCTAGGCTTTATTTGGAAAAAATGATATTTTACAAAAAAAAATTAAAAAGAAAAATTTTAAACATTTATTAAAATATTATAAAATAATAACGACGGATTACCGATGAAAGACCGTCGCAAGAATTCATATTTCCATTTCCCCATATTCCGTCGCTATTTCGTCGGTAAATAATGTGCCAAAATATGCTGCATATTTACCGACGGAATACATAACATAAATCATTTGTATCCTTACCGACGAAGTTATTTCGTCGCTAAACCGTCGCTACAAAATGGCGCCTCTATTTCCTGCTAAATTTACCGACCGTTTTACAATTTGTCGCTAAAAACTTCGCCATTTTTGCAATTTTTATTTTTACCGACAATTTGTGTTCCGTAGCTAATCCGTCGGTAATGTGTTCTTTTAGCGACGGAATTTGTTTGCGTCGGTAAAATCAATTTTTTTTGTAGTGATCTAACATCACACCGTTGAAAAATACCTAACTTTTAAGGGCCTATATAGAAAATGACATAGTTTGGGTATGCTATTCGGTCAGTTCGATTATTTTACAGTTTTTACCTTTCAAAATCGAACTAAATTAAAATAACTGATTTTGCTGAAATCTCCAAATCGAAAAAAAATAGAAAAATCGAATTAAATTGAAAAAATCAATCAATTTGATTCAAATTTTCAATTTCAACTAAAATTTGCTTATTCCTAATTTTCAGAACTCAAACTCGAATTTTGTTAAAATTATCAGTTATATATAATTAATTGTGTTTTTAAAGTTATTTAAGTCATCTAACTCACTGATTTTGTGGCGCAACATTTTTTGTTTTCGATAGAATCATTTGACTTCTTTAGCCGCCGTGATGATTTATTAATGCAAAAATTTACGTATGTTCCCCTCTTGTCATAGACCAACTCAAAATAATCATAAACCTAATTTAATAGAAGTTATTTGACGATTGTAACATTATAGTTACTGTACTATAATTTGTAAAAAAATAATATCGAATTTTTATTTTTATTTTGTAAAAGAAAAGCCACATGATCCAAAAAAATAAAAAATTCAGCTAAGTTGAAAACATAAAAATAAATATACATTTTATATATTGTACAACCATTTGCTTGGTGAGTCATGCACGAAGGTCTACGTGAGAATTTTCCAACTCTCATACCACTTTTTCAAAAAGATTTTACCATTTATTTTTGGTTTTAATTTGCAGGTTGAGAACACATGCTTGGACAGAACCATACGTAATTGCAGCCAATCGACAGCTCGGTGCTATGCTTCCAATTTAGAGACTCTTGACCCTCATTTTTGATAGACAATGGAGATCAATGCTTCGGTCGACGAACTTTAATCAACGAAGGAGGAATTATTGAATCATGTTTCTTTCCTGAAATGTACTCTATGGAGCTGCGGGCTGTTACCTATGATAATTGATAAACTCTGGAGATTTTATTACCAAGCATTGCCCTAGGATCTAATTAGCCGATAATTTATATTCTTAATTATGTTCAAGTAAATTAAAGTGTAACTAACTAGTTACTCAATTCGAAATTTTATTTAAACAAAATAAGTGCTAAATTACTTGAATATTGGTCATTTTAGAATTAATTTTATTTCATCTTAAGCTGTTGTAACTAATGACTTCCTAGTTCCTAAATAAGAATCCTAGTCATCAAAATTGGGAATTAGAGAACTGGACATGGCTGGGAAGCCATGATTTTACTTTCAATAACTTAGTTTGTCACTTTTACGAGTTTGACCGGTGCAGATTAATATGTATTAATCGGATTAAATGAATTTTAAATACTAAATGGTTATTCCAAAAAGATAAAAATATATGCTAATCAAATAATCATCATAAGAGCCAGGGAAACATCACAATACATACAACATCAGAAAATAATTAGTAATTAATCATATACTTAATTGAAAAAGTTTCATAACAAGGCAGAGTGCTTTCAAGATGTCAATAATTCATATAAATATGTAAGTCAATGGTCCCCCCCAAAAAAAAAAAAAACTTCTTTGATTTAAATATGTAGGTCGATGCTGGCAACCACTTAATTATGATATGTGTTTCATTGCGTATGAATATTTTTAAAAAATAAAATGTATTAAAAAGTTTTAAAAATTTGGAATAATTTTCAATCGCTCAACTTATTGTTGCCGGGTTAAAAATGAGATCCATGGGAATTTGGCATCACATCAATTTAAAAGCAATATATGTTAATTGGGTGCTTAATTTATTATGTATGCTTGATCACCATATATAATATGTTAATCAATTTGTTCACAATGAAAATTGGGATATTTTGGTGGAAAAGTAATTAAACTTACTTGAAGTTAGAAATCACTTAGAAGACAAGGATTTCACTTTGAGGGGCTTAAGAATAGGTATGGAATTTCATGGTTCTCATCTATCTCCATAATGACATGAGAGTGCTTATGGAATCTAGATAGGGATGCCTTTATTTGATAATGGGAGTTACATCTAGGGATAGTAGGCCTTATAATTCTCCATTCATTGCATGCTTATATGTTTATTTTTATCTTTATAAGATCAATTGATATCTTGTAATTCTAATGCTTATATTGATTGCTTGTAAGTTATAATTTAGAAATTCATGTTATAAATGTGGAATGAAAAGACATTGGTCCCGTACTTGTTGTACGGCTGACCATCTTGTTAAGCTTTATCAAGCCTCCATTAAAAGAAAAGGAAAAAATGTGTAAACAAATTCAGTTGACTAGAATAATAATGTTGAAGCAAATTTGATATATAATGATGATGATGGTTTTGGAGACCTTGCGGTTATTACTCGTTTGGATGCTTCATATTTTTTCCAAGAATCATGAAGAATAAAGAAGAAAATAAAAGATAAGAAAGTTTAAAATTATTATCTTATTTCTATATTTCCATGTTGTGTTTGTTATTTTATTTAAGTGTCTTTCAAGTTTTTTTTACTCATTTGAGTAGTTATATATATTTAAATATTTTTCATATTCTAATTATATTTTTTATTTATTTTCAATGAAGGAATGAATGTTTCACATTCTTTAATTGGGTCCATACTCAATAATGAAGATATTTTCCTTGTTGATAGGGCTACAACACATAACATACTCAAAAAATAAAAAAGTATTTCTATCATTTGATATTAGAAGATGCTAATGACCCGTGAAAATCCTCAAAGGATTGTATGAATGTATGAATATACTATATGCGAGGTGACTACTCGAGCGTAGCCATCCCTCAGTACTACATGTGTGAGGTGACTACTTGAGCGCAACCATCCCTCTTTGGAAATCCGATCTTGTAGTGTTATCGTAGTATATAGGTCACTATGACTAGCCATTATATCCTAAGATCCTGGATCACCCATTGTGCACTAAAGATAACTAATTATCTTATATTGTATTTTTTTCTACATCAATCTTCATGTTGTTACCGTTATGTATCCTATCATATGTTTTCATTCTCCATGTATTCACCAATATTACATATGAAATCATAACATACATGATAAATAACATCCATACATGATGAAAATGTGACATTATCATAAGGTAATGTTATGTCCATATATTTGTTTAAGCTCAAATCATTCTAATTATGTTCATTTAATATAATATGACATATTTTAAGATTAAATTACTAATTAACATCATGATATCATGTCATACTACATAATGTCCAATTCGGCCTCAACATGAACTCTCATTCTAAATTTGATTTCTTCCTCATTTCTTATTTATTTCATGTTAAAATATCACTTTACTTTGTTATCTTAAATTATTTCCTACTTTCCTTCAAATTTCTATTGTTACATAATGTCATTTTCATGCCAAAATTCAAAAATTAAATGAAATAGAGTGTAGTTTGTATCCACTAATCTTTTGATAGCTTGAAATCCCTTATTCTTCCTTTTTCCTTCCTTCCTCCTCCTTGCTTTTCTCTTTTCCTTTGGTTTTTTCTTTTTAGTGTTATTTTCTCTCACTAGAAATTCTCCATCTCCAAGCTTCCTTAAGCTTCATACTGATTTTCATGTTGAAGATGAGGCTTTCTGCTATATGTGGGTAAAATTAGGGCTTGAGAATTGGTGGGAGGAGAGAGAAGTGAAGAAAAAATGGTGGAATGGCCATGAAAAGCTAGGTTTGAATTTTGAAGAAGAAAGGAGGGATATTTATAGAATTATGGGCATAAATGTAGAGAATTCTAGACCTTTCTAAGCCTTCCTAAAGTCCATCAAACCAATGACCAAGATTCCTCCATTTACTATTTAATCAAATGGCTTATTTTTAAGTCACTTGTTATGATTTCATTGATCCCTATACATCTTTTTGTTGTGCTGACGCATGTAGCTAATTATGACTGATTTTTTAATGATAATTATGCCCGTGGATAATTTAAACATGGCTTTTAAGCCCATTAATTAATTTAACCTCAATTTTTTTATAGTTTTTCTGAACTCGATGTTTTGAATGTTAGAACACTCTAAAATTTTGCCCCTTATGCAATAGCATATTCAGAAGCTTATATTTAAAATTTTAAGTCATTCCAAAACCGTTTTGGTATATTTCCAACTCTGGAGGCATAATCAGTTAATTCAAAATTTCAAAACTGTCAAAAAAGTTCTTTTTCACTTCTAATAGTTCCTTTATGTTATTTCTAATGGGTATATATGATTATAATAATTTTTGAAGATTTTTATAATATTTTAAGGTCCGATCAAACTTTCGGTTGACCTTTTTTACGGTACCGAGTAAACATTCTCTATCTAATTTGAGAGCCTATTTAAGCTCAATTTCATATTAAATTATACTACTAGACTCCGTTTAATACATTTTTCTTTATTCCAGGCTAAAGTCAAATTATCTGCTAGGTCATCCATCCTCAAATTCTGATATGAGCACGTTTAGCATTGATGTGCATTCAAATTTTTTCTGTATTGTACTACTGTAGTTACCTCGAAAGTTGTTTTAGGGTTACTATTTATACTCTAAAACGTACCATGCTTGTCATATACGAATTTTGGGACGTTACAACTATATAATCGCTAAATTTATACGCCACTGAGAAGAGACCGACTGAAAAAAAAAAAAGCAAGAAAAGCTTTTCTTGACCGGAAAGAGTAGACTCAAAGAACTGACCCCTGATTAGTAGAGTACTTTCCCTTCACCTTCATGGAAGCTGATTGAATCCTTTCTTAATTTGTCTTGAAAGATTTAATTTTATCGATCCTTGGGTACTTGATGATCTGGTTCATCGCTTTCTTTGCGGATAACATCGTCGATCTTCTTGGTACAGTTTTCTTTCTTTTATAAATTTGATCTCTGTTGGTTCTTGAAAATTGTATTATACAATATTGATGCACAAGTACATGCAGATCATATGTTTTGTTCAATATATTTGAACTGATAACAAGAAAAATAATTCTAATATTATTTTGGAACAGTAAATTAAAAATATCCAATAATTCTATTTCCTATTAGTGCATAAAAATTGTTGATTCCCCAGGTAATTGAACAACCTAAGAGTAAAAATTGCTAATTGGGCAGATCATACGGGCAGTGGAGAATAAAATGGAATCTAATTTGTCAGATGTATAATAATAATAATAATAATAATAATAATAATAATAATAATAATAATAATAATAATAATAATAATAATAATAATAATATTGGATTTTTGTGAGTCAATCCTGTTGGAAAATCATGAACTTGAACCCAAAAAAAGTTGTGATATTCTTTTTAAAAAAATGGGAGCATATTAGATTTATGAAAATAAACTTTAATTAGTTTTGATTCTCTGCCAGAAACGTTTTGACTCTTCATTGCAACATTTTCTATTTTATTTAAAAAAAAATTTTAGTAGTATAAGCTTTTTTTTTTTTTTAAAAGATATTTTTGATATCAGGTATGGAGAAGATCAAAGGTAAACTGATGGATAAAGTGATAGATAAAGGGATACAAAAATTGGGAGAAATTGGCGATTGCATGTTGAACTTTGAGGAAAACAAGCGGACTCTCAAAAGAGAATGGGAAACAGTGAAACGCAGAAGAGATGACGTGATTGAACAATTTAAAGATAAGAAGCCAAGGAATAGAGTTCGAAATTGGTTTGCACAAATAGAGAGTACAGAGAGTCTAGTCCAAAACAGCTTAAAACAAAGCAGATTGGGCGCAATATTTGGAAAGCTTGCGGAGAAAAGAATTGAAGAAGTCAAAAAGCTGATCGTAATGGATTTAGAAGACGATGGTGAAGTGATATTTCCAACAACAGAATTAGAAGGTGAAGCTTTCTAAACTAACAAGAATAAGATTTGGGAATGTTTGGTGAATGATGACATCTCAAGCATCGGCGTTTATGGGATGGGAGGAAGTGGCAAAACCACACTCATGAAACATATTCATAACCAGCTTCAAGAAAATGACCACATGGTCTATTGGATTACTGTCTCTCAAGATTTTAGAATTGACAAATTGCAGACTCTCGTTGCTGAAAGTATTAAGTTGGATCTTTCTAATGAATGTGATATTTCTAAAAGAGCTGCAAGACTATTGAAAGCATTGAAGGGAAAACAAAAATGTGTTCTTATTCTAGATGACTTGTGGGATCATTTTGATTTGGAGGATGTGTGTATACCTCGAAAACAAAAAGGATTCAAGTTAGTTCTGACAACTCGTTCACAAGATGTGTGTATGAAGATGTGTTGTGAAAAGGGAATCCAAGTACTTCCTCTTGATGAAAATGAAGCATGGAGATTGTTTCAAGTAAAACTTGAGGCACCACTTCCTCTAGATGTCACTGATATTGCAAAATCAATCACAGAGGAATGTGATGGTTTGCCGCTTGGAATTGTAACTATGGCTGGAAGCATGAGGGGAGTGGAAGATATTCATGAGTGGAGGACAGCTTTGAACGAATTGAAAGAATCACAGGTCATCAATGATGACATGAACGAGAAAGTTTTTTCAGTATTGAAATTCAGTTATCATCGCTTGATGGATTTGAAATTACAACAATGCTTCTTGTATTGTGCATTATACCCAGAAGATTTTCCGATCAAAAGAGAGGATCTGATAGAACATATGATTGATGAGGAGATAATACAAAAGTAAAGCAGGCAAGCAGCATTTGATGAGGCCCATACCATGCTGAACAAACTTGAAACATTATGTTTGTTGGAAAGTGTTAGTGATCATGTGTTGAAACGTAAATATGTGAAAATGCATGACTTGATCAGGGATATGGCTATTCAAATATCAGAAAAGGAAGGTGTGATGGTTAAAGCGGGTGCAAGATTGGTAGCGATACTGGATTGTGAGAAATGGAATGAGGATCTTTTGAAAGTTTCATTAATGAACAACCACGTAAGAGAAATTCCTTCTGGTTTTTCACCAATATGTCCAAAACTTTCAACCCTACTGTTGTGCAAAAATGATTTGACAAAGATTTCAAATTTATTTTTCAAACAGTTGTATGGGCTCAGGGTTCTTGATCTTTCTTTTGCTCGTATTGAAGAATTACCGAATTGCATTTCTGATTTAGTGAATCTAAATGTGTTATTGCTAAATTCTTGCATGGGGCTGAGGGACTTGCCCTCGTTAGCAAAGCTTAAGGCATTGAAGAAACTGGATCTTAAATTTTGCAACATCGAGAAGTTACCTCAAGGCACAGAATTTTTGTCCAAGCTAAGATATTTAGATCTTACGACGTCTTCTGCATTTTCAATTCCTAAAGGTTCGCTGTTATTTAAAAAGGGAGGAATTTGTCTTTTTGAGAAAGCTGGAAACCTTGGTATGCAAATTTCATAATGCAGGTGAGTTGAGCACCTTCACTTCATCCCTTCCCTCCAATTTAAATTGTTACAGTCTTCAAGTAGGAGAAGGATATTATAGGAACGACACCGTCAGGGATGATTTAAATAGTTTTCTTTATTTGCCCTCCTCCACATCTTTCTTTGCACCAGCACTACCTCATTCTACATTTTCCCAACTTAAGCGGTTCTACATATGCCATTGTCATATGATGAAGAAGTTGTTCCCACCTGAGTTGGCGTCAAATTTTCAAAACCCGGAATACCTTGGAGTAAGTTATTGTGCTAAAATGGAAGAGATAATAGCAACGGAAGGAGGAGATGAAAGCCACGACAACAATTGCAGATCCAATTCAATCTTCCAAAGCTGAAGACATTTGAATTGCTATGCTTGCTAAATTTGAAGAGCATTTGCAAGGGAGACATTATATGTAATTCCCTTGACGAAATAGTGATAAGACATTGTGCAATGCTTAAAAGGATCCCACTGTATCTTTTGGTAACCGAGAATGAGAACCAACTCTCTTCTCTCCCTTCACTTAAAACAATCTACGTCTCTCCCGAAGAGTGGTGGGAGTCGGTTGAGTTGGTCCATCCTAATGCTAAGAACATCCTTTCACAACTTTGTGGGATGAACAGAATTGAGGGTGTTAGCAGTGGTATTTTCGGTTCTTGGGTTACTGCCATTGGTGGCCATTTTCTCTCGTGTTTTGGTTGATAAGGAGAAAAAAAAAAGTTCAGGGCTGTTAGACCTCTACAAGCTCTGATATCATGAAAAGTATTTGTTCCTCTGTAATTGATTATTATTAAAACGTTGGATATAAAAAGAGAGATACAGAGAAGTTGGTTACAACAGAAAATTAAATTTTAAATACAAAAGATATAAACCAAATCATAGACCAATTCAAACATAATATTTCCCTATTATTTTGCATAGCAGAATCATAGAAGAATCAGTCCCCTATCAATAAGCTGGTTCTATTTTACACATTTGATTCAATGAAGAGTAATAAATTACTTTACACAATTTCATTTCCTTGTAGGAGATTTTTACTGACAATTCCACGGATCAGTGAGGCCAGGAGTTGAAGGATGAGAACAAAGGGATAAATTTTCTAAATCACTCTGTCTTTTGATATTATGTATCAACCAATATCATTGTCATTTTCTTTATATATTTATCTCTCAAAAGGATTTTTTGAGGTTGACAATTTAGATTTCATGCATAAAAGAGCAGCTTCTTGTACAATACTATTTATTTATTTGTGATAAAATAATTATCTGTAAAAAAAGTAATATAATTGGCTTTGATACCAACAGCACTCTAAATAATGTATTGTATATTGATAAAAAAATGCAAAAATTCGTTACGACAAATAATAATAATAATAATAATAATAATAATAATAATATATTATTATTATTATTATTATTATTATTATTATTTAACAAAATTGAAAAGGTATATCAATTGAAATAATCTTTTTATTTATTTATTATTTATTGGATAGTGGGTCAATTTTTCACTCAATAATTATTAATTGTTAAAGTAAAAAAAAGCAATCTCAGTAAAGAGAAATCCACTGTAATGCAAAATAGAATATACTGTAAAAATAACAAAAAAGAAAAAGTTAATCGAGGGCATTAAAATGGCAATGAAATTCAAATACAACCCAAATATAAAATGGCTTTGTTAATGAGGTTGCATCTTACAAGACTGGCTCAGTAGAATAACCTAAGAAACTCTTCAAGTCAGCCAAAATGTTGTTGCATCTTACAAAAAGGCCTAACATTGCATTAGAGGCATCCACATTGTGGGCAGTATTAATATGCTGGTTGTTCTTTTTCTCTTCTTGAAGATCTCTCTCATTACAAACTTTAACAGATTTGTAAACCTCTTCATTCTTCAAGTTATTACCATCATTCGAAGATGATGAGATGCCACGATCCATTATAACCTGTTGTTTATTTCCCGATGGCTTCTTCAGACATGATTTTGGAAGGTCCATCGGAAACTGATGCTGCCCTGGTTCTTAATTTCAAGACTGGCTCAGTACAATAACCCGTGTTCATGGGTGCTAATTGCGGATTCTTCCTGCTGCTTGCCTCCGGAGATTGCTTGCTTGGTTTGATAAGAATGAAGTTGGCACTTGGAGGACTTGTACATCATAGAGCACATTTACATTGCCGAAAAGGGATCCAATTTGGACTGTGAATCTTCATGCTCTCTGAGCATCTGCCTCGTATTTGAACATAACTTGACAAGTCCAGGATTTCCAAAGCACACAGGGGGAGTGGTCGAAGGGTCCAAAGCTTGCAAATCTTGCTTTCAATTCTGCACTTGAGGAAATTGTTAGTTCGATATTATTAATGCCTCAGGAAACAATAATTCAATATATAACTAAACTATTATTTAATTTTGGTAATGGTAAAGGTAGAAAATGACTGCAAATTGACTATTAGATTCTCGGAATGTGTCAGCATAATCTTTTTTGTAAGGAATAATAATACTAGCCATGACGGAAATCTGATATATCAAATTCTGATATTTGTAATAAATATCAATTTTTCATATGATATATTTTGTAATAAATATAAAATTAATTAAAAAATATTATATTAAAAATTGACGATTAGATTCACTAATATTTATTACATCATTTACAAATATCAGATCTAATTGCTTATATTTTGTTTTTTTTTTTTTTTGATAAGCTGCAAGAGAAATCAACAACCCCAAAGAAATACAAGATAAACATAGGAAAACAACAAATGGCCACTGTCAGTGCCATTTCTCTTTCACCACCTACCAGCAAAATCTTAGACCCAGGAAAAGAAACAACAACCGAGGAAATAACCAAAAATAGACTGTAGGGAGAGCTCTCCCAAGAAAACCCCCAAGATGACATCTTCCACCATTTTCCAATTTGGACGAGATTCTGCATGTCAGATCAGCCATGCCACTAAGTCCTTCTTGCGATGAGATCCTTGTTTGGCCATAGCATCAGCGAATTGATTACACTCCCTTCTCTTGTGAACAAAACAGATTTCTTTAAGCCTTAATGAGTTGTTTTTGATATCATTGAAAACATTTCCAAGCTTCCAAGGCCTATCAACAACATTCTTTGAGAGCCAAGATACTGCATTTAACGAATCTAATTCAAAGCACAACTTTACATTCCAATTAACTAGAGAGTCAACTGATATTTGAAGTGCTTTTTGGACTGCAATAACTTCCGCCACTGCTGAGGTGTTAACCCCGATGTTGCATGAAAACAAGCACAATACCATGCCAGCTGAATCCCTAAGCACTACTCCAATTCCTGCTGGGCCTGGATTGCCAAATGACGAGCCATTGGTGTTCCATTTCACTTCGCCAAAGCCAGGAGGGGACCAAGAACAAGGTGGTCTGGGATTGCAAAGAACTTGTAGCTTTTTAATGCCTTCAGCTGCTAGAAATAGATTTTCCCTTTTAGCATCTCCAAATCCTTATGCGAATTAATCCAGAAGGCTGCACGGGCCAAACTAAGATGGAATATGGATTCAGAACTAACCTGTTTACCAGAGAAAATCACAGCATTTCTCTCAAGCCAAATTGTCCATATGCAGGCTAACAGAATGATGTTCCAGACCTTTTACTGAATAATACCTTTCGCAAAGTGAGTCCATTAGATGACTAGCTCGTTAAACTGTCCAGAAATGCATAATTCATAACCCCACCATTTAA
Source organism: Excoecaria agallocha (assembly GCA_037975025.1). Lineage (NCBI taxonomy): Eukaryota > Viridiplantae > Streptophyta > Magnoliopsida > Malpighiales > Euphorbiaceae > Excoecaria > Excoecaria agallocha. The sequence goes on from JBBPFJ010000118.1 coordinate 218,984, forward strand.
TCATTTTGTACCATAAGTCAGCTGAAATAGCACAGGTTGCCAGGAGATGGTCGGTGTCTTTATTCATTTTGTGGCACAAGGGACAAATAGCATCACTGGGCTGCAGAATGCCTCTTTCTACCAGGAAACTTTTTGTACTAATACGATTAATAATGCATAGCCAGAAGAAAAGTTCTATGTTGGGCAGAGCTAGCTTTTTCCAGAGAACTGACAAGTAAGGCTTCGGATCAAACCAAGGTGTGCAGGTCTTGGAGAGGAAGGAACAAGCTGATTTTATCGAGAATACACCTTTTGGATCATGTACCCATATTTTCCTATCCATTTGACCCAGAGAGAGAGAGAAGGAGGTCAGCAAGGCTTCCAGCTCGTCAACCAATTCCTGTTCCCAGAGCAAAAGAGCCCTTCTCCATTTCAGATCCCAATACCAAGTCCCACTAGACCACTTACCACATTCTTCTACCACTGCATCTTTTAAGAGAGAAATATTGAATAGGCGAGGGAACCTATCTTTTAAAGCTATATCCACAATCCAGTTATCATGCCAAAATAAACATGAATCTCCCCTGCCTACATCTACTGCTAGGCAGTTCGAGAAAAGGGGGGAGGATCTGACCATGTCAATGTCTTTCCAAACTTCTGAAGCATTCTGGGTAGAGATATATGCTGGTAAAAGGCAATTCTTAATTCCATACTTCTTAAAAATTAGCTCCTGCCAAGTAGCCTTACTCTTCGGTTGAAGCCTCCAGTACCATTTAAATAATAAGCAATAGTTTTTTTGTGCAATAGATCCAATCCCCAAGCCTCCTAGATATTTAGGTTGTTCAATTGTACTCCATTTCACCTTACACAAAGCCTTCTTTCCATCAATTCCTCTCCAGAAGAAATTTCTCATTAAAGAGCTTAGAGACTTTATGACTCCTAACGGCATCTTAAAAAAGGACATATAGAAGATGGGTAGACTCAACAGGGTAGCTTTGATTAGAGTGAGTCGACCAGCCAAAGATAAGTGTTTTCCCTTCCATCCAACTAGTTTTGCTTGAAAATTCTGAAGCACAGGGTACCAAGTCTCCTTTTTCCTTGGAGTCGCCCCTAATGGTAGCCCAAGATAAGTATAAGGCAGGTGTTGAATCTTACACATCACATGATTTGCACAGTTTTCTAACCATTCTTACCCAATATTTATTCCGATTAGAGAGCTTTTGTGGAAGTTTAGTGTCAACCTAGAGTTGATTGCAAATATCTTAAGAATTCGCTTCATCTCCAGTATGCTCTTAAGATTCAGCTCCAAGAACATTACTGTATCATCGGCGTATTGAATGTGAGTGATGGATAACTCTTGCAAGATGTAGGGGATAGGGTTTAACCCTATAAAAAGATTGAGTTCCTTTGCCTTTTTAATAAGAACCGATAGGCCTTCAATGACAATGATGAATAGAAATGGAGATAGGGGATCTCCTTGCCTAAGTCCTCTAAAGAGTAAAAATTTTGGGGTTGGGGAACCATTAACCAGCACTGACACTTTTGCAGAACCTATAATTTAGCTCCAAAATTCATGAGTTCCATTACTGAATTGAGATATTCCCAGTTGACAGAGTCAAAAGCCTTATGGAAATCCACTTTAAAGATGACACCGCTGTGGTTGTAGCACTTCAAGGAGTCGATAATTTCGTTAGCAACCAGAACACCATCAAGGATTTGTCTACCTTTGATAAAGGCATACTACTCTTCAGATATTATCTCATTCACCACTTTTTTTAATCTGTTAGCCAACAACTTTGCAATGATCTTGTATATGGAACCAATCAAGCTTATGGGACAAAAGTCTTTAAGCTTGTCTGCACCTACCACTTTGGGAATAAACGTAATAAATGAAGAGGAGACTCCATTCAGGAGAATACCCTTTTCATAGAAATTCTCCACCATTTCAAAGATGTCCATCCCAATTATATCCCATGCTGCTTTGATGAAAGAAAAATTGTAACCATCCGGCCCAGGCACCTTCGAACTATCACAACTCCAAACAGTTGCTTTGACCTCATCAAGTGTAAAAGGTAGCTCCAGAAAGCTAGCCGAGGAAGAGGAGAGCTTCTTGAAAGCATCTTGTGAGAAGGAAGGTTTGATGCTGGGATTGTCACTGTATAGGTTCTTGTAGAAGCTATAGACTTTCTGCTTGATTTTAACTAGGTCTGTGATTAGGCCTTCTTCTGTTTTTAATCTCCTAATCTTATTATGACAAGCTCTAACTGAGGCCGCAAGATGGAAGAATTTTGTGTTTTGATCCCCTTCCTTTAACCATTTTACCCTAGATTTTTGCCTCCAGATGGATTCTTTCACTTTCAATTTTCCCCACAGCTCACTTCTAAGGGATTTCCTTTTGGATATCATGAATCTCCTTATTACTTCATGAAGGTCTTCACTTTTTAAGTCATAGTCCAGAGCTTCAATCTCCTTTTCTAGACTTGAGATAGCCAAATCCACATTACCAAAGCAGCCTCTGTTCCATTTTGCAATGGACTCTTTGAGTAGCTTTAATTTGAAATGCATATTATTCCCTGGAGGACACCTGGAATTAGACCACCATTCACTAACTTTACTCAAGAAGCCAGCATCCTGTAGCCAAGCATTCAGAAACTTGAAAGGTCTTGGCCCCTAATTAATCTCAGAGCATGTTAACATTAGTGGAGAGTGGTCTGAAATGCTCTTGAGAAGTGCAATCTGAGACAAATCTTTTATAGCCATTAACCAATTTTTATTTACCAGAAAGCGATCAATTCTGTTTTGGCTCACCGAGTTTCCCCATGTAAATTTCTTGCCAATAAGGGGGAAATGTATTAACTCGGAGATAGAGAAGAATTCATGGAATTTTTTATCTTTCCCATTCAAAGAGCCCCTCTACCTCTCTCATTTACTCGATCTGAATCAGATCGCTTCCTTCTGGTTCTTTCAATTCTCTCTTTCTAACTCCTCTGATCTGGTCAACGTCTCCAGTAGAGCTACTCTATTTTGAGGAAGGACAATGCCCAACATATCTGCCACTTCAAGAATCTTTAAAGCTTCTTTAGATGGGGGTAATCGGTCCGGCTCACTATCTTTAAGGAGTCTACCGTTGACGTTGATGATGCATCCATCAGAGATAGCTTCGCTAGTATCAAGGGTCGACCCACCAAGATCCTCAGAAATTGCTGCGTCTGGGAGGTGGATAAGATCTGCTTGTGTTTGTCCTTTTCTGCCCCTCTTCTTTCTAAGGTGTGGTACTTGGCAGGATGATTTTCCGGCATCCAGAGTATAAAAAGATCAGATCTTTTTTGCTTTCTTCTTTCTTGTTTTCAGCTCAGATGAAAACTTCCCGTTGGAGCTAATTTGAACTACTATCTCATTTGGGTTTGGCTGGAGGCCGATTTCTCTTTCAATTGTCATAAGGTCCAGCCCATTAAGAAAAAGGCCTTCCGATTCCACTTGGTTGGGCTGAATGTTAATGCTGGTTCCATGATTTTGCAGCTTCGAAACTTGTTCATCACTACCCTGTAGATGAGATCTCACCTCGAAAGAATAATCGCGTGACAGTTGTGCCGTCTTTGGGCTGTTGTTCCTACTCCACGAGGGATATAATGAGTTGTTAAAGTGTAGGGACTTTTCGCCTATCTCCTCCCCCGATTACCCAAACCCATCTTGCTCTGCTGTTGCCAAAATTTTGCTTGATGATCTCCAAAGCAAATCTGGACTAAAAGAAGAAGGCTTTTCAATGACCCTAAAGGAAAATACTATTCCATCAATTTTTGCCTTTAACACATCATTAATCGAGGTAGGGGAGGATGTAGCTATTAGGAATCTGGCTACATCCAGACACCTATTCTTTCTCGTGTTATCATCTAAACATATAAAGTTGCCATATAAACAAGCTACGGTTGAGAAAAAATCTGAATTCCATGCATTTAGAAGGAAGCCTTCGCATCTCACTGTTAAGCTGTTAAATTAGCATATATTTGATTGAATTTTGCTTATTATTTTGCATTCTTTTAAGTCAGTTTTAGGTGCTTTTCATTGTTTTATTTATTTTGATGACTGTAGGAGCAAATTTTGAAGAAGTTATATTTTTTAGGCTAATTGGAGATGATATGGAGAAGCAATGAATTTTTGGAGCGAATTTAGAGCAAAGAGCTGAAAGTTGAGAATTCTGGAAGTCGCCTTGCCCAAGGGAATTATCCAGTTGCCCAAGGCAGAAAGTCAAGCCTTGCCCAGTCCCCTTGCCCAAGGGAGATTGACAGTGGAGTTACGATTTTAATATATTTCCTATGCGAATTTGACCTAGCCGCCACTTCTACCCTAGCTGATATTTAGGAATATTAAGACCTTAATTTAGGAAGAAAAAGGCAGTAGTTTTAGGAAGTTTGGATTCTATTTAGTATTTTATTTTATTTTTCTTATTTGGGTAGGAGTAGACTTCTTCTTCTTTAGGAATTTTATTAAGAATAAAAGGAGGGAAGAAAGAAGAGAAAGGGGTTCCTTCTGCGTTTTTGAACTGAAATTCTGTAGAGAGAGAAGTTTTTTTCTCATTCTCTATTTGTGGTTTTGTAACAGCCATGAGTGGCTAAATATTTATTTCAGTTAAAGATTAATTCAAGGCCAGGATTTCTTTTACTGTGAGATTGTTGTGTTTAATTTTTGTTCTTAATTTCATATAGTGTTCATGTTATTTACTGTGGATTAGGGAAACCATATCCCGATTATTATTTGTTAGGTGTGCAATTTGAGCTCATTGTGCATTTAATTAAGTAATAAATTGCTAATTGAATTTGCTAAATCCGTAATTGTTTAGTGAAGTCAATAACAAGTAGCAATCAGTGTAGCTCCCTCGTAAGGGCTGTTATGTTGAGTAAATACATGATTTGGTCTAAATCGATCTCGCTTGTAGATTGGTTGGCTTAGGTCGGGTCTTTCTAATTCGTAATGCTGTCAATAGATTAAATTCTTTCGCTTGTTAAGGGTTGTTTATTGATTAGGAATTAATTACAGTCTTACTTGATTAATTCATTAATACGGAAAGATTAGGTCGCGATGACTATAACTGGTCCATTGTTTGGTTTTAAAAATTATTTCTTCATCAATGATCAGTTGATTGAATCCTGTGCTACGAATGTCTTTAACTGAAATTTTCCATCCATTGATTTTGTCTGTATTTATTTTTTCTGTATTTTTATTTTATTGTTTTGATTTTATTTATTATTTATTTAATTTTTAGTTTACAAAATTCCCCCCCATCTTTTATTTTTAGTTTGTTAATTTTTTGGTTATTTAAAGAATTAAAACTCGACCAATCCCTGTGGATTCAACCCTGCTCATCACTAATTACAAGTTAGTTTTAAGTAGGAATTTTATTTTTGTTGGTTTCGACACCCACCAAATTTTGGCGCCGTTGCCGGGGATTGGTATCTGTTAGTTTTAATTTTTTTAAATGGCTGAATTTTTATGCTCTCTTAAGTCAACAATTTAACATCTGATGTACTTGGTTCGAAACTTGGCTGCATAAAATAATCAACAGTGTGGAGCTTATTACCAAGGGAGTTCTTATGAACATGAAAGATTTGTAGGTCCGCCACAATGGAGTTATGACCCTTATGCAAATACTGATAATTCATGGTGGATGGATCAATCAAACTTTAGTTATGGAGAAAGGCAGCATAATTTACAGCAACAATTCCAACCAATAGCACTACCACAGCCTTCTCAATCAGCTCCTAAGCAAGGTATGTCTCTTGAGGATGTTGTTCATTCTTTAACAACTAATGCCAAAGTTTTGCAGCAGCATGTAGAGAAGACAGATTTTAGGTTTCAAAACTTGGAAAAACAGATGAGCCAAATAGCAATATCTTTGAGTAGAATAGAGTCTCAAGGATGTTTGCCTTCACAAACCATTGAAAATCCGAGGCAAAATGCAAGTGCAATTGTTCTAAGAAGTGGAAAAGAGCTGGACCAACCCTTGCCCAAGGAGGATAATCAGAAGAAGGAAAAAGAACTGGAAAAAGAGGCAAAAATAGAGCAAACAGAGCAGCCCACAGGAAAAAATTCAAAACAGCCCCCTGTTTTAGTTATACAGCCCCCATTTCCTGTCAGGTTAGCTAAATCAAAGAAGGAAAAAGAGGAGAAAGACATCTTTGAAACTTTTCGCAAGGTTGAGGTTGGTTATGAAAAATTTACTGTCAATGAAAATGTTTATGCTGTTATTCAAAGAAAAATACCTCAAAAATATAAGGACCAAGGTATATTTGCTATCCCCTACGCTATAGGCAATGTTATGATAAAAAGAGTTATGTGTGATTCTGAAGCTTCAATAAATATTATGTCATTGTCTATTTATTTATCTTTACATGTTGGTCCATTAAAAGAGACAAATATAGCACTTCAGCTTGCTAATAAATCTATTGTTTATCCTGAAGGGGTATTAGAGAATATTTTGGTGCAAGTTGATGGGTTAGTTTTTCCTGCTGATTTTTATGTGCTCGCCATGGAGGATGATAATCCCTCAATTTCTTCAGATATTTTGTTAGGAAGGCCATTTCTCAACACATCCAAGACAAAAATTGATGTGTATGGGGGTACACTCACTATGGAGTTTGATGAAGAAATCATTAAATTTTATGTTTATGATACTAAGAAAAATTCTAGTGATGTGTCTAATATTTTTAAAGTGGATGTTAGTGAACATTTAATTAATGAATCATTTAGATTGTGTGATAATTCTAACAATTTAAATATTTCATATTATACGGACTCCACTTTCAAAAAGCCTAACAAATTTAAGAAGAATTTGATGAATGACACTAATTTACAGGAAGTGATAAATGAAAGAACACTAAAATGGGATTCTAGACCAGGTTGAAAGGTGTAAAATTCTATAAACGTCTGGCCAAAGACGTTAAAGAGAGGCGCTACTGGGAGGCAACCCAACGTTCAGCTTTACCTAAGGCTGCAATGTTACTGTTTAGATTTAAACTCTAGTATTTATTTTTATATTTTTTTACTGCCTTTTGCCTAATTTAATAAGTCTTTAACTATTTTTTATTTTCATTTTTGCAGGTGAAGTGAATAGCTAGTTGGTTTTATGGTGGAGAGATAACAAATAAATAAAGTTTCAATTATTTTTGCTTTAAAAAAAAATCGTGAAGGTTTAAAATTTTCTAGGCATTTCTTTTGAATGATGGGTTTGTTGGATCTTTTTTTAAAGCCTCAATTGCAATTAATAGGGGAAGCTCATTATTTAAAGTTCATTCTTTAAAAAAAAAAGAAGAAGAAAAGAAAAGATGTGGGCACGTGAATTTAATTTTGACACTTACTGGGAGTTGAAGATTGGATTTGCTGTAACTTTTTCAAAGCTTTATTTGTTCTTTCATGGTGAAAATCCATTAATTGTTTTAATGGGTTTAAAATATTTTAGTGGGTTTGAAATCGTTTGGGTCTTACTTCCAATTTGATGGGCTTTTCAATTCAATAGGTTTTTAATTTTTATTTTTAACCCATTTCATTTTTTTAACCCCACTATTATTATTTCTTTTTCACCTTAGTTAATTTATTTCACTTTCACTGTAGGTCTTTCTTCCCCAAATCAAAAGCCCCATCATATCTTTTTAATTGCAGATCACAACCAGCAACCCTCCTCCCGCAATCACCACATCGGCCAAATCTGCCTTCTCTATCACCGTCGATCAGCGATCAGGCTCCATCGTCAAGTCCTTCATGCTGTCAATAGCAGTCAGGCAAATCGAAGCAAATTACAGGAAAAATGGCTAGACTCAAGAATTGATAAGATGTATACTACCACTCTATTTTTGCCGTCGCTGACAGCTTTGGACCATATCTTCATAACAGGGCAGTACCCTTTCTTTCTTTTTGCTTATATATTTTGATGTCCTTAGCCCCACGATTGATTTGTTGTTCCGCATTGAGGACAATGCGAGGAGAAAGTGTGGGGGAGGGATTTGAAATAGAAGTGCTGTGTTGATTTTTGTGGTGTTGTGCTGAAATTTTTGGATTGTCTATGCTGATTTTGTGCTGATATTAGAAAGCGTATTCTGAAAATTTTCCTATTGATTTTTGTTGACCAAATTTGCTGCTATATTTTGTTGATAATATTTTAAATCCATTTTTTATGAGCTTATTTTGTTAAGCTAAATTTGGTTAATAAATGAATTTTTGGTAAAGTTTTTTTTTTGTTTAAGTGATGTTGGCATAGCACTTGTCCCATGGATTTAAATGATTTGTTCCTCTAGTTCATTGTTCTTAACATGTGTTGAATTGCATTCTCCTTTCCAGCAGAAAATATTTATCTTAGACCAATTCCTTAACCATTTCGTTTTAACCTGTTGGATGTTAGGCAGAGATGAGTCAATTTCTTGATAATTTACTTTATTTCATATATTTCATGATAGCCTCAGCTTTCTTTTGAATTAGAAAATTCAAGGCTCAAATTTAACAAGTGAAATAAATTTTTGCATGAACTTAATTTGAAATCTTTGCATATTAGGTGATTGTTAAAACCAGTTGAGACAATAAATAAATCTTTGTGTGCTTATGGTTTGGGAATCTAGTTGCCAGAATTTGAAAAAAATAAAAAAAAAGAAAAAAATGGGAGATTAGCAAATAAAATTTTACTTCGCTATCCATTAAAAATTTGGATATGAGTAGAGCTAGTAGCCGCTTGGATTTGTGTTGTCTGAGTAACCGGGTGTATGCGGGTCAGAACCGGGTGCCCTCGCGTAAAAAGGACCTCTACATTCCTTGTAAGTAATCCTAATCTTCCCCATGAAAAAAAAAGAAAAAATAAATAAAAGCATCAAAAGTAAAAATGATGCCAAAAATAAAAGTTTTGGTAGTTTGATTCCCTTGCTTGTTGAAATTTGTGTGTGAATTGTCTCTTCTGATTTGGCAATCCATCTATGTGTATTGATTTAATTTTAAACTAAGATCTTAAAATTCTTGCATACTTAAAATATTTTGAGTCTTGTTGTTTTCGATTTAAAAAGATTGTTGAGAAACCCATGTTATGATATGAATTAGTAGGAAATTGTTCTGAATGTCATTTTCTGATTTGCCTTGCACTTCAATATGGTTGGAGCTTTTGAGTTGGGATTTGGTTAAGGATAAGAATGCTTCTGATGGAACTGATTGTGTTATTTTACTGATGCTTGAGGACAAGCATGGGATAAGTGTGGGGGAATTTGTTAAGCTATTAAATGAGCATATATTTGATTGAATTTTGCTTATTATTTTGCATTCTTTTAAGTCAGTTTTAGGTGCTTTTCATTGTTTTATTTATTTTGATGACTGTAGGAGCAAATTTTGAAGAAGTTATATTTTTTAGGCTAATTGGAGATGATATGGAGAAGCAATGAATTTTTGGAGCGAATTTAGAGCAAAGAGCTGAAAGTTGAGAATTCTGGAAGTCGCCTTGCCCAAGGGAATTATGCAGTTGCCCAAGGCAGAAAGCCAAGCCTTGCCCAGTCCCCTTGCCCAAGTTGCCCAAGGGAGTTGCCCAAGGGAGATTGACAGTGGAGTTACGATTTTAATATATTTCCTATGCGAATTTGACCTAGCCGCCACTTCTACCCTAGCTGATATTTAGGAATATTAAGACCTTAATTTAGGAAGAAAAAGGCAGTAGTTTTAGGAAGTTTGGATTCTATTTAGTATTTTATTTTATTTTTCTTATTTGGGTAGGAGTAGACTTCTTCTTCTTTAGGAATTTTATTAAGAATAAAAGGAGGGAAGAAAGAAGAGAAAGGGGTTCCTTCTGCGTTTTTGAACTGAAATTCTGTAGAGAGAGAAGTTTTTTTCTCATTCTCTATTTGTGGTTTTGTAACAGCCATGAGTGGCTAAATATTTATTTCAGTTAAAGATTAATTCAAGGCCAGGATTTCTTTTACTGTGAGATTGTTGTGTTTAATTTTTGTTCTTAATTTCATATAGTGTTCATGTTATTTACTGTGGATTAGGGAAACCATATCCCGATTATTATTTGTTAGGTGTACAATTTGAGCTCATTGTGCATTTAATTAAGTAATAAATTGCTAATTGAATTTGCTAAATCCGTAATTGTTTAGTGAAGTCAATAACAAGTAGCAATCAGTGTAGCTCCCTCGTAAGGGCTGTTATGTTGAGTAAATACATGATTTGGTCTAAATCGATCTCGCTTGTAGATTGGTTGGCTTAGGTCGGGTCTTTCTAATTCGTAATGCTGTCAATAGATTAAATTCTTTCGCTTGTTAAGGGTTGTTTATTGATTAGGAATTAATTACAGTCTTACTTGATTAATTCATTAATACGGAAAGATTAGGTCGCGATGACTATAACTGGTCCATTGTTTGGTTTTAAAAATTATTTCTTCATCAATGATCAGTTGATTGAATCCTGTGCTACGAATGTCTTTAACTGAAATTTTTCATCCATTGATTTTGTCTTTATTTATTTTTTCTGTATTTTTATTTTATTGTTTTGATTTTATTTATTATTTATTTAATTTTTAGTTTACAAAATTCCCCCCCATCTTTTATTTTTAGTTTGTTAATTTTTTGGTTATTTAAAGAATTAAAACTCGACCAATCCCTGTGGATTCGACCCTGCTCATCACTAATTACAAGTTAGTTTTAAGTAGGAATTTTATTTTTGTTGGTTTCGACACCCACCAAATTTTGGCGCCGTTGCCGGGGATTGGTATCTGTTAGTTTTAATTTTTTTAAATGGCTGAATTTTTATGCTCTCTTGAGTCAACAATTTCACATCTGACGTACTTGGTTCGGAACTTGGCTGCAGAAAATAATCAACAGTGTGGAGCTTATTACTAAGGGAGTTCTTATGAACATGAAAGATTTGTAGGTCCGCCACAATGGAGTTATGACACTTATGCAAATAATGACAATTCATGGTGGATGGGTCAGTCAAACTTTAGTTATGAAGCAAGGCAGCAAAATTCACAGCTACAATTCCATCCAAGAGCACCACCACAACCCTCTCAACCAACTCCTGAACAAGGTATGTCTCTTGAGGATGTTGTTCAATCTTTAACAACTAATGCCAAAGTTTTGCAACAGCATGTAGAGAAGACAGATTCTAGGTTTCAGAACTTGGAAAAACAGATGAGCCAAATAGCAATGTCTTTGAGTAGAATAGAGTCCCAAGGACGTTTGCCTTCACAGCCCATAGAGAACCCGAGGCAAAATGCAAGTGCAATTATTCTAAGAAGTGGAAAAGAGCTGGACCAACCCTTGCCCAAGGAGGATAATCAGAAGAAGGAAAAAGAGGCAGAAATAGAGCAAACAGAGCAGCCCACAGGAAAAAATTCAAAACAGCCCCCTGTTTTAGTTGTACAGCCTCCGTTTCCTGAAAGATTAGCTAAATCAAAGAAAGAAAAAGAGGAAAAAGACATCTTTGAAACTTTTCGCAAGGTTGAGATTGGTTATGAAAAACTTACTGTCAATGAAAATGTTTCTGCTGTTATTCAAAGAAAAATACCTCAAAAATATAAGGACCAAGGTATGTTTGCTATCCCCTGCGCTATGGGCAATGTTATGATAAAGAGAGTTATGTGTGATTCTGAAGCTTCAATAAATATTATGTCATTGTCTATTTGTTCATCTTTACATGTTGGTCCATTAAAAGAGACAAATATAGCACTTCAGCTTGCTAATAAATCTATTGTTTATCCTGAAGGGATATTGGAGAATATTTTGGTGCAAGTTGATGGGTTAGTTTTTCCTGCTGATTTTTATGTGCTCGCCATGGAGGATGATAATCCCTCAATTTCTTCAGATATTTTGTTAGGAAGGCCATTTCTCAACACAGCCAAGGCAAAAATTGATGTGTATGAGGGTACACTCACTATGGAGTTTGATGAAGAAATCATTAAATTTTATGTTTATGATACTAAGAAAAATTCTAGTGATGTGTCTAATATTTTTAAAGTGGATGTTAGTGAACATTTAATTAATGAATCATTTAGATTGTGTGATAATTCTAACAATTTAAATCTTTCATATTATACGGACTCCACCTTCAAAAAGCCTAACAAATTTGAGAAGAATTTGATGAATGACACTAATTTACAGGAAGTGATAAATGGAAGAACACTAAAATGGGATTCTAGACCAGGTTGAAAGGTGTAAAATTCTACAAATGTCTGGCCAAAGACGTTAAAGAGAGGCACTACTGGGAGGCAACCCAATGTCTAGCTTTACCTAAGGCTGCAGTGTTACTGTTTAGATCTAAATTCTAGTATTTTATTTTTTATGTTTTACTGCCTTTTGCCTAATTTAATAAGTCTTTAACTATTTTTTTTATTTTCATTTTTGCAGGTGAAGTGAGTAGCTAGTTGGTTTTATGGTGGAGAGATAATAAATAAATAAAGTTTCAATTATTTTTGCTTAAAAAAAATCGTGAAGGTTTAAAATTTTCTGGGCATTTCTTTTGAATGATGGGTTTGCTGGATTTTTTTTTCAAAGCCTCAATTGCAATTAATGGGGGAAGCTCATTATTTAAAGTTCATTCTTTAAAAAAAAAAGAAGAAAAAGAAAAGATGTGGGCACGTGAATTTAATTTTGACACTTACTGGGAGTTGAAGATTGAATTTGCTGTAACTTTTTCAAAGCTTTATTTGTTCTTTCATGGTGAAAACCCATTAATTATTTTAATGGGTTTAAAATATTTTAGTGGGTTTGAAATCGTTTGGGTCTTACTTCTAATTTGATGGGCTTTTCAATTCAATGGGTTTTTAATTTTTATTTTTAACCCCACTATTATTATTTCTTTTTCACCTTAGTTAATTTATTTCAGTTTCACTGTAGGTCTTTCTTCCCCAAATCAAAAGCCCCATCATATCTTTTTAATTGCAGATTACAAGCAGCAACCCTCCTCCCGCAATCACCACATCGGCCAAATCTGCCTTCTCTATCACCGCCGATCAGCGATCAGGCTCCATCGTCAAGTCCTTCATGATGTCAATAGCAGTCAGGCAAATCGAAGCAAATTACAGGAAAAATGGCTAGACTCAAGAATTGATAAGATGTATACTACCACTCTATTTTTGCCGTCGCTGACAGCTTTGGACCATATCTTCATAACAGGGCAGTACCCTTTCTTTCTTTTTGCTTATATATTTTGATGTCCTTAGCCCCACGATTGATTTGTTGTTCCGCATTGAGGACAATGCGAGGAGAAAGTGTGGGGGAGGAATTTGAAATAGAAGTGTTGTGTTGATTTTTGTGGTATTGTGCTAAAATTTTTGGATTGTCTATGCTGATTTTGTGCTGATATTAGAAAGCGTATTCTGAAAATTTTCCTATTGATTTTTGTTGACCAAATTTGCTGCTATATTTTGTTGATAATATTTTAAATCCATTTTTATGAGCTTATTTTGTTAAGCTAAATTTGGTTAATAAATGAATTTTTGGTAAAGTTTTTTTTTTTGTTTAAGTGATGTTGGCATAGCACTTGTCCCATGGATTTAAATGATTTGTTCCTCTAGTTCATTGTTCTTAACATGTGTTGAATTGCATTCTCCTTTCCAACAGAAAATATTTATCTTAGACCAATTCCTTAACCATTTCGTTTTAACCTGTTGGATGTTAGGCAGAGATGAGTCGATTTCTTGATAATTTACTTTATTTCATATATTTCATAATAGCCTCAGCTTTCTTTTGAATTAGAAAATTCAAGGCTCAAGTTTAACAAGTGAAATAAATTTTTGCATGAACTTAATTTGAAATCTTTGCATATTAGGTGATTGTTAAAATCAGTTGAGACAATAAATAAATCTTTGTGTGCTTATGGTTTGGGAATCTAGTTGCCAGAATTTGAAAAAAATAAAAAAAGAAAAAAAATGGGAGATTAGCAAATAAAATTTTACTTCGCTATCCATTAAAAATTTGGATATGAGTAGAGCTAGTAGCCGCTTGGATTTGTGTTGTCTGAGTAACCGAGTGTATGCGGGTCAGAACCGGGTGCCCTCGCGTAAAAAGGACCTCTACATTCCTTGTAAGTAATCCTAGTCTTCCCCATGAAAAAAAAAGAAATAATAAATAAAAGCATCAAAAGTAAAAATGATGCCAAAAATAAAAGTTTTGGTAGTTTGATTCCCTTGCTTGTTGAAATTTGTGTGTGAATTGTCTCTTCTGATTTGGCAATCCATCTATGTGTATTGATTTAATTTTAAACTAAGATCTTAAAATTCTTGCATACTTAAAATATTTTGAGTCTTGTTGTTTTCGATTTAAAAAGATTGTTGAGAAACCCATGTTATGATATGAATTAGTAAGAAATTGTTCTGAATGTCATTTTCTGATTTTCCTTGCACTTCAATATGGTTGGAGCTTTTGAGTTAGGATTTGGTTAAGGATAAGAATGCTTCTGATGGAACTGATTGTGTTATTTTACTGATGCTTGAGGACAAGCATGGGATAAGTGTGGGGGAATTTGTTAAGCTATTAAATGAGCATATATTTGATTGAATTTTGCTTATTATTTTGCATTCTTTTAAGTCAGTTTTAGGTGCTTTTCATTGTTTTATTTATTTTGATGACTGTAGGAGCAAATTTTGAAGAAGTTATATTTTTGAGGCTAATTGGAGATGATATGGAGAAGCAATGAATTTTTGGAGCGAATTTAGAGCAAAGAGCTGAAAGTTGAGAATTCTGGAAGTCACCTTGCCCAAGGGAATTATCCAGTTGCCCATGGCAGAAAGCCAAGCCTTGCCCAGTCCCCTTGCCCAAGTTGCCCAAGGGAGTTGCCCAAGGGAGATTGACAGTAGAGTTACGATTTTAATATATTTCCTATGCGAATTTGACCTAGCCGCCACTTCTACCCTAGCTGATATTTAGGAATATTAAGACCTTAATTTAGGAAGAAAAAGGCAGTAGTTTTAGGAAGTTTGGATTCTATTTAGTATTTTATTTTATTTTTCTTATTTGGGTAGGAGTAGACTTCTTCTTCTTTAGGAATTTTATTAAGAATAAAAGGAGGGAAGAAAGAAGAGAAAGGGGTTCCTTCTGCGTTTTTGAACTGAAATTCTGTAGAGAGAGAAGTTTTTTTCTCATTCTCTATTTGTGGTTTTGTAACAGCCATGAGTGGCTAAATATTTATTTCAGTTAAAGATTAATTCAAGGTCAGGATTTCTTTTACTGTGAGATTGTTGTGTTTAATTTTTGTTCTTAATTTCATATAGTGTTCATGTTATTTACTGTGAATTAGGGAAACCATATCCCGATTATTATTTGTTAGGTGTGCAATTTGAGCTCATTATGCATTTAATTAAGTAATAAATTGCTAATTGAATTTGCTAAATCCGTAATTGTTTAGTGAAGTCAATAACAAGTAGCAATCAGTGTAGCTCCCTCGTAAGGGCTGTTATGTTGAGTAAATACATGATTTGGTCTAAATCGATCTCGCTTGTAGATTGGTTGACTTAGGTCGGGTCTTTCTAATTCGTAATGCTGTCAATAGATTAAATTCTTTCGCTTGTTAAGGGTTGTTTATTGATTAGGAATTAATTACAGTCTTACTTGATTAATTCATTAATACGGAAAGATTAGGCCGCGATGACTATAACTGGTCCATTGTTTGGTTTTAAAAATTATTTCTTCATCAATGATCAGTTGATTGAATCCTGTGCTATGAATGTCTTTAACTGAAATTTTCCATCCATTGATTTTGTCTTTATTTATTTTTTCTGTATTTTTATTTTATTATTTTGATTTTATTTATTATTTATTTAATTTTTAGTTTACAAAATTCCCCCCCATCTTTTATTTTTAGTTTGTTAATTTTTTGGTTATTTAAAGAATTAAAACTCGACCAATCCCTGTGGATTCGACCCTGCTCATCACTAATTACAAGTTAGTTTTAAGTAGGAATTTTATTTTTGTTGGTTTCGACACCCACCAAATTTTGGCGCCGTTGCCGGGGATTGGTATCTGTTAGTTTTAATTTTTTTAAATGGCTGAATTTTTATGCTATCTTGAGTCAACAATTTCACATCTGACGTACTTGGTTCGGAACTTGGCTGCAGAAAATAATCAACAGTGTGGAGCTTATTACTAAGGGAGTTCTTATGAACATGAAAGATTTGTAGGTCCGCCACAATGGAGTTATGACCCTTATGCAAATAATGACAATTTATGGTGGATGGGTCAGTCAAACTTTAGTTATGAAGCAAGGCAGCAAAATTCACAGCTACAATTCCATCCAATAGCACCACCACAACCCTCTCAACCAACTCCTAAACAAGGTATGTCTCTTGAGGATGTTGTTCAATCTTTAACAACTAATGCCAAAGTTTTGCAACAGCATGTAGAGAAGACAGATTCTAGGTTTCAGAACTTGGAAAAACAGATGAGCCAAATAGCAATGTCTTTGAGTAGAATAGAGTCCCAAGGACGTTTGCCTTCACAGCCCATAGAGAACCCGAGGCAAAATGCAAGTGCAATTATTCTAAGAAGTGGAAAAGAGCTGGACCAACCCTTGCCCAAGGAGGATAATCAGAAGAAGGAAAAAGAGGCAGAAATAGAGCAAACAGAGCAGCCCACAGGAAAAAATTCAAAACAGCCCCCTGTTTTAGTTGTACAACCTCCGTTTCCTGAAAGATTAGCTAAATCAAAGAAAGAAAAAGAGGAAAAAGACATCTTTGAAACTTTTCGCAAGGTTGAGATTGGTTATGAAAAACTTACTGTCAATGAAAATGTTTCTGTTGTTATTCAAAGAAAAATACCTCAAAAATATAAGGACCAAGGTATGTTTGCTATCCCCTGCGCTATAGGCAATGTTATGATAAAAAGAGTTATGTGTGATTCTGAAGCTTCAATAAATATTATGTCATTGTCTATTTGTTCATCTTTACATGTTGGTCCATTAAAAGAGACAAATATAGCACTTCAGCTTGCTAATAAATCTATTGTTTATCCTGAAGGGATATTGGAGAATATTTTGGTGCAAGTTGATGGGTTAGTTTTTCCTGCTGATTTTTATGTGCTCGCCATGGAGGATGATAATCCCTCAATTTCTTCAGATATTTTGTTAGGAAGGCCATTTCTCAACACAGCCAAGGCAAAAATTGATGTGTATGAGGGTACACTCACTATGGAGTTTGATGAAGAAATCATTTAATTTTATGTTTATGATACTAAGAAAAATTCTAGTGATGTGTCTAATATTTTTAAAGTGGATGTTAGTGAACATTTAATTAATGAATCATTTAGATTGTGTGATAATTCTAACAATTTAAATCTTTCATATTATACGGACTCCACTTTCAAAAAGCCTAACAAATTTGAGAAGAATTTGATGAATGACCCTAAAGGAAAATACTATTCCATCAATTTTTGCCTTTAACACATCATTAATCGAGGTAGGGGAGGATGTAGCTATTAGGAATCTGGCTACATCCAGACACCTATTCTTTCTCGTGTTATCATCTAAACATATAAAGTTGCCATATAAACAAGCTACGGTTGAGAAAAAATCCGAATTCCATGCATTTAGAAGGAAGCCTTCGCATCTCACCCAGGTGTATCTTTTCTTGCATATATCCATCGGTTCCCATGGTTTGACTGTTTCGAACCACTCCCCAAGCCAATCCTTACCCAATTCTAGCATATGATCTTTTTCCTCACAAGATGGGAATAACAGAAGAACTAAGTTTCCCCCCATTGGTCTGCATTCACAGTTCAAAACACCTTGAGCTAGCATGGTTTCCTGGATACTAAAGACATTTTGAGCATTATGCAACCATCCAACTAAGCTTCTTCCCAGCCATTCCTTATCCTCCTTGTCAACCGCATATTGGAAGTTAACCGTGCCTACATTCATGTTCCTGTAAGTGTCATTGTGTTTCCCATTTCTGCTAACTAACCCCAGTTTTTCCACTTTAGCGTATGATCTTGCATCTCTTTTACTTGGAAACTGAACAACGTTTTGCTTGTCAAAATTCATCTGCTTTTTTCTAGCAAGTGGAACTCTAAACCTGGCAACATTAATGTGCAGCTTTTTGTTCCCCATCCATGCTCCATTTAGCCTGTTTGCTACTACATCAATATTATTTGTCGTACACAGGTTGACAAAGCCAAACTTGGTACCTTTTGCACTCAGTTTTTTCAGGATATATATGCTCTCCACAATTCCAAACCAAGAGAACATCTTCCTTAAACCATAGAATGGCCAACCTAGAGGCAAGTTATTGACAAAAAGCCTATAGGTTGTGAATTCAGTTTTTCGACGTTCAACCTCGTAGAAGGGTGCATCCTTGAATCCACCATTGATCCACCTTTTGTGTTTCCGATCAAAACCCACGGTGGAGAATGATCCAACTCGGTCGGGAGAGGAGGAAAGTCGGAGGAAGAGCGATCCATCGGCTTCTTGTCTAAAGAAATGTTGCTCTAGTTGCTTTGAAAATATTGCTTATATTTTGTTACATGCTTATTATTTCAAATTTTTATTATAAACTTTAAATAAAATATTTATAGTGTCCTACCAAGAGCTTCCATTAGCTTTACTTTTGTTATTTGATATTCTATCATTATAATTCTTGTAATTTTTATTTATTGTAATAATATGATCAAATATTGTTATGTCATTTTCAATTCGAAAATTGTACAAATCATTCCATTTTTAGTTGGGGATTTCTCTTGCAATATTATTCATCATTGCTGTTAGAGCTAAGTATGTGTACATCATCTATAAAATTAATTAAAAAATATTATATTAAAATATAAATTTATTTATTTATCATATTATTTTATTAAGTTAAACTTAATCATATTATTTTATGAAATTAATATTTATCATATTATTTTTTTGTTGCTAAAAAACTACAATATATGGAACAACTAGATATACTAAACTTATAAATATCAAAATAAAAAGAGACAAGACTTAATATTTTCTTGTTCCTTTTTTTTCTTTACTATTTTATATTTTCAGACCAATTAAAATGGCTTTATATAGTATAAAAAATTGAGCAATCAGTTAAATTAAGTAGCATGAAAATTAATCATTTCAACTTAAACTTAAGCTATTTTTCCAAAAATGAAAAAAAAACTTTTGATATCGTAAATACTAATATTTTTGTTGTAATGAGGTATGCTTCAAAATTAACTCCAACTACATATTAAACATAAAAATAAGGTTAATAATAAGATAAATTTTGCTTAACAAAATTAAATTATAGTATAATCATATAATTTTTTTTTAACTTCTGACAATTTTTTTCAAAATAACTTGAGCAAAAATTACTTTAATTAGAAGTGGATAGTTCACAAATATGAGAATGCAAAGTTATGAAAATGGTAATGCAGAGAAAGATGTATGTTGATGAATGAACGTTAGTGAAAGGAGCGAATGAAAGAAAGGGGAGAATGGGTTTTAAAGGGAAGATTAGCAGAAAAAAAATTTTACTGACCCATTAAGGATCACAGGTTTTACTGGATGCAATAATGCCCACAATAAAACTTGTGAGGCTGCCAAAACGTAGAAATACATCTTTAAAAAAACTGTCACAGTCAAAAATTGACACACATGATGTTGGTTTCTAACAGCCAACAGACTTTTGCCGGTGGGATCCACTCTGACAGAAATTGGCAATCTTGGTTTTCAATATTTTAAATTCCTAATTTCTTTAAGTGAAGCACTAGGATTCTAAATATTTTAAAAATAATCCAATTGAAAAAAAAATCTCCATTATTTGCATGTTACTTAATTTTAATTACTTACCAAATTGATTATATATTTGTGCTATTTGTGGTGGAAGACTGATAATGGTCATTTATATAGTGTTTTTAGTATGTTTTTAGGTATTTAATTAGGTTAATTTTGTGTTAATTAGGATTAGATTTGAGTTTAATTGGTTGATTTTATATTTTTGGAGTTAATTATAAATTTTGATATTTTTCAGGGTTAATTTGCAAGAAAAAGGACTTAATTGTAAAAAGGGCAAAGATTTGGGCCAAAATTGTAAATATGGAAAATTTATGTGAGATAATTGATCATGAGGTTCAGAAGTTTAATACATGGCCACATGAAGTACAAAGGAGAAACACCTATGGTCACGTGAATTGAAGAAGAAAAGAATACATGGCCACGTATGAAAATGAACTAAGTAACACATAGCCACGTGAAAGAACAAATGAAGGAAACCAAAAGAAGGACATGACCACGTATTTCCAAAGCTTATTCCACACGTGACCACATGTGAGGGAAGCCTAAGGGACACGTGACCACGTGTAGAGAAAGCAAAGAGAAGGGCGTGGCCACGTGCAAGTTCTCCCATGCAACGAAGGATTTGCGATCTTTTCCAATTCAAGAAGGATTCTTTTCCTACTCCAATTTGGGAAGTTTGGAAGGCTTCTACAATATCTTTTGCCTATAAATAGACAACTCTAACACCAAAGAAAGGGAATTAATTAGTAGAATCAATTAGAGAAATCTTAAAATTAGGCTTAGTTATTTTACGTTGTTTTTATGTTTTCATTATTTTTCTTCAACTTTGTCTTTAGTTTTTTAAACATGTTTAGGAAGTAATTTTTCTTCTTTTGCTAATGGATTCTTGAAATCTTATATTTTCATTGTTATGACTTTATTTGGAGCTTAATTTTCAATATCGGTTGATTATTTCTTGGTTTAAAGCATATTCTTATCTTTAATTGCGTTGAGATTGACTGTTGGTTTATTGAATAAATAACTAAAAATTGGTTTTGACATAGTTAATGATTTGCATGTTCTTAGATTGTCTCTTTAATGTTTATGCATGATTATTATCCGGAATATGAGATGATTATGTGTGAATTTTATTAGTTAATACTAAGAGAGGAGGAACTAAGAATGAATTGGAGTTGAATCACTTGAGAAATGCTTCAATGAATATTTAGGAAGTTAAAATTAGATTTTTATGCTAAGTATTAGATTTGTCTATGAGTTTAATACTAAGAATGATATACTTGAATAAAGATATCTTGCTTTATTACTAGTTTTTCCATAATCATTGTTGTTTCTATTGAATTTAAGTCATTACAATGAAAGTTAAGGTGAATAATTTCTTTAGCAAGAGAATTTCAGTTATTGTTTTGATTTTAATTCATGTTTTAGCTTTTGTTTTGTTTAATTGTTTATTTTGTTTAATTTTTGCTTTTAAATCAAAAACATTTGGGAAACAATCTCAGATTGATTTAATTCATACATAGATATTATCATTAGCAATCCATGTTCCTTTGGGTACGATATTTGGGATCTTAATCTATATTTTTCTGTATTATTAGCCGATCTAGTACACTTGCTAGACACCGGTCAAAGACAAACCTTAAATAATTTTTTATTGCTATATAATGTTTGGTTGTATCCAGCACCTCGATTTAGAAAATATAAAATAGTTTATTATCGTTGCTTTTTGTTTCTTACGATGGCTGATCAAACTCAATTTCACACATCTTTGATAGAGCTAATGATAAGTTTGATCCCTCTAATTTCTCCAATCTTTTATCTTTTTTTTCCCTTAAAGTGTTGCTTCACAGATATTTTAATGATAATGATGGATATTTTCACAAGAAAAGTCCAATAATTACATGAGAATTCATGCATAAGATATAGATGCATGTGGAAGATCCTAAATAGAATATGATACAATTAGATGATTAAAGAAGTAAATGTTATAATTCATAAAGAGAAGGGAAGAGCGACATAAGTAATCACTTAGAACGCTTATAATATTATGGATAAACTCCATTAATTCTTACAAAGTACACACTTAGACTCCTAGTTTATTCAATGCTACATGACCATTTAGGAGTACCACAAAGACACATTAAATTACTACAATACTCGGATATATATAGCACTCGACATGACACTTGGACTCCTAGTTTATTAAACCACAATCATACATAACCATCTAGGAGTACTCGAAAGACACATTCAAGACAGATATTAGAAACTTTGAATTTGAGAATTATAATCCATCTTTAAGAGCAAATTATCATCCGGCTTCAGGAATTGCTTGAACCAATCTGCTGAACTCTTGGGAATCCTTGTTAGATTTTTGTCATAATCAATGTAGTAGATGCCGAAACGCACAGTGTAGCCTAGTCTCCATTCAAAGTTATCCAATAACGACCAAGCAAAGAATCCCTTCACATTGACACCCTCCCTTTCCAATTTAGGAAAATAAAATAAGTTAAATTAATTATTGGTCTTCGAATCAAATACACAAAATATATATAACTTACTCGATTGCTTTTTTAAGATAATGAAAATGGCAAAAGTAGCTTTCAATCCTCTCAGGGTCATCCAGTTGCTCTTCTAGAGGCAGTGTGGTATTATTAACCTCATCAATACCTGATGATTAGTTGAAAGATAATATTATTTATTAATTTAAGTTAATATTAAATTAGATATATAAAAATTTATAATATGAAATTGACTACTCGTGATAAGATAGACTAATTTATATGCAAACTTCAAGTTATATAGATTCTTATTTAGCAATCTTAATATATATTTTTCTTATGAGTAGAATTGAGTTTACCATTCTCGGTGACGTAAATAAGCGGATTATTATATTTGTCTTTGATATAGAGTAGAAGACTTCTAAATCCAGTTGGATAAGTGCAGAGTCCATCTGTAGCCATCTGCAAGTATTATCATTAAAATAATTATTGTTTATTTAGTTGTAATTATTTTTTTGGAAATGAGGTAAGGTTTATTCAGCTAATACGTACTGGAGGACCAATAGGAATTCCATTACGCTCAGCTGCATAGGCAACAAAAACCATAGATTAATTGTTAATATTAAAATATGTGAATTATAGATTTGGAAATTATAGAATTCATGCTTAATTACTGGAAGTATTAGCTCGAGAATCAGTGAGGATGCTAGGATAAACAGGATTGATTTCCATATCCTCTGCATAGTTTCCTGTATAATAGTTCAATCCAAGAAAATCAATCGACTGTTTTAGCATTTCGGATTCATTTTTTGAGAATTTGGGCAATCTATCTCCAGCTAGGGATTTCATTGATTCTGGATAGTCACCGTTTATCACTGGATCCATAAACCTGAAATGAAATGGATTAATTATGATTTAATGAAAACAAGTAAGATGAGTAATTTATGTAAGACATACATACATACATACCATCCAAACATAAAATCAAGAGCTCGTTGTGCAGCATCTTCATCTTGCTCCGTACAGGTGTAAGGCACGAACCAGTGAGTTACTAATGTTATTCCTATCATCCCTTCTTGAGTCGCCTACAAGTTAAATATTGATGAATGATTAACTACTACTTGTATCATTTACATCTTCTTAATCCCAACGTAAAATCATGCTGTTTCAGAATAGATTATGGAATATTTAGGGTTTACATTGTACTTTTCCCTGTATAACTTGACAGCAGCAGCATGAGCAAGAAGCTGGTGGTGGCCTACAATATATGGCTCGGTTGAAGAATTTCCGCCAGTACAATTCAAGTTTTGCCACTCTGAACAACGGCCTGGTGGTGATAAGCCCCGCGCATAGCCCGCCGTACTATAACTCCATGGCTGATTGAATGTGATCCAATATTTTACTCGATCTCCAAACTCTTGAAAGCAAAGCTCCACGTAATCTCGAAAATCATCTCTGAAAAAACATAATTAGTTATTAAATATAATTTTAATTATTGAATATAATTTTGGTTCTGACAAGAGTGAGTGACTTACACAATGCTATGATTAAGAAAACCACCGTACTCGTCTTCCAAGGCCTGGGGAAGATCCCAATGGAATAGAGTTACAAAGGGTTGAATGCCTGCACCAATCATAATATAGCAGAGCAACAAATTAAAATGAAATAAAAGACTACAGAAATTGTATAGATTAATTATAGAAATTATGAAATAAAATTGCTACCGTTGTCCACAAGCTCATTGATGAGGTTATTGTAGTACTGGAGCCCTTCTTCATTCACACCCCCACTTAGCTTTCCCTCTGAATAATATTTAGTTGAACGAAACATTAATTAATTAACGTATAGTTGAAGATTAGGAAACAAAAATTCAGGATTAACACTCATAATTAAGTTAACCATAATCTTTCCGTTGATTACTCTTACTTGGCAAGATTCTTGACCATGAGATTGAAAGTCTGTAAGCATCTAGGCCCGTAAGATTCATAATCGCAACATCTTCCTGTAATATACAAAATCATACTATGCTTACACTTGGAGCATTTCTATTGTCAATGCTAATTAATCCCACGGGGCTTTTACCTTGTAACGATGATATTGGTCGACAGCCACATCTCCATTGCTACCATCCGCTATTCTCTCTGTCGTTTTTGCCAGAGGAATATCATTGCAAATATACGTAAATATATAGTGTGTAAAATTCAAAGATCAATTGATCAAACATGCAATTCAATTATAGTTCCTTTAACTCTATAAAAGAGGTCTGTCAATAAATAAATATATATATATATAATCGATTGTTTTCATCCAATATATTCTATAGAATAATATTTTTTTTATACACACACATAATGAATTTTCTACATGTATAAAATAATATATATGTATGAACTTTCTCCACAAATCACACGCACACGTATATAAATTTTCTACGTAAATTAAGCTAAAATCGTTATTTGTAACTTAATTTTAATTACGTACCCAAATTGATTGTATATAGGTCCACTAAGTTTGTCTGAATCCGATTTTGAACAGGTTTAATTGCACATATACATATGTTAATTACCCTCAACTTTACTTGTATTATTTAACATCTTAACTACTCTCTCTGTTTATAAATTTTACTGAAAGTGAATAAGGTACAGTCTCATTATGGTATTATGCAATCTTCAAAACTGTCCCATAATTTATTGTAAAAATAAAATCTCCATATTATATAGTTTCAAATTTAGGACATATTGATATGATTCTTTTGTTCTTTTGGTTCTAAACAATTTAGTACGATACAATTCGCTATTTCAAATAATTTAATTCTTTTTTCTTAAAAAATATATATATACTTATCAGTTTATAAAAATATGTTTAATAATTCACACACACACACAGATATATATATATATATATCATTTAATTACTTCATCATAGAATTAGTCCATTTAAATAAAAATCTGTCGGAAATAATGTAAAAATTGAATGTATTTTATATTTAGCTACACATTTTATCAAATGTTAGCTATCAAATCAGCTCTTGGTGGCTAAGATCCAATTTGTACTAGTAATGAAACAATTCATCATGTTCCATTGAAATTTTGATTTTGTAAGTAAATAGTTTAGAAAGACGACCTGGATGTTCATGAGTCCAAGTATCCCATATACTTGGACTTCTACCACCTTCATTGGCTGCACCTTCATACTGAAGAACAACAACATAAATATATTAGCATGTATCTTGAAAAAGAAAAATATAGGGATAAAATATGTGCTATGATTTCAGGGCAACTGAAATAAAACTCAAAAGCAACCCAAAAGGAAAATAACCTGATAAGATGCTGATGCAATCCCGAAAAGAAAACCTGACGGAAAGCTGCTGCGATTAAGGTAAACGGGGCTGAATTTGGGTGATAATGCTACGCTTCCTTTAATCACTAAGCTAAGAAAAAAGAGAGCCAATAAACTAATTTGAGTTGCCCTATTTGATCTTCTGTCCATATTGATAATAGAAGAAGAGAGGAATACAATTTATTCTCCACAACCCTTGGTATTTATAGGCTTTTCAATAAGGAAAACACCTAATAAATTAATGTATCAAACTATAGCATAAAGAAGTTGAAAACGTGATATGTAGTTATAAATCCTATGTGTCAATACGTTAACAAATAAGAAATAAATCGATTTGTTATTTCATTTATGGATCCCAATGTTAGAATTTTACTCCCATTAATTTTTTTATTTTTATTTTTGTCCGTTATTACCACAGACTTATTATTCTCTCCATTCCACTCATAATTCTAAACTTTTTTCACTCAAAGTGACAATTTTTAAATTTTAAAAAATATTAATTACATAACTTGCTATTTTACCCTTATATATACACTAAAAATAAATAAGACAAATCCATTTTCGGGTCCCGTCTTTTTTAAATTTTCTATACATTGGGTGTCATCATAAAAAAATTCTCAATTATAAGTTTACATTTTAATATGAGATAACACATAGTAATTGCTGTTAAAAAGTAGGCCTATTTAAAAATGGTGCAAGCCATTCAACTTAGTACATATAATTTATTTTAGAATTTTAAAAAAATATATAGATAGGTTATTGGTTATTGTATAACCTAACTATCTAAACCATTATTTTTAACAGTATAAATCCAAATTTTTTAAAAAAAATATTTATTTCTAGTTTTCAAAGAGGGATATTTATTTATTTAGGTGATATATTTCAGGTATTTTGCATAATTGGTCATTTGACTGTAACTCTTGTAAGAATAAAAACTTTTATTTTTGATTTGTAGCATAAAAATCATTCAATTTTAATTTATATAACAAAAATAAACCAAATAATTTGGTTTGAGTGTTGGGTAAAATGATGGAATCTCACATTGGAAGATTGACAACTTCACAATTTCTTGGATAGAAATTGAAATGTACTAAAGACTAACCAACTATTTGGGATTTTTTTTTTTAAATGGAGTAATTTTTGAAAAAATTTATAAGAGTTGTACTACAGTAAAATTACTTGCATCTTTTATTAGACGCCGACCACAGGCCAACTCCTAGTGGTTATTATTATATTATTTATTCAGTCTCTTAATTAAACCCATCTACTTAATTTGAAAATAGATTGGATCAAAAAAAAATTTGAAAATAGATAAAAGTTGAAATGTATTAAAGACTAACTGTTTGGGTTTTTTTTTTTTTTTGAAAATAGAGTAATTTTTTAAAAAATTTAGAAAAGTTGTACTACATTAAAATTATTTAGAAAAAATGGTGTGTCAAATACTGATAAGATTTCTGACTCGATGGAATCTAGAGGGAGTCAAAACTTTATTTTTTTGCAAAAACTGTTGTGATTGCCATTTTTTTTTTTTTTTCAAAAGAAGCTGTCAAAATTAACTCAGGTAGCCAGCTTGGAAAAATTGCCCTCTTTACTATGCGGGAAACCATGGGGTGAACACAAGGGACAAATTCTATGCAGAAATAATATATTTTATAATTAAAGAAAGTAAATAAAAAAAATCATGGAACATACTTTGACTGACTTATTGGTTCTCATTTCATTTTTAAAAAGTCTGCCGATAATATATATAATTTTTTTTTCTAAAAAAGAAAATTTCAACTGTGTAATTATCTTTTCCAAATTTTTGTTGAAAATTTATAAAAACTGAAATTTTGATTTGATGAGATAAAATTGCACAAATGCCCGAAACATGATAATGTTGATTTTCATTATTCTGTTCCTATCATAGCAATAAGAAAATTATTTATAAAATTCATAAGTTTATTGAGTTAAATGATTTGAAATAGTCTACATATAATTCTTATAAAAAAAAAGAAAAGAAAAGAACTAGTCTATATAAATCTATTCAAATAATAAATTTTAAGATAAAATTGAAATACTTTTCAAATCAAGATATGAAATAATTAAGATAAAACTGAAAAATATTTCGAATTTTTTTCAATTTTTTGTTAAATTTTTTGAATAAATTAAAAATATATTTTCTTAAAACTTTTAATTATTTTTTATCTGTCAAAATATAGGAATATGTATCTTAATTATATGTTAAGATATGCATATCTTAATTTTTCAAAATATAGGTAGTTAAAAAAAATTTTTGTGCTACTAATTTTTTTTTAACAAAAGCTTCAAAATGTTAAAAAAATTAGAATAATTTTATTTTATTTTTATCTCAACCTTTTCAAGGTTAATAAACGTTATCCTAATAGATAATTCAATATTTGATAGTTAATTGATATTTGTTAAAGAATATATTTATTTAACGTTAATATTTAAAATTCATATATTATTATGTTTACATAGACATTCAATAATTATGCTTACGAATAATCACAAGTTTTGCCATTAATTTTTCTAATTTTATATTTTATCACTAACGGTTCTTAAAAGAAATTTTTCTTTAGCGAATTGTTCTTTTTAATGTGATGTAGCAATTATTTTTGCCTTTATACTTTGCCACAAAGCAATTTTGCTCATAATTTTTTTTTAAAATAGAGTAATTTTATTATCTAACTCAAAGCTACTATATATAAAAAGTACTTTTTAACATAATTTTGATGAAAA
Source organism: Excoecaria agallocha (assembly GCA_037975025.1). Taxonomy (NCBI): domain Eukaryota; kingdom Viridiplantae; phylum Streptophyta; class Magnoliopsida; order Malpighiales; family Euphorbiaceae; genus Excoecaria; species Excoecaria agallocha. The sequence goes on from JBBPFJ010000118.1 coordinate 247,252, forward strand.
AATGTACTTTATAATATTATAAAATTTAATTTTTTTTATATTTTAATGATTTTAATAATAATTTTGTAAAAAAGAAATTCAAGAATAAAATGGATGTTAATAGGCATGCTGCGCAGCCGATTATATATGGTCATAACAGAATGGCTTTGTCTCACAACAGATCAATTAAACAATTATTTTATGTTGATAACTTGATGCCATTAAATATCTATAGAGAATCTGACAAGAAATATATGGAACGATGGTAGGTGAATTTGATGAAAAAATTATTATTTTTTAATATGAAAAAAGAAGACGTGCATCCCATGGCTTCTCGCATAGGATAAATACCTGCAATTTTCACAAATTTTTTTATTTAAAAAAATTGGCAGTCAAAAATAGGAACGGTGCCGGTTTTTGTATAAAAAAATTTGGCCCCACAGGCTCTAACACACTATTTTATTTAAATAATTTTACTGCAATACTATTTTTCTAAATTTTTATAAAAATTATTTCATTTTCAAAAAAAAAAAAAAAAACCCAACTATTTGTATAACTTAACTATGAGTTAATGAGAAAAAATTAAATTTTATAATAGGATTCATTTACTTATTTTTAGCTTAATATATAAATTACCCCTTATACTTTTTTCTTTCTTTCCATATTTGCATCTAGTTCTTGAAGCCTAAGATCAAGAAATGTTTTTTGATTTTAGTGAAGTAAGAAAACGATGATTTTATTTGATAGAGAAGAAAGCCATTTGCAAAGAAGGTAGTTTCGACTTTTTTCATATGCAGATCAAATGCTATTTTTGTGATCTGTGGGACAATATTAGGGTTTCTATGTAAATCTGCAAATGATACTATGTTGACAAATTCCTTTTTTTTTTTTTTAGGTTTTCTTTAGTTGACTGGAACTTAATTTTTACTTTTATTCAATTTACAAGCGAAACTATTTATTTTTTTTATTTTTTTATATTTACATAATAATTCTTTAAGGGAGAAATGATTTAGTGCATGCATAGATATATGGTTGAATAAAAAAATATTATTTTTATTTTAGATATGACATTTAAATTTTAGATGTAGAGGTAAATGCTTCATAAGTTTTTAATATAGAGGTTTGATATTTAAGAATGCAAAAATTTTGAATTTTGTGAAAATGAAGACTAAGACAAGGCAAAAGAAGAAATATGAATAGGAATTAGGAAGAAATATAAAAAATATTTGAAATCCTATCTGAAAATGTGACCTGAATGTTTTTAATTAAATTTTATTTTTTTTCATATTCATTTATAAACTATGGTATAATATTATATTTTTTTTCAGAAAAATATTTAATATATATTTAAAATTATAAAATTATAAATTGAATTTTCTTTTTGATTTTTCTTAGTTGAGTGGTTTAATTTTTTACTAATTAAATGGAGTCGATTTTTGAAAAATTCAATGCGGTCAGTGAATCCCACTAAAAACATGATGATGTTGTGGTTGAGAAAAATGACATTACGTGGATTGAAATTCCATAATTACGTCTCTGTGAGCTCAATTATACTCAATTTTCCATAATTACGCCCTGCGTATGCTAAATGTGTAAGTGTAATCTCAATTAAGATTGAATCGGTTGAAAATAAGATTGTTTAAAATATGACGAGTTAATTGTTGACTTGTAAACCTGCAATAGCATGTTAGAATGACTTTTTTTTTTTTTACGTGAATTATGTTATAAATTCAAGAAAAATGATTTTATTGTTATAAATATTATAGTTGAGTGATCAATTTGTCAGTTATCCCCATTTCTAGAATTATATTTTAATGATTTATATTTTTATGTTTAAAACTTCTAGAATTATATTTTAATTTTATGAATGTATTTTTTTTTATGAAGTATGGGTATCTATATGCTATACCTTCGAATATCTATAACAATTGTTATCTACACCCACAAAAAATAAGCAGGTTATAGAAAACAACTAAATTATATAAATAAAGCAAGCAACATTATATGAACTTACATGATTAGCACTTTCTGCTCTATTTTGTTGTCTTCAGGTAGGCATTGTTGCCCATACAAGCAAGGGGCTTGTATTAATTACCACTGTTATAAATAAGCATTTTAAAAACAAATAAATGATTTAATTATAATTTCTTGTATTCTCATTTCCCAAATAAATAAGAAATGAACCTATCCTTTTCTTCACAAAGATGTTTAGCTTTGGAATAGACAGAGAAAATAGAAAGAAAGCAAAACCAGATTACGACTAGCATGGACCTGTTCATCATATAAAATCTTTATAAGGCTATCTTTGTCAGCCTATGTTAATCTCATTAATTTTAAAAAAGTTGGAAAATGGGTGAATGTAAATATGAAATTTTAATCTATGATATTTATGTGTAAATTCCTTTAATTAATTATGTGGACCAACTCAATTCACCTTTAATCATGGGCAACTTTAGAAAAATGTATTGATAATTATGTCACAAATGCCCAAAAAAAAACCCAAAGGCATAAATGTAAAACAGCAAAAGACCAAAAATGGTATTATGAAGAAGAGAAGAAATAATTCTTTATTAAACAGCTCCTGTTTAATTATATACCGGGGAGGCTGCAGAAAGGAGTATGGTATCCTCCCACTCCTCGAACCTTAATTCAAGTTGTACAATGCCCGGAGACCTCTGCCTCCATCTTTGAGAAAAAAACATAGACAATGAACTTAGGATTCATGATAATTAAAGAGTTGCGATCCACAAAAATGAAAAATCTTTGACCAGTAGTTCCTACGTCGAGAAAGATATTTAAGCAGGCAGTGCAAATTGTAATATAGATTGTTCTGTCCTTTGTCATTATGACAGAAATTACAGAAAATTTTAATATACAAAGTCATTTTATTTAATTTTTATGAATATAGCATAATTAATTAAGAAAGTATACTATTAGAGTTCAATTGACTAAATATGATAAAATTAAATCTAAAATGGATCCAAGTGTAATAGTTTTCCATATTTGTAGATTAAAATTTAATAATTGATAAATTTAAAGGAAAAATTACTAAAGTAATAAGTTTAGGAATTCTAAAAAAAACAAGATATTAAAATGTAAGATGCTATTAAAAGTTATGGATAAATGGTCAAATATACTCTTAAAGTATTGAAAATTGTATACATTTACCGGTTAAATATGTTTTCAGTCAAAATTGCTCATAAAATATTGAATAAGGTATAAATTTATCCTCATTATTTCATAAATGATTCAAATTTGCTACTGAAAATATTGAGATTTTAAATAAGCAAATAAAAATGCATATGATAGGTTAATTTAAATCACATAAACTTGCACACTCGGAAAAGGATTAATATTATTTTCAACATAAAAAAAAGATACAATCTATTATCTATTCATTGATTTGTTAACTACCGAATATATATCCTTTTCACAAATCATGTAATATTTAATACTATTACAAAAATAAATGAATGTATAAACTTTTAAAATTAAATATAAATTTTATATTCTACTCAATTTAAAAAAATGGATTAATAAAATTTTAAATTAGATTATCAAAATATAAAGAATTTAATTAAAAATAGAAGATTACATTGAATATTAATTTTTTATTAGTTTAAAGGATGTATTGGTATTTGTTAACTTTATGTCAAAGTTTAAAATCTTTGTATTAGGGAAATGCTCATGTTTCGAAATCCTATTATTGAATATATGCTACTATTAGTATTTGTCTCATTATAGAAAACAAAATCCTATTTATAAGACTAATGGATGAAAATATTAAAATAGCAACAGAATAATTTTCATTGCTAATTTAGCAACGACAAACAATTTCGTTGCTAATTAGCAACGAAAATCAAATTTTCTTATTAAAATTGGTTGAAGTTTTTAGATTTAGCAACAAAAAAATAGTTATCTTCCATCGCTAAAAATGGAGGAAACTTTTAGCACCAAAATATAGCAATGAAAATTTGCAATAAAATGCTTGTACCTTTGCTTATACCGTTGCTAAATAAAGCGTCAGAAGATGATGAAAAAATTTGGAAAGAAAATTACCAACGGAAAAAAAAGTTCGTTGCTATTTTATTTTTTTGCCATAGGTATAAATAGTTCCATTTTCCTAGTGTTTTTTCTTCTCTCCCAGCCTCGCTGTCTTGCTTCTCCCAGACTGGGGAAAAATAAGGTGCTCGTTAAGGAACTGATGAGTTTCTTCAACTTCTATGCATGTGTTGTTCTTATGTTGACGATCAATGTTTGCTATGCAAACATCATGCTTGTATAGTTCAAAGGTGATAGAAGTTGCAAACAATTTAAGGCAATTTGATGCTCGTGATGTGCCACATCCAGTAGAGCAGGGTACAGTGGAAGGAGAGATAAAGGTAAGACCTACTTAATTATTACCTCAGCTTTGGATAATCAATCCTCAAGTTTTGGATATGAAAACTTAATCTATTATTCTGATACTAAATTTTGTGGCCATTGCAGAAACACAAAACAAAGAAGGAAGTGATGGAGGAGGTTAAAGCTTAAGTCTCCACTTGTACTAGCCTTTTGAGGCTAGATGACACATGTTGCTCTTTCTTTCGAATTTCTTGGAGACTGGCTTAGTGAGAAAGAAGCCATAGTTGTCCCAGAATTATAGTTTTTGATTAGTAACTTGCATACAGATCCATTAATTAATATTAGTATAAGTTCAAACTTGAGGGTGACTATGGTGGCAGACCTTCGACTTTGTGCTGCAAGCAGTTGATAGTACACAATTTTCTCATGCAAAAGCATCCACAAAATCTGCCGTCTTGATGAACCTGGAATCCCGAGAATGTATCTTTCTCTCCTAGGCCATGCTAATTTTTGTTGTTTAGTTAACATTGTAACTCTAACTAAGATGATGATGAGGTAATTTTGATGTTACTCTGATAGTAATTTGCTGATTTCAAAGCTCCTACTTTTGAAAGATGTTAAAGTTATAATGTTTTTAATCACATTTTCTACTGTTTGTTGCATTATTTCTTTTGTTTGTTGGGGACACTTATAGCTGTTCTATGACTGTGTTTGTAGATGATTGTAACTGAAGATATTGGGAAACAGTATCTGACATATGGAGAAAGGTTTGCCACTGCACATGAGCCTTTGCTCTATATCTATTCTCAGAGATCTTTGCTTCTTATTTCTATTTTACTTATTTGATATTCTGATATTATATACATTACACGTGATTTAAACTCAGTAAAACCATAAGGACACTTGGGTGGTTGTAAATAATTTTTTGGAGTCTGGTTATATGCTATCGGCTTCCATTTATTAGGATGAGAATGAAATTGTATTACTGTATTTGTCCTGCCAATTGCTTCAGTTTTGTCGGTTTTGAAATTGTAGTCGTTTAGGCAAATATGCCCCAAATGAAAACAAAGAAACCTATAGCTAATATATCAGCAGCACCCTGGTTGTAGCAGACCTTTTCCTTTTCCAATTATTTTTCTTTTTATCAGTTTCTCTAAGGCCTTCTTTGATGGATGTTCTGTTTCTTGTATTTAAAGCCTATATTGATTGTATTTCTAATCTTCAGTAATATTATTTCTTTGCTGGTTAATTTGTGCGTCATTTGTACCTAATTGCTATCTTTCTTTTCAAATGATATCATACGAAGAACATTCTTTGATGCCTTTTCTTCTCTTCTTTGTACCAGCGGAAGTTCCAGGGCATGATGAGGATAAAGAAGCTTTGATACCTTTTTCTTGTCTTTTTTGTACCTAATTGCTGTCTTTCTTTTCAAATGATAATTATAATGCCACTTCTATCCACCATCTGGTTATTGTGGTACTTGTAGATAGGAGCCCAAAAGAAATACCACACTTGGTCATTTGAGTTATTTGACGTCATCATTGTTTTCTCTACATTTGAAAAATTCAATAATTTTTTTTTTAAATTTATGTCTTGTATCAGTAGATTTTGAATTTTTATTGTGAAGTATACGAACTTTGTTTGTGGAATCCCTATTTAATTTTTAAAATTTTTCCAAATTGCAGATACTTATTTTTTTAATTTATGTCTTGTATCAGTGGATTCTTAATTTCATTATATATTTTATGTGTGTGTGTAATTTGCATTTTATCCAGCCATTATGATATCGGGAGCTAGAAATTTGGTAATTTGTTATACCTGCATAGAGTCTGGTTGGCTTAGAATGCCCTACATTGGTGGGTTATAAGCATTTCAAGGTTAAATTGTTTAACAGAATGTTCAGTTATGTATAATTTTTTTTTTTTTTATGATGATGCTGATGGGCAAGGTTTTTGAAATGCTTTATTCTGTAGTTAATTTAAATTGTTTTTGTTGCAAGGACTCTGAACCTTCTGGTTATCTGAGATGAGCTTAATTTTTACATTTATCCTTTTCTCTATTGGGTGCTCCTGGTGTTGACTCCTAGAATACATAGACTGCAATTGCTTGGTTCTCTTAAGATACTTTTATATATCTAAAGGTGTTATATCTTTGTTTATTGAGCTAGTTGTGCACTAAGAGGCTTCTTGATTACTTGATGAACAAGAAACTATCTATTAGATCTTTGTCATAGTATTTTCTATTGATTGACAATAAGTTTCTGTAACGAAATGTTGACATTGAAAATTGATAGTAATTTTCTTTAAAAAATCAATAATATTTTAGTGATGGAATAGCGACGAAACATTCATCGTGAATATTTTTTTATAAATTAATTCCATTTCTAAGTTAACCAACGGAATTTGTAATTTCTGTTGGCAAAAATAGCAACGAAAATAAATTCCATTGCCAACAAATAGCAACTGTCAAATCTGCAATCACTCGTTTCGTTGATAATTGAATATTTTCTTGCAGGGGAAATAAATTTGTAAGGATCAAATATTAAAATTATATTTTTTTAAATAAATTTTCAATTATACAAATTAATTCATATCCAAAAAATATGTATAAAAATGTTAGTTATTGAGAAGTTAAAATAGAGCTTAATATCATTTATTTTAAATAATGTACAAAAAAGTATTAATTACACTAGATAATTTCAAATTACAACTAAATGTCCTTCATGAGTTCCGGTACCATCTCGAACATGTTTTGACGGTCAAAATTGACGCTAGTTAAAACCCAAAGAAGGATCAAAATTATTCACACATGTAATAAACACACATGTAACCATTTTATTGATGTATCTTTCAAAAATTATAAATCATTTGAATGGTTCACGTGATGAATAGTGGGCCTACATATATTATCTTTATTCATTCTATAATGAAGAAAATTTAGTTCACTAGTGATACTTTAGTAATATTTCTTAAGAACAAATAAACTATGAGAATTCCTTAAATTTAATTAAAGAAACTTCTGGTTCTTTAATAAATATATATGTATATGAATTCTAAATAATTTATGCATTATAATTGATCAGAATTGATCAAACCGATCATGTCAAATAATCAAATTTTAATTAGTAAACTTCAGGTTTACTATTTTTATTATATTAATATTTATATTAATTGATAAACATCAAGTTTCTTAATATTAATATCAAATAGTTAGTAAACTTCGTATTTACTATTATTTATGACAGTTAATAAACTTCGTGTTTATTAGTATTTGTTTCAATTTTCAATAAATTTCAAGTTTACTGATATTAGTATCAATTAATCAATAAACTTCATGTTTATTGATATTTGTATAATTAGTAAATAATATGTTATTAATATTTGTACAACAATTAATAAACTTCAGGTTACTAATATTTATATTTATTAATAAACTTTGAGTTTATTAATATTTGTATCAAAATAAAGTCAAATCATTTTTTAAAAATATATTACTTATTTTATACAATAATTTTCATATATGGATTTTCAGTATTTCTTATTCAGTCTCAAAATGATATTCATTTCAGCGAACATCTCCATAAATAATAAGTTTTTTGAGACATAATAGACAAACATCCATATATAATAAATTGTATTTGGGTAATGACTTTACAGCGCGCTCTTCCGGAGCCTTTGAATAATTTTGTATTACCCATTAAAATAATAAATTAACAAAATAATATATATAGTACATTAAAAATCAAAATATGTACTTCCACTATATATATATGAACCAAAATATAATAAAAGAATGATCGCTTAATTTAACAGAATATTTTATGTAAAACCATATTTTATGTATCTATGTACTTGTGGAATGGAACTAAAAGAATATACATTACTCAAGCTAACATCACGGAATTAAAGGAAAAATAATATGTAAGCACTCAATTTAACCGAAATAAATAAAATAAAGGAAGAATAGAGAAAAAGTAGAGATATTAAGTTTATGCCATGAAAAGTATAATAGTCATATATATATTTTTACTGTGATCAATATTAATTAACAAATGCTGGTGTTATAATTTATATTTCACTTGTGAAATATGAATGAAAAATAAAAAACCAAGGGATTTATAATGTATGCATTTATAAAATAATATAAAAATAATTTTAAAATAAATTTTGTAAATTAGAATTCTTGATTCCTTCGAGCCGGGTTATCGTAAACCACTGACTTTCAATAATCAATAGAGACTATCGTGCTGATAACGTGCTATAAAACTAATTAAAGTAAAAACAGATATAGTATGAATAAAGAATTTTCTCTTATTGATTGTATATACTGAATAACCATAATGCAATATTTATAGGTACAATATAGAAGTAGTAGAATTCTACTAGAACATGGAGAGAGATGAGTTTGATAGTCATCCATACACTTCATAATTATCACAATAGTAATTTTAACTCATTGCATAATTAGTGTTAAAAAAACTAACTACATATTTCTTTTTAATTATTACTATAATAATTATCATCTTTATCACATGATGAGGTCTAATATTGTTATTAAAAAAACATGCAATTAGCACATAAAATTACATATAAACCTGTTAAAATTTGATTCAAACTATAAACTTAATCTGTATGATCTGCATTTTTAGTTCAATTAGATCTAGCTTCATCTAACTCATTTGACCCGCCAATGACTTGACTAATCGATTTGGATCATATTTATATTTTCATAATTCTAACTTTTTATGTAATGTAAATATTAAAAAAAATTATAATTTATAGCCACTTAATTTTTGTTTTTAATAAAAAATTTAAAAAAATAAAAATAATATTATAAAACTTAATACATTTATAATATAACCAATTTAATGTTGACATGTTTAGATCATAATCTAACCTTAAATTATCCTTTTAGAATACGAGGTCGATCCTATCATCAAAATATTAGTCGAATGAATAATTAACAAGTTGTCTAATAATATTCATAAATAATGAGTGCTCAATGTATCAAATATATATTCTTTTTTTCAAACTCCATTTAATATTTAACACATATTATCTTATTTTACTTCGATTGATAAAGCATGAAATGACTTTATCTGAGAAAGAGAACTGGTAGCTGGGTAATCCGATCGGATAACTGATTCTACAAGAAGGAGTGCCCGGTCGGACCAGGCATTAGCACTCTGAAACTTAAGTTAGTAGCTTTTTAGAGAGATAATTTTTAGAGAGAGAGTCTCAGATGTTCAATACCTGAAGCCTTTATATTTTTGGCTATTTATAAGAGATAAAGGAGGGGTATTTGAGTATCTCGGGGCATGATAACTGACAGTTGGAGCAGGTGAGCAACAATGAGACATGGAGTAAGTGGAAGGTATGGGCGTTGGCTTGTGTCAGTTGACTGACAGGACGTGTTATCCCATCAGTCCGATCGGATATTACGCCTTCCTATCTTGTCTTACGGCTCACACTTGGCCTTTTTGTTAAAGGGCTTTGGGCCCTGCTAAGTGTTGTTGGGCTTGATTTGATTGGACCTCTGAAAGAGGTTTTTTACACAGTTATCACTTGTCCTCCCCCGAATGGTCCGATCGGGCAATTTAAGATTTTTTGCAGGGTTTTTGAATTTTTAGGAGGTGCCCATCTGAAGAGATGCGTCCGTTCAGTTCAGACAACTATTTTGCATTTAATGTCATGCGTATGTCGAGAATGGCACTTCGTTCTCTGCAACCGCAATAATGGATTGAAGACATGTGGCATCCATCCAATGGAGAGTCATTTGGAGTATTTTAGAAGCTTTTTGCCTATAAATAGGCAAGTTTGGGGCGATTTTCCTTCACTTTTCTGTGATCATTGCCAAAATTCTACCAAATTTTCTTTGTGAACTTTTGCTTTTCTAAACCCTAGGCAATAATTCTTAGACTTCAAAATTCAGAGATTTTCAGAGTTTCTGCGAGATTACCCAAGTAAGTAAACAATCCTTACCTTTAATTTTCTTTGCCATTCATCACATACATTCTTCACTTATCCCCCTCTACCAAAAATGGCTTCAAGCAGCAGCCAGTCAATAGATAGGAGTTTTCTTGAGGAATAAAAGAATCAGGAACCTCTTGCTTATCCTTCGCTATTGACAGAAGAGGAAGTGGTAAGAATTCCTTCTCAGTTTTATTTCCCTACAAAAGTATTAGTAATGGCTTGCCCAGATTCTATGGCAGTGATGAAAGGGCCTTTTGGCCATGAAAGGAATGAATGGTTCATTTGCCATTTATGAATTTTGGATGCAGGGATGTGGCTTCTATTTGGTGCATTTGAAATGGCGATGCTTAGGGATTATGGAATTGTCCCTAACCAATTTCATCCGAATGGATGGAGGATGGTGGCCTGCTTTAAGATCCCGTGTAAGATAGAAGCAGTGGCTCTAACTCTGGACCTCTTCACTCATTTCTTTTATATTTTCGATCGGAGTGACGGATCGAAATACTACTTCACCAGCTGACATCAACGAAAACTCTTTACTGTTCCATCTTCGATGAAGGGCTTCAGGGAGAGATACTTCTTAGTGGGTATGGCCGGTGGGTTTGGAGTACCATTGATCCGATTGGAAGGGGCCACCATTTTGAAAGATCATATTATTGGTCGATTTATATACTAAACTGACATCAAAAAATTGATGGATGTCGTGGCAAGGAACGAACAACCCTTTGACTCCAATTTTCTCCTAGTGATGTTGATGGGATCCTCAAGGTCTGAGGTTGGCGAGAATGCAGAACATGAGCGTTTTACTAGGAGTGAGGGAGATGACATATATTTTAACAATTCAAGCATTGCATGCGCATTTATTATATTTGTTTTGAACAAAGTACTTATCTTGTTTGATTCTGTAATGCAGCTGTTAGCAAAATGGTGAAATAATATGATGTTGCAAAGTAGCTCGTCGATCGGGCCAGGGCCAAGAGGGAGGCGGAGCACTTGGCCAGAGAGGAGAAAAGGACCAATAAGAGAAAGATCATGCTCGCCTCGGAGGTTCAAGCTTTCAAGAGCATAGCAAGTGCTCCTGTGCCCTCTACCATTGCTACTGTTATAGTGACTTCGGTTCTTATTACTGCGGTCATTCTCTCTATTCATCCACCCCTGACAATTGCTGGATCGGCAGCGCCTCCTTCGATTGTAGCAGCACAGTGCCCACTTAGGCATCTACAATTGAGAGACAAGTCTGACGATGATGAGCCACAACCATCCCTATGCTCTCGATCGTCAACTCAGAAAAAAGGGCGCTAATAGATGAAGCAACTCAGAAAATATTTGAGGAGATGGCAAGGAAGAAAGCTGCCAAAACAGTAGCTGCTGTGGATGCCCGGATCGCAGCACAGGACAAAGAGATTGTTTAAGGCGAGCCGATCCGAAGGCCTTTAGGGAGTAGCCATGTTCAACGATCGATTCGATTAACCAAACCGAACTGAATTGAAATAATTGAAACCAAAATTTGAAGGATTTATTAAACCAAATCGAACTGAAGTATATAAATAACCGAACAATAATCAAACCGATTGTTTTCAATCTGTTCGGTTCGGTTAACTGAAAAAACCAAAATTATTAAATCTATTTAAAAAATTATATCTAAAAATTATATAAAATTACAAATTATAACATACTAAAATAAAAACATCCAAAATGTACAAAATACAAGTCCAAAATTAAAGATATAATTTCAAAATACATACTAAATAATACTATAAAAACTGTTAAATAAATGTCTTCATTCTACCGAGCTCGAGTTCAATAGTCAAGATCACAAATTATCACCTAAAAAAAACCATCGACACTGCAAAGCAAACCATCGACACTGTAGAGTATTAGGAGAGGAGAGTCTTATACTTAATAGTTGAATTTATCACTGCAAACAAACCATCGACACTGCAAAGTAAAGGTTTATCACGGAAAACAGTGTACCTATGCCATTCAAGATTGTTTTTCATCAATTTCTCAATGTTTCATATTTTCATATTCAATGGTTCAGAGATTGTGTTCTTCTGATCATCATACTAATACAGAAAAAGCAAAGATTTATGTTTGATGAAACATAATTTTGCATAAATACTAAGAAGCATAGTTGTAGTGCCCCTCATCATACCCTAGGATAATTTTCACTAATTAATAAATAGGGTCTATGTTGAATTAAATGTAATTGCATAGAGAGGGAACTAATTGAAAAGTGAAAGGGTTAGTTTTGGGGCATAAGTAGAAATAAAGAAAAGTAAAGGACCAAATAGCACATTTTGCATGTATATAACATTTGGGCTAATAGAAAAGAGGGAGAGGGAGATATTTTAGGAAAGGTGGCCGGCCAAAGCAAGGGTCTTCTCCTTCTTCTTCATCCTCTCTCAAAACTTAAAGTCTCTCTCTCTAATTCTCTCTCTTGATCTCTTGGATTTTTGCAAGAAGAAATAAGATTTAGTGGGTTTAATTATAAGGTATTATTGTCTTTTGTTTGGTGTGTGTGTTGTTCATCAAATATAGTGATGAGTGTTCATGGTGATGTTCTTTTTATAGAAGGAGAAACAAGTAAAAAGAAGGAAAATGAAGCTATTCAAGGTTGAAGAGATTTGGAGCTTTTAAAAGGTATGGGAACTTGCATGTTTGTATGCGTGTGCTTGAGTTTTTGGACATGAGAGATGTCTTTATTACAGCTATTATATGTTTTATATGTGGATATTAAGCTTGAAAGTGATGTAGGGATGAAAGATGCAAGTTTTGTTGAAAGATATAAAAATATGTTTTAAGGATCAAAGGACCAGTTTTTACTCTTTGGCCATACCTTGAGTCATAGTTATTAAAATGAGGAAATTCTAGTTGGTATAGAAACTAGACCCACATATCTTTATTTTGTTAGAAGCAACCGAGAACTGATTTTCATTGCATAATAGTGAAAATTTATGTTGAAATCTGGTTATGGCTGTTACCCTATTTTTGTGAGCAGCCTGTGGTTTTCTTTGCATATCTTAAAATTTACAGGTTCTATTGAGATGAGTTTTGATGTTTTAGAAACTAGAAACATAGGCCTACAACTTTGTAGAAGGGCATTTTGGCTGAAAATGTAATTTTACAGGTCAAAATTGGCTTAGAATCCGGAACTGAAAATCGGTCGTTGGGCAGATTTAGGCACCATGGTTACTAGCTGTTTGTTAGTAACTGTGAGCCATCCCAGAACCAAAACCCATCCTAGCTCATGGTTACTAAGAAATTCATAGTAACCGTGATCCATTCCCGTAGCCTTACTTCACGGTTACCATCTAAGGGCTAGTAACCGTGAGGTAGGTAGCATTCAATCCAGAATCGAAGAGCAACCTATGTCACGGTTACTAGGAATTGGGTAGTAACCGTGACCCCTATTGAATGACTTGGCTCATGGTTACCATGATTTTGGTAGTAACCGTGACCCTTCCTTATATTTTAATACTTAGAATTTTATGATCCCATATGGTGCTAAAACCTTCCTAAGTCCTTCCTAAGCTAATAAATCATTTTGAACCTAAAAGTATAGAGTAATATATCCCTTTAACCATATGAATTAAAAATAAATATAGAGGAAAAGCATTGTAATATTTAATATATGTATATGATTGCTTTGTATATGGATGCATAAATGTTTATAGTGGCTATTACTTGGTAACTGTTAGTTACAAAGCTATATAATGATAAACTTGAGTTAGTTTATCTTGTATTGAAATGCATTAATGAGAATTAATGATATATGTGATATGATTTGTTTTGCCTGCACATAAAAACTTGGTGGTGGATAGATAGGCATGCCTATAGGGTTACAGTCACAGCTACTATAGTCTGACTCGTATGAGTCCACAATATGTCCCTAAATGAGACCATAGTTCTAACTCGATAGGGTTCATAGATTTAATACTTTTGGGTATTTACAGAGATGATACCTTATGGTATTCACAACACCCGTTGTCCACACCCACAGGAATTTAAGCAGGTAGTTTATAAAATGAATGACATGCATACATAGTTTGCATTCTTTTAATTATTATGATTAAATGATACAATATTTTTATTTTCCAATAAGGTACTTAGTATTATTTCTTAATGAAATAAATACATTTCTTTTTATTAAGAATTATTATTGTATGCTTGGTGATAACCACTGTGAGTGGTTATCAACTTGTTATTTTCGTTTTCCACTAAGCTTTATAGCTTAGCACAGGTGTTTATCCGTGTAGGTTCGCAGTCTAGACCTTTTCTTCAGGGATAAAGCCAACAATATCAAAAGCCAACATCAGACTAGGAAGAATCATTTTAAAGTACGGGATTCAATTTTGATTCTTTTTGGTTATATTGATAATGTATTCTGTATTGAAATCATATAATTATCAAGTTTTGTAATTAATAACCAGCAACATGTTAATGTATCAAACTTACTCTTATATGATTTATAAAATATATATGTATGTATATATTTATATGCATCATTAACAGATGACTCACAGGATTAATGAAATGTAATTAGCAACAGTAATCAGGATAATCTAGTATAGTCATTACATTTTTGGTATCAGAGCGCCTTAGTTTAGGCAAGTATCCTTTACCTCGTATTGAAGATCTATTTGATCAATTAAAGGGTGCTGGGGTGTTTTCTAAAATTGATTTGAGGTCGGGATACTATCAACTACAGGTCAAGAATGTATATATTCAAAAGAATGCTTTTAGGATTCGATATGGTCATTTCGAATTCTTAGTAATGCAAGGGTTGACTAACGCACCCGCAACATTTATGGATCTGATGAATAGGGTGTTCAGACCTTATTTAGATCAGTTTGTAGTGGTGTTTATTGATGACATCCTGGTCTATTCTCGCAATGAAGCAGAGCATGCGTAACACCTGAGAATTGTTTTTCAAACTTTACGAGAAAAGCAGTTATACGCAAAGCTGAGTAAGTGTGAGTTCTGGCTTAAAGAAGTTTCTTTTCTTGGGTATGTGGTGTCTTCAGAAGGCATCAGGGTGGACCCTAAAAAGATTGAAGCTATTGTTAACTGGAGGCCATCTCGAAATGTGCCGGAAGTCAAAAGTTTCATGGGTTTGGCCGGCTATTATAGATGATTTGTGAAAGACTTTTCAGTTATTGCCTCTCCACTCACTAAGTTACTTCGGAAAGAGGCTAAATTCGAATGGACATATCGTTGCCAAGCAAGTTTTGAACAGTTAAAGAAGATGTTGATGGAAGCTCCAATTCTTATCCAACCAATATCGGGTAAAGAATATGCTATGTATAGTGATGCATAAAAAAATAAATTGGGATGTGTGTTGATGCAAGAGGGTAAAGTTGTGGCTTATGCATCAAGGTAGTTAAAGTCTCATGAACATAATTATTCTACTCATGATTTAGAACTGGCAGCAGTCGTTTTTGCTTTAAAAATATGGCGACATTATCTTTATGGAGAGAAATGCAGAATCTATACAGATAATAAAAGCCTTAAATATCTGCTTACCCAGTGAGATCTCAATTTAAGGCAGTGCAGATGGCTAGAATTATTCAAAGACTATGATTGTATAGTTAACTATCATCCAGGAAAGGCTAATGTGATGGCTGATGCATTGAGTCAGAAAATGATGGCGACCTTGTTGTTGTAAGATTGTAAATAGAAGTTTGCATCTGATGGAGCTTTGTTAGCTCAATTGCGAGCTCGCCCTAATTTAAGACACACAGGCAAGTGATGAAAAGCTACAGCAATTAGCTCAATCAATGCATAAAGGGGGCCCAGTAGAGTATTCAATCGAGATTGATGGTGGTCTCTATTATCAGAACCATTTATGTGTGCCAGATGTTAAAGAATTAAAGAGAGCTTTATTGCAAGAAGTCCATAATACTATATTTACCATGCATCCCGGTGGAAACAAGATGTATAGAGATTTGAAACAGTTTTACTGGTAGCCAGGAATGAAAAGAGATGTAACGGAGTATGTTTCCAAATACCTAACATGCTAGCAAGTAAAAGCAAAGCACCAACTTCCTTCAGGATTGTTGAATCCTCTTCCCATTCCTCAATGGAAGTGGGATAATATTACAATAGATTTTGTCACATGTTTACCCACTACTTAAAAGAAGTATAATGTTGTGTGGGTCATAATAGACAGATTAACAAAAGTGGCTCATTTTATACTGGTTCGAACTAACTACTCGATGGACAAGTTGGCTGAGTTGTATATAGATCAAATTGTTAGATTGCATGGGGTACCCATTTCAATTATTTCAGATCAGGATCTGAGATTTACTTTCAGATTTTGGAAAAGCCTACAACAAGTTTTAGGTACAAAGCTCCTTCTTAGTACTGCTTTTCACCCTCAAACTGACGGGTAGTCAGAAAGGATTATATAGGTACTAGAGGATATGCTAAGAGGCTGTGTTTTAGACTTTTCCGGGAGTTGGGATAAATATGTGACCTTGATGAAATTTGCATACAACAATGGCTATCAAACTAGCATTGGTATGCCACCTTATGAGGCACTCTATGGTCGAAAATGTAGAACTCCCTTCTATTGGATAGAGTTAGCTGAAAGCAAATTGACAGGTCCTAACATTGTAAAAGATACCGAAGAAAAGATTTAACTTGTTAAGCAAAGATTAAAAAAAGCAAGTGATAGACAGAAGTCATACGCAGACTTGAAAAGAAAGGATATTAAGTATCAGGTTGGTGATGAAGTGTTTTTAAAAGTATCCTTATGGAGAAAAGTGTTACGATTTGGAAAGAAAGGGAAACTCAGCCCTAGATTTATAGGTCCCTACAGAATTTTGGAGCGGGTTAGGCCGGTCACATACCGACTGGATCTTTCCAGTGAATTATCAAAGTTGTATGATATTTTTCACATTTTTATGCTCCAGCAGTATCGATCAGACGAGTCACATATCGTACCTGTGTAAGACATCAGTATCATATCTAATTATACATATGATGAGAAGCCTAAAATGATCTTGACCACGAAAGTTAGACAATTGAGAAATAAAGAAATCCCCCTAGTTAAAGTATTATGGCAACACCAAGGTGTACAAGAAGCGACTTGGGAGACTAAAGCTGTAATTCGAGCTCAGTACCCACAGCTCTTCAATAAAGGTGTGAATTTCGAGGACGAAATTCTTTAATGGGGAGAGAGTTGTAGTGCCACTTATCATATCCTAGGAGAATTTTTACTAATTAATAATTAGGGTCTATATTGAATTAAGTGTAATTGCATAGAGAGGAACCTAATTGAAAAGTGAAAGGGTTAGTTTTGGGCCATAAGTAGAAATAAAGAAAAGTAAAGGACCAATTAGCAAATTTTGCATGTATATGACATTTGGGCCAATAGAAAAGAGGGAGAAGGAGATATTTTAGGAGAGGTGGCTGGCCAAATCAAGGGTCTTCTTCTTCTTCATCTTCATCCTCTCTCAAACCCTAAAGTCTCTCTCTAATTCTCTCTCTTGATGTCTTGGGTTTTTGCAAGAAGAAAGACAATTTAGTGGGTTTAATTATAAGGTATTGTTGTCTTTTGTTTGGTGTGTGTGTTGTTCATCAAATATAGTGATGAGTGTTCATGGTGATGTTCTTTTTATAGAAAGAGAAACAAGTAAAAAAAAAGGGGAAATGAAGCTATTCAAGGTTGAAGAGATTATGAGCTTTTAAAAGGTATGGGAACTTGCATGTTTGTATGTGTGTGCTTGAGTTTTTGGACATGAGAGATGTCTTTATTATAGTTATTATATGTTGATCTTAAGCTTGAAAGTGATGTAGAGATGAAAGATACAAGTTTTTTTGAAAGATATAAAAATCTGTTTTAAGGATCAAAGGACCAGTGTGTACTCTTTTGTCCATATCTTGAGTTATAGTTATTAAAATGAGGAAATTCTAGTTGGTATAGAAACTAGACTCACATATCTTGATTTTGTTAGAAGAAATCGAGAACTGATTTTCATTGCATGATAGTGAATATTTATGTTGAAATCTGGTTATGGCTGTTACCCTATTTTTGTGAGCAACCTGTGGTTTTATTTGCATATCTTAAGATCTACAGGTCTTATTGAGATGATTTTTGGTTTTTTGGAACTTAGAAACATAGGCCTACAACTTTGTAGAGGACATTTTGGCTAGAAATGTTGTTTTACAGGTCAAATTTGGCTTAGAATCCAGAACTGGAAATCGATCATTGGGCAGATTTAGGCATCACGGTTACTAGCTTTTTGGTGGTAACCGTGAGCCATCCCAGTTTTCAGTCCAAATCCAAAACCCATCCTAGCTCATGGTTACTAAAAAATTCATAGTAACTGTGATCCATTCCCGTAACCTTACTTCACGGTTACCATCCAAGGGCTAGTAACCGTGAGGTAGGTAGCATTCAGTCCAGAACCGAAGAGCAACCTATATCACGGTTACTAGGAATTGGGTAGTAACCGTGACCCCTATTGAATGACTTGGCTCACAGTTATCATGATTTTGATAGTAACCGTGACCCTTCCTTATATTTTAATACTTGGAATTTTATGATCCCATATGGTGCCAAAACCTTCCTAAGCTGATAAATTATTTTAAACCTAAAAGTATAGAGTAATATATCCCTTTAACCATATGAATTAAAAAGAAATATACAGGAAAAGCATTGAAATATTTAATATATGTATATGATTGCTTGTATATGGATGCATAAATATTTATAGTTGCTATTACTTGGTAACTGATAGTTACAAAGCTATATAATGATAAACTTGAGTTAGTTTATCTTGTATCGAAATGCATTAATGAGAATTAATGATATATGTGATATGACTTGTTTTGTCTGCACATAAAAACTTGATGGTGGATAGATGGGCATACCTATAGAGTAACAGTTGCAGCTGCTATAGTCTGACTCGTATGAGTCCACAGTATGTCTCTAAATGAGACCACAGTTCTGATCCGATAGGGTCCACAGATTTAATACCTTCGGGTATTTACAGATTTGATACCTTATGGTATCCATAGCATCCGTTATCCATACCCACAGGAATTTAAGCAAACAGTTTATAAAATGAATAACATGTATACATAGTTTGTATTCTTTTATTATTATGATTAAATGATACAGTTATTTTTATTTTCCAATAAGGTACTTAGTATTATTTCTTAATGAAATAAATACATTTCTTTTTATTAAGTATTATTATTGTATGCTTGGTGATAACCACTGTGAGTGGTTATCAACTTGTTATTTTCGTTCCCCATTAAGCTTTATACCTTAGCACGGGTGTTTATCCGTGTAGGTTCGTAGTCTAGACCTATTCTTCAGGGACAAAGCCAACAATCTCAGAAGCCAACATCAGACTAGGAAGAATCATTTTAAAGTACGAGATTCAATTTTGATTCTTTTTTGTTATATGATAATGTATTCTGTATTAAAATCATGTAATTATCAAGTTTTGTAATTAATAACCAGTAGCATGTTAATGTATCAAACTTACTCTTATATGATTTATAAAGTATATATGTATGTATATATCTATATGCATCATTAACAGATGACTCACAGGATTAATGGAATGTAATTAGTAACAGTAATTAGGATAATCTAGTATAGTCATTACATTTTTGGTATTAGAGCGCCTTGGTTTAGGCGGTTCTGGCCTATAGGAATTTCAAGGTTTATAGCTATAGAATTTTTATTGATGTTGGTTGATTGTTGTTGTCCCTGCATTTCTTTTGATATAGTTAGAATGGAAGGACATCGTGAAGTGATAGATGAATTGGCTAAAAGCAATCTACCTGGACAATCGAATCATTCTCAGCCTGAGTCTTCTACATCCACTAGAGGTGGTGTAGCTGCTGTTGAGTCGGGGGAAGCATTGTTGAAAATTTCCCATGATATGGCTCAAATTTTACAAAGGATGACTACACCAAAAGCCCCTATTTTTGAGATCAGAAAGCATGATGTAGAAGAGTTTCTAGGCTCTAATTGGGAAGAGTCTAAGAAAGTTGAGTTGTGACTTGAAAGAATGGAATGGATATTTACAGAAGTTCAGTGCCCGGCTAATCAGAAGGTGACCTATGCTGTGTCCTTACTTCAAGGAGATGCTTATGATTGGTGAAAATTAGTTCAAACACAACCTTAGCTACCCGATTCCCTCTCTAGGGAATTCTTTGTGGCAGAATTTAAAAAGAGGTATGTGACCGAAGCATATAAGGATGAGAAGTTGAAGCAGTTTCTGAACCTAAAGCAGAAAGGTATGTCAGTGGCTGAATCTGAAGCAGAATTCAGTCCCTTGAGCAAATATGCACCAAAACCTATCCGTTTTTTTTTACGTGAATTACTTTGTTGCTATTTAGGTCCATTTTTTCCAAGTTCACCCTTAATTTATCAAGATTGTTTCCTTCATTCTCAATTTATTTATATTGCTTCTTCATGTCTTTATACTGGCTGGAGTTTTTCCAGCTAATTTTAAATTTTGGAATGTATTCCCTACTGCCTTCAAATTCTTTAGAAATGGTGTTGGAGATATGAAAAGCTTTTAGTTGCTCACTGACTTTGCTGTGAAACAGGTTCATGTAATGGGAACATTTTTGAAGAGTCAGCAAGATGGGGTGAAGTATAACTGGTCTTGCATGTTTTGTGAAGTGGAGGTGCCAGCTGATGTCTTGGCTGATGGGATTCTTTGTTGCTATGCTGCGCCTCACAGTGTTGGAAGGGTTCCTTTCTATGTTACATGTTCCAACAGAGTGGCTTGTAGTGAAGTGCGAGAATTTGATTATCAACAAGGATCTGCTGAAGATGTAGTTGTCTCAGATATTTATGGTGTTGGTACAGATGACATGCATCTTCATCTACGATTTGAAAGGTTGCTGTCTTTGCGGTCTTCCAGTCCTCCAAATGCTCTTTTTCATGGTGCTAGAGAGAAACAGGCGTTAATAAGCAAAGTTATTCTATTGAAGGAGGAGGAAGAAAGTTACCAAACAGCAGAAGCAACATTGGAGAGATGTTTGTCACAAGATGAAGGAAAAATGAAGTTCCTTCAGAAGGCAATGCAAGAGAAGTTCTATCCATGGCTTCTTCACATGGTTGCTGAAAGTGTTAAAGGGCTAAGTGTGTTGGACAATGACGGGCGAGGTGTTATACACCTGGCAGCCGCTCTTGGTTATGATTGGGCCATAAAGCCAATAGTGACTGCTGGAGTCAATATCAATTTCCGTGATGCGAATGGCTGGACTGCCCTTCATTGGGCTGCATTTTATGGCAGGCAAGAATTCGATTTTTCTAACTCTTGTGATGCACTTGGGAATATTCTTTGGCCCAACTTCTGATTTCTCATGCTGGGCCATTGTGACATCATGGTTCCAATGATGGAGTTATGTGGATCACACTCATATTGTTATTGCAAAGGAGAGTCCATATCACATTAGATTATAATTATGGGCTGTGTTAGTTTCAAGACATGATTTTTGGGTAGATTATTTAGAATGTCTGCATAAAATACATTTTGACAAAGTTAAAAACTCATTTTTCTGGTTGTTCTAGATAACTTATCTTAGTCTGAAGCTGCATGCTGCTATTTATAAGCACATCATATCTCACAAGTACTAGTTTGTCCAAATACATGGTGTTTGCTTCAGTTTCCTGGGTCTTTGTTTAATAGCTTTCTTTCTGGTGGCATGTCAGCTGTAATACGTTTGACGATACCAATAATTTTTGCTTAAATTCTTGTGGAATACAGAGAAGAGACAGTTGCTGCCCTTGTCTCATTGGATGCAGATACTCGAGATGACATTTTTTCACCATCTGGCTTGCATGATGCTATTAGGGCCTATATGGAAAATCAAAATGGGTAAATAGCTCAAGGACCTACTGGGCTAGGTAAATATTAAATGATGGTTCAGCTTAGAGTTGATTGGCTAATAGTTCATTTGTGGCAGAATGACTTTACTTTGGGCCCTTATCAACATTTCATGTATGCTTATATAATTTTGAAATTTGCAATGCTGCATTTTCGAAATTTGTTTTTTTTGGCCCTGATCAATTTTTCGCATTTGCTTATTTTTGGAATTTGGAATGCTGCATTTCAGTAAAGAAATGTCTTACATCAACCTTTCTCTCTCTCTCTCTAAGTTCTTTGCATGCTTTTGATTTTTGTGCTGACTTTTGACTCTCATCATATGAAAGGCACATGTAAGGGGACATCAGGTAAGGAAGCAATATAGAACAGTCATTTGGTATGTTGGAATCCTGGAGAAGGTTATTCTTCGCTGGAGACGTAAAGGAAGTGGTCTGCGGGGATTCCGCCGAGATGCGGTAACCAGAGAGTCCATTGTTCAAGATGTGCCTCCAAAAGAGGACGATTATGATTTTCTAAAGGAAGGAAGGAAGCAGAATGAGGAAAGGCAGCAAAAAGCACTTACTAGGGTAAAATCCATGTACCATTGTCCAGAAGGGCAAGCTCAATACCGGAGATTGCTGAATTATTTTGAAAAATTCCGGGAAGCTAAGGTATGTCCATCTATATTTGGGATATTTCTTCGATGTATTAAAGTTTTCTTTTTTGATTTCTTTAATCAGAGCAAAGCATGTTTTTCTCTGTCAATTATAATCATAAATGCTTTGGCACCATAGCTTACTCGTTACTAGGAAGAGATGACTAGTTAGCCTTGTGTACCATGTATCTTCTAATCACCACATAGAAGTCGCTCTTAAAACTATACAACCTATAAATCCTTATGGTCAAGACTTTGACTGGGGACTAAACTTTCTTGGTACTTTGTTCCAGTATCCCAGTTGTGTAACTTAGAATGTCTACTAGGTAACTCGACCATTTTGATGGATTGAGCTGTGAGATGAATCTGTGGATCCTTTTCGAACATTTCATGTGTTTCCATGTCCAAGCATGTAATTGTGTTTGCTTATATCATGCCGTCTTAGCTTTGAAATTGGTTGCGCAATAGTTGATAGCTCATCGAATTCGCCTTGCATGTAAATGATAGCTCATAGTAAAACAATCTACATCAATTAACCAACATAACTATTCTCTCAAATTATAAGTAAGAAAGACATTTGTAGATTTAACAAATCGAGTGTTAAATTATTTTTTTAAATTTATTAAAAATGTGAGATTATTTTTTATAGGCACATGCAGAACAACATAAAAATTAATGCACACAAAAAGAATGAATATATAGTGCATGGACAATTTAACGCAATTTTTTTTAAGGTGTAATTTTATATAATTTTTTTTTATTAGCAGAGCAGATATTTCAAATAGTTGTTATTAGTGTGATACTAATACAATATCTGACTAGTAATAAATGTGGGAACCATAGATTGCTAAACTAAAAGTTGATTAATGTGTTAATAATTCCAAATAAAATATATGAATAATGATAGCATAATAAAAGGGTTTAATGGCTAAATATGCCTCATGGGTTTTCATGTATTATCATACTTTACATGTTTTAGTAATTATCTTAGACCTCTATATATTAATAGGCATTTATTTTCATTGATAATCTTTAGTTACATAATGATAAATCATTATATACACATAGTAAATATTATGTCCATATACTTGTTTAAGTTCAAATCATTCTAATTATGTTCATTTAATATAATATGACACATTTTAAGATTAAATTACTAATTAACATCATGATATCATGCCATACATTATGTCCAATTCGGCCTCAACATGAACTCTCATTCTAAATTTGATTTCTTCCTCATTTTTTATTTCTTCCTTGTTAAAATGTCAATTTACTTTGTTATCTTAAATTATTTCCCACTTTTCTTCAAATTCCTATTGTTAAAATAATGTAATTTTCATGTCAAAAATAAAAAAATTAAATGAAATAGAGCATAGTTTGTATCCGCTAATCTTTTGGTAGTTTGAAATCCCTTATTCTTCCTTTTTCCTTTCTTCCTCTTCCTTGTTTTTCTCTTTTCCTTTGATTTTTACTTTTTAGGGTTATTTTCTCTCACTAGAAATTCTCCATCTTCAAGCTTCCTTAAACTTCATACTGATTTTCATGTTGAAGAGGAGGCTTTCTACTGTATGTGGATAAAATTAGGACTTGAGAATTGGTGGGAGGAGAGAGAAGTGAAGAAAAAAATGGTGGAATGACCATGGAAAGCTAGGTTCGGATTTTGAAGAAGAAAGGGGGGGATATTTACAGAATTATGGATAGAAATTTAGAGGATTCTAGACCTCTGTAGGCTTCCCTAAAGTCCATCAAATCAATGGCCAAGATTTTTCAATTTACTATTTAATCTAATGACTTATTTTTAAACCACTTGTCATTATTTCATTGGTCCCTACACATCTTTTTGCTGTGTTGATGCATGTAGCTGATTATGATTTATTTTTAATGACAATTATGCCCTTGAATAATTTAAACATGGCTTTTAAGCCCACTAATTAATTTAACCACTATTTTCACCATTTTTTTGAACTTGATCTTTTGCATGTTAGAACCCTCTAAAATTTTACTTCGCATGCAATAACATATTCAAAAGCTTATGTTTAAAATTTTAAGTCTTTCCAAAATCGTTTTGATATACTTCCAACTCAAAATTTTAAGCTTATGCATAATCAGCTGGTTCAAAATTCAAAATTTCGAAACTGTAAAAAAAAATCTTTTTCACTTCTAAGAGCTCATTATGCTATTTCTAATGGGTATATATGATTATAATAATTTTTGAAGATCTTTATAATATTTTAAGGCACGATCAAACTTTCAATCTATCATTTTTATGGTACCGAGTAAATATTATCTATTTAGTTTGAGGGCCCATTTATGCTCAATTTCATCTTAAATTGTACCACCAGACTCCGTTTAATACATTTTTTCTTATTCCAGGTTTAAGTCAAATTGTCTACTAGGTCACTCATCCTCAAATTTTTCTGGTCCGAGCACGTTTAACACTTATGTGCATTCAAATTTTTATTTATTTTTCCACCATCTCTTTCAATGTTTGCGACAAAAATCATTTTTTGATTCAGTGTTGTCGTTATATGGTACATTTAACAACGAATTTTATTGTTCTTGCTAATTTTCGTCGCTATTTTGTATTTTTTTTGCAGTGAAAATACACTACGTTGTACCTTTTTTTTTATTAGCCAAAATTTTATCTTACTGAATTTCTTGGCAAGGTTCTTAATGAGGCAGCTTATTATTTGTATTGTAAATATTGTATACTCTTTTTTCTTGACTAGATTTTTATTCCATTGGATTTTTTTCAGTAAGTTTTGACGAGTCATAATTTTAATTTTTTTTTTTTATGAAATCCAAGGACGGAGTGTTGTAGATAAGTGAATTTATGAATGTCCATAAAAAAAGTTTAAACTCCTAATTTATAACTTAAAGCTCCCAATTTATTAATAGTTTGTAACTCATGTATTTATGCTTATTTTGTAACTCATGTATTTATGTTTACTTATGTAACATATATCCATAAGCCTATAAATAGAGGATTCTTCCATGAAATACACATAAGTAAATAAGAGAATACTTACTTTCTCTCCATTCCTGTCTAAACTCATTTTATTATTTTTATTTTTATAATATATTGTTATAATATTTTATCTAATTTTCGTATTTTATAACAAATACTAGTAAATCGTGTTAGTAAATATCTATCCATTATTTGTTTATTTTATTTATTTAATATATTATTTTTTATAATTATATTTTTTGAGATAAAAAAATAAAATTTGATTATGAATCAATTAAAAATGTATTTATAAATAATTTTTTAATAAATTATTGTGCTATTAACTTAATTTACAAAATTTTGCTATGAATCCAATAAAAATAAAATTGGTGGTCCCTTGGCAGTTTTTCAACATTTCTCTCATATACGCCACAGAGAAGAGACAGACTGAAAAAAAAAAAAAAAGAAAAGCTTTTCTTGACTTGAAAGAGTAGAATCAAAGAACTGACCCGTTATTAGTAGAGTATTTTCCCTTCACCTTCATGGAAGCTGATTGAATCCTTTCTTAATTTGTCTTGAAAGATTTAATTTCATCGATCCTTGGGTACTTGTTGATCTGGTTCATCGCTTTGTTTGCAAATATATTGAAAATGTTGTCTTGCGGATAACATCGTCGATCTTCTTGTTTTTGTGGTGGCAGTGCAGGTACAGTTTTCTTTCTTTTATAATTTTGATCTCTGTTGGTTCTTGAAAATTGTATTATACAATATTGATGCACAGGTATATGCAGATCATATGTTTTGTTCAATATATTTGAATTGATAACAAGAAAAATAATTCTAATATTATTATTCAACTATGCACTATAAATGTAACAAAAATCTCTGTATTGTAAATAATCTAATTTGTCGGATATAAAAATAATAAAAATATTATTATATTTTGGTGAGTCAATCCTGTAGGCAAATCATGAACTTGAACCCGAAAAAAAGTTGTGATATTTTTTTAAAAAAATGGGAGCATATTAGATTTATGAAAATTAACTTTAATTAGTTATTGAAAAAAAACAAGAGAGCGAAATGACGTACACATATAGATGTATAGACCAACCAATTCTCTGCCAGAAATATTTTGATTCTTCATTGCAACATTTTCTATTTTATTTAAACAAAATCTTTAGTAGTATAAGCTTTTTTTTTTTTTTTAAGATATCTTTTTGATATCAGGTATGGAGAAGCTCAAAGGTAAACTAGTGGATAAAGTGATAGATAAAGGGATACAAAAATTGGGAGAATTTGGTGATCCCATTTGGAACTTCGATGAAAACAAGCGGACTCTCAAAAGAGAATGGGAAACACTTAAACGCAGAAGAGATGACGTGATTGAACAACTTAAATATAAGAAGCCAAAAAATAAAGTTCGAAATTGGCTTGCGCAAATAGAGAGTACAGAGAGTCTAGTCCAAAACAGCTTAGAACAAAGCAGATTGGGCGCAATATTTGGAGAGCTTGCGGAGAAAAGAATTGAAGAAGTCAAAAAGCTGATCGTAATGGATTTAGAAGACGATGGTATTGGTGAAGTGATATTTCCAACAACAGAATTAGTAGGCGAAGCTTTCCAAACAAACAAGAATAAGGTTTGGGAATGTTTGGTGAATGATGACATCTCAAGCATCGGCGTTTATGGGATGGGAGGAAGTGGCAAAACTACACATATGAAACATATTCATAACCAGCTTCAAGAAAATGATCACACGGTCTATTGGATTACTGTCTCAAGATTTTAGAATTGATAAATTGCAGACTCTCATTGCTGAAAGGATTAAGTTGGATCTTTCTAATGAACGTGATATTTCTACAAGAGCTGCAAGACTATTGAGAGCATTGAAGGGGAAAAAAGAATGTGTCCTTATTCTGGATGACTTGTGGGATCATTTTGATTTGGAGGATGTGGGTATACCTCGAAAACAAAAAGGATTCAAGTTAGTTCTGACAACTCGTTCACGAGATGTGTTGTGAAAAGATAATCCAAGTAATTCCTCTTGATGAAAATGAAGCATGGAGATTGTTCCAAGTAAAACTTGAGGGACCACTTCCTCCATATGTTACAGAAATTGCAAAATCAATCACAGAAGAATGTGATGGTTTGCCGCTTGGAATTGTAACTATGGCTGGAAGCATGAGGGGAGTGGATGATATTCACGAGTGGGGGAACGCTCTGAGGGGATTGAAAGAATCACGGGCCAGCAATGATGGCATGAATGAGAGAGTTTTTTCGGTATTGAAATTCAGTTATCATCACTTGAGGGATTTGAAATTACAGCAATGCTTCTTGTGTTGTGCATTATACCCGGAAGATTATCAGATTGAAAGAAAGGAGCTGATAGAAGGTATGATTGATAAGGAGATAATACAGGAGGAAAGCAGGCAAGCAGAATTTGATGAGGGGCATACTATTCTCAATAGACTAGAAAAAATATGTTTGTTGGAAAGTGTTAGTGATCATATGTTCAAACGTAAATGTGTGAAGATGCATGACTTGATCAGGGATATGGCCATTCAAATACTGGAAAAGAAAGGTGTGATGGTTAAATCAGGTGCAAGATTGGAAGCAATACCAGATTGTGAGAAATGGACAGATGATCTTTTGAAAGTCTCTTTAACAAACAACTACGTAGAAGAATTTCCTTCTGGTTTTTCACCAATATGTCCAAAACTTTCAACCCTACTGTTGCGCAGAAATTATTTGACTAAGATTTCAAATTCGTTTTTCAAGCAGCTGTATGGGCTCAGGGTTCTTGATCTTTCTTTCACTAATATTGAAGAATTGCCGAATTCTATTTCTGATTTAGTGAATCTAAATGTGTTATTGCTAATTTTTTGCATTGGGCTGAGGGACTTGCCCTCGTTAGCAAAGCTTAAGGCATTGAAGAAACTGGATCTTAAAATTTGCAAGAAAATTGAGAAGTTACCTCAAGGCATAGAATTTTTGTCCAAGCTAAGATATTTGGATCTTAGAGGTACAAGAATCGAGGAGTTACCAGTAGAAATATTACCACGACTTCTGCATTTGCAATTCCTAAAGGTTGGCTGTTATTTGAAAGGCGAGGAATTAGTCTTTTTGAGAAAGCTGGAAACCTTGGTATGCAGATTTCATAATGCAGTTGAGTTAAGCACCTTCACTTCATCCCTTCCCTCCAATTTTCCCTCCAATTTAGATTGTTACGGTCTTCAAGTAGAAGGATATTCTTGGAACGTCGCCATCAGGGATGATTTAAATAGTATTCTTTATTTGCCCTCATCCACATCTTTCTTTGCACCAGCACTACCTCATTCTACATTTTCCCAACTTAAGCAATTCTACGTATCCCATTGTCATATGAAGAAGTTGTTCCCATCTGAGTTGGCATCAAATTTTCAAAACCTGGAAATTCTTGACGTAAGTTATTGTGATGATATGGAAGAGATAATAGCAACGGAAGAAGAAGATGAAAGCCATGACAACGGTTGCAGAATCCAATTCAATCTTCCAAAGCTGAAGGCATTTGAGTTGCGAGGCTTGCCAAATTTGAAGAGCATTTGCAGGGGAGACATTATATGCAATTCCCTTGAAGAAATAGCGATAATAAATTGTGCATTGCTTAAAAGAATTCCACTTTATCTTTTGGTAACCGAGAATGAGCACCAACTCTCTCCTCTCCCTTCACTTGAAACAATAGAAGTCTATCCCAAAGAGTGGTGGGAGTCGGTTGAGTTGGTCCATCCTGATGCTAAGAACATCCTTTAACCACTTTGTGAATTTGATAAGGCTTTTTGGGAAGGTAATAAGGTGGTTCTATTTTACACATTTGATTCAATGAAGAGTAATAAATTACTTTATCCATATTAAGCAGTATATTCCAGCTGTATATTCCACTTATATTTTCTGTTAACTCATCACGTGTAATTCTGGTAGATAGTTTATTTTCACTCCACTTCTACTTGTAGTTGTTTAGTTTAACTCTACTTCTACTTGTAGCTGTATATATATACAGCACTGATATATATTTTAATATATAAGAGACTATTCTCTCACATGGTATCAGAGCTACATTAGGAAACAAAACAATTAACATCATGACTACAACAGCAGCAGCAGCATCTTTCGTCCCCACCACTACAAATCACCATTCTTTCTCTGTTAAACTAACATGCAAAAATTATCTTGCCTGGAAAACCCAATTCCTTCCGCTCCTAAACTACCAAAATCTCACTGGCTATGTTGATGGAAGTCTCCCATGCCCAGCTGTTGAAATTGCTAACCCAGAAAAACCCACTGAAACAATCCCAAATCCAGCTTACCTTACCTGGTTTCAGAAGGACCAAATGCTGCTCTGTTGGCTATTATCCTCTCTTTTTGAGGAAGTTTTCCCATATGTCGCTGGTTTAACGTCCTCCGCTGCAGTCTGGAGTGCACTTGCCAATACCTTTGGCGCCATTTCTCATAATCGTCAACTCCAACTCAACATTGAATTGCAGGAACTGAAGAAAAGAGATCTCTCTGTCTCCACCTATCTTCAGCGAGCAAAATCCCTTGTTGATGAACTGGCCTCTGCTGGTCGTATCATGACCCCCGCTGAGTTTAATGCGATTGTTTATCGCAATATTGGAAGTGAGTATCACCCTATTATTACTGCATTAAATTTACGTCCTGACCCTGTTTCTTTCAATGAACTTCATAGCCATCTCTTAGCTCATGAGATCTTGCTCAAAAGTCAATATGAGTCCCCTCTTGCTAATGTTACTCAGCGTGATAATCAACCTGCATCTCTGTCCTCATCTCCTGCACTCAACTCTGGAAGAAATCACAAGAGAAATCGTGGTCCCTGTCAGATTTGCAACTTGCGGAATCACACAGCAGATAAATGTCGCAGACGCTATGATTTTAGCTTCTCTAGTTATCGCAACAGCCCCTTTCAACAACAACCCCCACAAGCTCACTTTGCTCATCAGGCATATTATGCTCAACCACGCCATGACCCGATGCAACCATGGGTTGTCGACTCCGGTGCAAACTACCATATGACTCCGGACCTGCATTCTCTTCAGATTCATCAGCCTTATCCAGGCACTGATAAGATTCGCATTGGTAATGGCCAAGGTTTGTCTATCTCTCATGTTGGTAAGGGTACATTATCTCTTGCTTCTAATCATCTAAAATTGAATGAACTTTACTGTGTGCCTTCCTTAACCAAAAATCTGCTTTCCGTTTCAAAATTTACAAATGACAACCATTGTTATATTGAATTTTGGCCTTCCTTCTTTCTTATTAAGGATCAAATAACTCACAAAGTCCTCCTCAAGGGTCGGAATGAAGCTGGCCTATATGTCCTCCCACCATCTGACGGCAAAGAGGCCAACGTTGCAGCCACTTTCTCCTTTCAAGATTGGCATAGGAAGTTAGGCCACCCTCATCACAAAATTGTTTCCAAAATCATTCAAGAAAATAAATTAGATTCCTCTCCTCTCTCCAGGCCCACAGTTTGTTCGGCTTGTTGTTTAGGAAAGTTATCTAGGAAGTCTCTTCCTTCTATTGTTCACACAACAAAGTCTCCTCTTGAAATTATTTATTCGGATGTTTGGGGACCTTCTCCCATTTTATCTAGTGCTGGTTTTCGATATTTCCTTATTTTTGTTGATGATTTTACTCGTTTTAGTTGGATCTACTTTCTCAAAAATAAATCTGATGTATCAAAATGCTTTGTTAACTTTAAAACCATGGTTGAAAAACAATTTAATTTGCCACTTAAAGCATTACAATCCGATTGGGGGGGTGAATTCCGATCTTTATCACCCTTTCTTCAACAACATGGCATTCTTCACCGACTTGCATGCCCTCATACCCATGAGCAAAATGGCATTGCTGAACGAAAAATTTGCTATGTTGTCGATACTGGCCTAACTCTTCTTGCTCATGCTCACATCCCTCTAAAATATTGGTGTCATGCTTTTCAACATTCCGTATTTACCATTAATTTGTTGCCTACACCTGTCTTAAACAACACCTCTCCCTATTTTCGTCTCTTAAGAAAAGTTTTTGATTACACCACCCTACGTATTTTTGGTTGCACAGTATATCCCCTCCTCCGTCCCTATAATTCTCATAAATTTTCCTTTCGCAGTAAACCGTGTGTTAACTTAGGAATCTCTCCTTCTCATTCTGGAACATTATGTCTAGATAAAGAAACTGGTCGTATTTACATTGCAAAACACTTAGTTTTTGATGAGTCTAACTTTCCTTTTGCTCATTCTCAAAAGGCTGCACGTGACTCCTCTTTGCTGTCTCCATCTCCTTGGTTGGACATGTGGCACACTTCAACTCACTCTCCACCCACGGTTTCCAACCCTCACACTACTCCTACTACCCCTTCACCTCTTCACTTATCAAACCAACCCGTCACTCCTTCAACCTCATCCACTTCTGTAAATCCCACCTTACCCTCCTCCCAATCTTCATCTCCTTCATCTTCTGAGTTAAATCTGGTTGTTGACCTCTCCCACTTCTCAACGCCCACTCCTCCTCCTCCTCCTCCCACTCAACGGACTCATCCTATGCAACTTCGGCCCCATCCCAAACCCAAACATCTTCACCACACCACCAAATCTCCCTTGTCCACCAATAAACCTGATCCCTCTTTTCTTCACACTGAACCCGCCACTTACACTCAAGCCAAAATACATTCACATTGAAAAGATGCCATGAAGCAAGAATATGATGCTCTCTTATCAACTCAGACCTGGACTCTTGTGCCTTGCCCTCCCAACGCCAATATTGTTGGCAACAAATGGGTCTATAGAATTAAAAGAAAGCCAGATGGGATAGTTGATCGTTATAAAGCCCGTTTGGTTGCCAAGGGATACCATCAAAAAGCTGAGATTGATTACAAAGAGACATTCAGTCCTGTTGTCAAGGCTATAACCATCAGAATAGTCCTAGCATATACAGTCACCAAACGCTGGCCCATTCGCCAGTTGGATGTGTCAAATGCCTTCTTATATGGTTTCTTGGATGTCCCTATCTTCATGGAACAACCGAGAGGATTTGTTGATGCTACTCAGCCAAATCATGTCTGCTTGCTTCGAAAATCACTCTACGGGCTCAAGCAAGCACCACGAGCCTGGTTTGATAGGCTCCAAAATTTCCTCAACAACATCGATTTTGTCTCTTCAAAATCTGACCCCTCTCTCTTTATTGTAAAACAGATGGTGTATGCTTGTTTATACTGGTTTATGTGGATGATATACTTGTCACTGGCAGTTCCACTCAAGCTGTTACCAGCGTCATCTCCAAATTGCAAAAGGAATTTCCAGTCAAAGATCTAGGCAACTTGTCTTATTTCTTAGGCATCGAAGCTGTTCGCACTTCTGATGGTCCTCTTCACCTCTCAACAAAAATATCTCCATGATCTTTTAGATTCATATGGGTTCAGTCATCTCAAAGGGTGCACCATGCCAATTGCTACTTCACCACCTTTATGCAAAGCTGATAGCTCTCCTCTGGTTGATGGCAAACATTTCCGTCAAATTCTTGGTGCTCTCCAGTATGCTACCACTACACGACCTGACATATGCTTTGCTGTCAACAAGCTATGTCAGTACATGCATTGCCCGACTGAATCCCATTGGAAAGCCTTGAAACGTCTTCTCCGCTATGTATCACATACTCTTCATTTGGGCATTTTTTTTGCACAGACTCCTCCCTTGCCTTACAGTGCTTTTCTGACAGTGATTGGGGTGGTGATCAAGATGACCGCCGGTCTACCAATGGTTATGCTGTGTATCTAGGCCGCAATATCATATCTTGGGTTGCCAAGAAACAACCAACGGTTGCACGATCATCTACTGAAAGTGAGTACAAGTCACTTGCAAATGGTACTGCTGAATTACTATGGATCCAGTCCTTACTGAAAGAACTTGGTGTTCCAACATCTCCTCCAATTCTTTGGTGCGACAATATCGGTGCTATTTACCTGTCTCAGAATCCCATTTTTCATGCTCGCACTAAACATATTGAGCTTGATTTTCATTTTGTTCGAGAACGTGTTGCCAGTGGCCAATTAAAAGTCAAGTTTCTCACAACTGAAGATCAAATTGGTGATATTTTTACCAAACCTCTGGCTTCCGCTCGGTTCCTATTTCTACGAGACAAGCTTTGTCTGATATCTCGCCCATCATCGGTTTGACGGGGGGTATTAAGCAGTATATTCCAGCTGTATATTCCACTTATATTTTTTGTTAACTCATCACGTGTAATTCTGGTAGATAGTTTATTTTCACTCCACTTCTACTTGTAGTTGTTTAGTTTAACTCTACTTCTACTTGTAGCTGTATATATATACAACACTGATATATATTTTAATATATAAGAGACTATTCTCTCACAATCCATTACTTTGCACAATTTCATTTCCTTGTAGGAGATTTTTACTGATAATTCCACGGATCAGGGAGGCCATGAGTTGAAGGATGAGACCAGAGGGATAAATTGCACCTTATGCCTTCTTCTATTTCTAAGTCACTATCTCTTTTGATATTATGTATCATCCAATATCATTGTCATTTTCTTTATATATTTATCTCTCAAAAGGATTTTTTGAGGTTGACAATTTAGATTTCATGCGTAGAAGAGCAGCTTCTTGTACAGTACTATTTATTTATTTATTTGTGATAAAATAATTATCTTAAAAAAAGTAATATAATTGGCTTTGATACCAACAGCACTCTAAATAATGTATTGTATATTCATAAAAAATGCTAAAATTCATTACCACAAATAATAATAATAATAATAATAATAATAATAATAATAATAATAATAATAAGAAGAAGAAGAAGAAGAAGAAGAAGAAGAAGAAGAAGAAGAAGAAGAAGAAGAAGAAGAAGAAGAAGAAGAAGAAGAAGAAGAAGAAGATAATCGAGGGCATTAAAATGGCAATGAAATTCACAAACAACCCAAATATAAAATGGTTTTGTTAATGCGATATACCCTAAGAAACTCTTCAAGTCAGCCAAAATGTTGTTGCATCCTACAAGAAGGCCTAACATTGCATTAGAGGCATCCACATTGTGGGCAGTATTAGTATGCTGGTTGCTCTTTTTCTTTTCTTGAAGTTCTCTCTCATTTCAAGCTTCAACAGATTCGTAAAACTCTTAATTCTTCAAGATACAGTTTGAAATAGACTAAAAAGAAAATATGACTAAAATTATGGAATAGAATTAGATGGAGTATTATTTATTTAATAAATGGTGGAAATAGTGAAAAAATGTTTTTTTTAAAGAAGAATAGTTAGAAAGAAGAGGGCTCAAAGCATAGTTTATCTCGTGGCATGCAACCTTTATCAATCACGATCATAGATCATCAGCTCAAATCCAACGGCTGGTATTAATATTCAGAAACTGATTGCACTTTACATCGAATATTACGATAGCAGTATGATCACAATTTTAAAATATTGGATTGTACTGAGATGTGGATCCTTACATGTGATCTCTTACCGTTTTCGACGTATCATTTTTTAAGAAATAAAATAACTCTTCTTGGCATCTGTTAGGCTGTTACTCTCATTGTAGATTCTCAGCTACCTATTCAGTTTCGCCTTCAACATCTGATAGAGAGCAGCAGGCCCATGAGTTAAGAGAGGATGATTCAGGCCCAGGACATGGATAGTTTACACAAGAAGGGAAAAAGCTGCTAAGATGGATGTGATGCTGAGCTGGCAAGTAGTTACGCAAAGGAGAGTGTGAGTAGCAGGAGGAGAATAAGAAGGCTGGAAGGCTGAGAGAAAAAGGGGGAGAAAAGTAGTGTTGTTTTTGGCAGCTAAAAGCTGAGAGGGAGAGAGGGAACAATTGTTGTTAGGTCCCTGCTCTTGTTAGCTGTTCTTTATTTTCTTCATATATCGTTGTATTTCTTTTTTGCTTTTACTGGAATTGTAATTCCTTTGGTTACACCAGGCATCCATTGTAGTTTGCCAATTCCATTAATACAATCAACTTCTCTTGAGTTGTTCTATCATTTTTCTTTCTGTTTGGCTGTGTGTTTGTGTTGAATTCTTATCATTGGTCCGACCTGCCGGATTCGAACCAGCGATGCTAGGCCCATAAGTGTGAAGTCCCCTTATTCACCAAAAGGAATTCCTATTAGTGGAGGAAGCCCCACACACTTATAAGCCACTAACTGCCTAGGTAGTTAATCGATGTGGGATTCGTAACATTGCCCCCTCCATCAACAGCCGACGTCCACGGCGGCTGACACCCACTAGCGGCCTCTCCCCAAGGGTTCCTCTCCTGGGCCGCTTTCACCTATTCTCTTTTGGGCTGCTTGTCACCCACTGGCGGCTTCTCCCATGAGGTTCCTCTCCTGGGCCGCTTTCCCCACAGACGGCGCCAATTGATAGAGAATGGCAATGCTAGGCCCATAAGTGTGAAGGCCCCTTATTCACCAAAAGGAATTCCTATTAGTGGAGGAAGCCCCACACACTTATAAGCCACTAACTGCCTAGGTAGTTAATCGATGTGAGATTCGTAACAACATCATAACATGCCTTCGGGCTATTTATACGAGTTATTTGGAGAGGTACCTGAGTACCTTGGGGGGCGACATTTGGAGAGGTACTTAAGTACCTTGGGGGGCGATAACCGACAGACAGAGTGGGTGAGCGGCGATATGACAGGAGGTAGATGGAGAGTGTAGGCGTTGGCTTGTGTCAGTAAGCTGATAAGACGGGCTGTCCCATTAGTCCGATCGGACTTCACGCTTCCCGGTGTTATCTTCCAGCTCACGCTTTACTTTTTGTTAACGGACTCTAGGCCATCCCAAATGTTATTGGGCCAAACTAACCGAGCCTTTAAGAATGTATTTTCTGTAGTTATCACTTATCCCCCCCCCCAAAATAGGTCCGATTGGGCGAGGAGCTATTTGGTTCTATTGGCGGAATTTTTGAATTTTCTGGAAGTACCCAATTTGAGGAGTTACACCCGTCAATTTTGAGGTGACGCTCTTTCCATTTTCAAGGCTTGGACCACACTCTCAGTGAGGTGACCAAGTACAATGCGCATGTCACCTACAGTAATAGGTGCATTCTCTGTTGTCGTGCAATCATATCATCGAGACTTAATGTAAGGACCACACTAGTTTATCCGGATTACTGTTACCAATCTTAATATTTTAATAAATATTACATATAATAAACATAATATGTTCTCCTGCTACATAATTAGTTCTTCTTTCTTCTTTGACTTTTTAGTTCATATACTTTAATAAGTTGCATAAACATATATTCTGTTACATCGTAGACATATTTTGAATTAATAGTTACAGAACATGTTCATTATAATATTTTCATAGATTTACATAAAACAAAAGAGAAATCAATACAATTTAGACATCCTAAACTTCTCTCCCTAGCTGGTGTTGGCCTTGTCCCTGAAGCAACGACACCTCCTGAACCTACACGAATAAATACCCGTGCTAAGCTATAAAGCTTAGTGAGTAACAATACATGTAGGAACAACCACTCACAGTGATTGTTTTCAAGCACACAATAAACAATAATAAAGTCAAGATATTATAATTAACACGTAAGAGTTATAATATAACTCACATAACAGATTTAAGGTTATAACTTTACTGTATGAAAAAAAATCATAATGAAATAATGAAACCTTTATCAATATAACATAAATACACACTTTTCATTTCATACTGTGAAATGCCTGCTAAAGTCCTATGGGTGTGGATAACAGGTGCTGTGGATACCCGAAGGTATCGAATCTGTGGATACCCGAAGGTATCAAATCTGTGGACCCATTGGGCCAGAACTATGGTCTCATATAGAGACAAACTATGGACTCATAAGAGTCAGACTATAGCAGCTGCGACTGTAACCCTATAGGCATGCCTATCTATCCATAACCAAGTTCTATGTGCAGGCAATTAAGGGGATACATTGCGGTTAAATTATAATTTAGGATGATTCATAAACTTAGGAATGGCTTAGACAAATCTATACCTCAAATGGAGTTAAAGAAATATAAGTATCAAAGATAGGAAACCAAGGCTTATTGTCGCGCTCGCGGCAATTGTCGCGCTTGCGACGATGGTCGCGTCCGCGGCATTAATTGTGCTCGCGACAGATAACAATTGCCTAAATGAACAATCCTTGGTGTCGCGCTCGCGACATAAGTTGCACTTGCGACACAAGGCAATGGTTTGATGTCGCGCTCGCGACACCAAGCGACGTCTCCAAAAAAAAACTATAACACTTATTGTTCCAAAATCCTGTAATAACTTTCGAAACTCAGATTGCATCTCAATTTCAACATACCAAATGACTTTTTCTGGAACCACTATCTTCTACAAAGTTTTAGGTTTATATTTCTAGTTTCCAAAACACTAAAAATCTTCTCAATAAGACCTGTAGATATTTAAATATCCAAGAAAAACTACAAACTGTTCATGAACACAAAATACCAAGATCAATCAGTTTTCAATGCCGATTTTCACTATCATGCAATGAAAATCAAGTTCCGGTCTCTTCTAACCAATTCAAGGCATGCAAGTCTAGTTTTTATACCAATTGGAATTTCATCATTTAGACAACTATAACTCAAGATATGAGCAAAATTGTACAGACTGGTCAAATGATCTTTAAAACAAATTTTCATGTTTTTCAACCAAAACTTGTATAATCTAAACTCTAAACCCTTTTTAAGCTTACAATCATCCATAAAACATATGAAAGAGATATTCAAGGGTCTCTGTCTCTCATGACCAAACATCAAACATACACACACAAAAACCTAAGTTCCCATACCTTGTTATGCTCCAAGTTTTCTTCAACCTTGAGTAGCCTCTTTCCCCTTTCTCTTGCTTGATTCCCCTTCTATAAACATAAAACACTTCTATGAAAATCCATCAAGCTATTCCATGAATCATACACATCAAAGAATAAACAAGTTACCTTAAGATCAAAACCAAATAAATTCATTCTTCCTTATTTACCAAAACTCAAGAAATCTAGAGAGAGAAAATTAAGAGAGAGATTTTAGGGTTTAAGAAAGTGAGAGGATGAAGATGAATGGAGAAGAAGAAGACCACACCCCAATTGGCCAGCCACCTCTCCATAAATATCTCCCTCTCCCTCACTCACACAAGCCCAAGTGTCACTTACTTAGAATAATTACCCCTTTTTCCCTCAACTTACTTTATTTCTAATTATGCCCCAAAATAATCCCTTTTACTTATCAATTGGGTCCCTCCTCATTCATTTACACTTAATTAAACATAAATACTAATAATTAATTAGTGCAAATTCTCCTAGGGTATAGTGAGGGGCATTACAACTATCTCCCACTAAAAGAATTTCATCCTCGAAATTCATATATGTATAGAAGAGCTATGGGTATTGAGCCCGCATTATAGCTTTCGATTCCCATGTTGTTTCTTGTACACCATGGTGTTGCCATAACACTTTGACCAGGGGAATTTCTTTGTTTCTCAACTGTCGAACTTCCCTGGCCAAGATCTGTTTAGGCTCTTCATCATAAGTATAATCGGATCTGACACTGATATCTTGTACTGGTATAATGTGTGATTCATCAGATCGATATCGCCGGAGCATGGAAACATGAAAAACATCATGTAACTTCGATAATTCATTGGGAAGCTCCAATCGGTACGCTACCGGTCCAATCCTTTCCAGAATTCTGTAAGGACCTATAAATCGGGGACTTAATTTCCCTTTCTTTCCGAACCGTAACACTTTTCTCCATTAGGACACCTACAAGAACACTTCATCGCCAACCTGATACTCAATGTCTTTCCTTTTTAAGTCTGCATACGACTTCTGTTTGTCACTGGCTTCTTTCAATCTTTGCTTGACGAGTTGAATCTTTTCTTCAGTATCATTAACAATATCTGGACCTGTCATTTTGTTTTCAGATAACTCTGTCCAACAGGAGGGAGTTCTACATTTCCGACCATAGAGTGCTTCATAAGGTGGCATACCAATACTAGTTTGATAGCCATTGTTGTATGCAAATTCCATCAAAGTTACATATTTATCCCAGCTCCCGGGAAAGTCTAAAACACAGCCTCTTAACATATCCTCTAGCACTTGTATAATCCTTTCCGATTGTCCATCAGTCTGAGAATGGAAGGCAGTACTAAGAAGCAGCTTGTTGCCTAAAGCTTGTTGTAAACTCTTCCAAAATCTGGAAGTGAATCTTGGATCCCGATCTGAAATGATTGAGATTGGCACCCCATGCAATCTAACAATCTGGTCTACATACAATTCAGCTAACTTGTCCATCGAATAGTTGGTTCGGATCGGTATGAAATGAGCCACTTTTGTTAATCTGTCTACTATGACCCACACTGCATCATGTTTTTTCTGAGTAGTGGGTAAACCTGTAACAAAGTCCATAGTAACATTATCCCACTTCTACTGCGGAATGGAAAGAGGATTCAGAAATCCTGCAGGGAATTGATGCTCTGCCTTTACTTGCTGACACGTCAGGCACTTGGAGACGTACTCAGTCACATCTTTCTTCATTCCTGGCCACCAGTAAAACTGTTTCAGATCTTTATACATTTTATTGCCACCGGGATGCATGGTGAATACAGTGTTATGGGCTTCTTGCAATAAAGCTCTTTTCAATTCCTTAATATCTGGCACACATAACCGATTACGATAGTAGAGACCACTATCGATTCCAATTGAATACTCCACTGGGCCCCCTTCATGCACAGACTGACTCAATTGTTGTAGTTTTTTATCACCTGCTTGTTCATCTATCATTGTTTGCCTTAGATTAGGGCGAGCTCGCAATTGAGCTAACAAAGCCCCATCAGATGCAAACTTCCATCTACAATCTTGTAGTAACAAGGTTGCCATCATCTTTCGGCTCAATGCATTAGCCACCACGTTTGCTTTTCCTGGATGATAGTCAACTATACAATCGTAGTCTTTAAATAATTCTAGCCATCTACGCTGTCTTAAATTGAGATCTCGCTGAGTAAGCAAGTATTTAAGACTTTTATGATCTGTATAAATTCTGCACTTCTCACCATAAAGGTAATGTCGCCATATCTTTAAAGCGAACACAACTGCAAACTAATTCCAAATCATGAGTCGGATAATTCTGTTCATGAGGTTTTAACTGTCTTGACGCATAAGCCACTACTTTACCTTTTTGTATTAACACACAACCCAAGCCATGTTTCGATGCATCACTCTACATAGCATATTCTTTACCTACCATTGGCTGGGTCAAAACTGGGGCTTCTGTTAACATCTTTTTTAATTATTTAAAATTGGCTTGACAATGATATGTCCATTCGAATTTGGCTTCTTTCCAAAGTAACTTAGTAAGCGGAGAGGCGATAACTGAAAAGCCTTCTACAAATCTTCTATAATAACCAGCCAGGCCCAAGAAATTTCGGACTTCTGGAACATTGTGAGGTGGCTTCCAGTTAATAATAGCTTCAATCTTTTTAGGGTCCACCCTGATGCCTTCTGAAGACACCACGTGCCCAAGAAAAGAAACTTCTTTAAGCCAAAACTCACATTTACTTAGCTTTGCATATAACTATTGTTCTCACAAAGTTTGCAACACTATTCTCAAATGTTCCGCATGCTCCCCTTCATTGCGAGAATAGACAAAGATGTCATCAATAAACACCACAAAAAATTGATCTAAATAGGGTCTGAACACCCTATTCATCAGGTCCATGAAGGCTGTTGGTGCATTAGTCAACCCGAAAGGCATTACTAAAAATTCGTAATGACCATATCGAGTTCTAAAAGCAGTCTTCTGCACATTCACATCCTTGACCCGAAGTTGGTAGTATCCCGACCTCAGATCAATTTTAGAAAATACTTCAGCACCCCGTAACTGATCAAAGAGATCCTCAATTCGGGGTAAAGGGTACTTGTTCTTCATTGTCACTTTGTTAAGCTGTCTGTAATCGATGCACATGCTCAAAGTGCCATCCTTCTTCTTGACAAACAATACCGAGGCACCCCAAGGTGACACACTGGGCTTGATAAAGCCTTTATCTAACAACTCTTGTAACTGAACCTTTACCTCCTTTAGTTCTGTTGGTGCCATTCTATAAGGTGCTCTGGATATAGGAGCAGTGCCAGGCAAAGTTTTAATAGATAGCTCGGCTTCTCTCTCTGGTGGCAAACCTGAAAGTTCCTCGGGAAAAATATCAGGAAACTCATTAATCACCGAAACATCTTGAAGATTGATTGTCTCTCTCTTAGAATCAAGAACCAAAGCTAAGAATGCTTCACAGCCTTTTCTAAGGAGTCTTTTCGCTTTCATGGCCGAGATAACATTGGTTAAGGGTTTTGACTTAATACCCTGAATCAATGTCTCTACTTCCCCATCATTCTTAACTACTACAGTTTTAGACAACCAATCCATACCCAGGATTACATCAAATTCATGAAAAGGTAAAACAATTAGGTCAGCTGGGAACTCTCTCTCTTGAATTCTAATAGGGCAATTTCTATAAACTTCATTTACATGTATACTATGGCCCAAAGGACTGATTACACATATATCATGGTTTAGATGGTCTATAACAAATACATTTCTACCCAGCTCCCCATTACAAATATATGAATGTGTATATCCTGGGTCTATAAGCACATGCACATCAGTATCAAAGAGAGAATATACCAGCTATGACCTCGGGAGCATCAGCATCTTCTTGACCTTTCATAGCATAAGCTCTAACAGAAGGTGTGGGAGCGAATGGCCGATCCACTGTCTCTGAAATATTCCTAGACTGGGCTCTAAACTGGCCCGATCCACCTCTGCCTCTACCACGACTTCTTCCTGAAGAGGGTGCATTAGAAGCTCCTCTATTACTTTGTTGACTAGAGGCTTGCTCCTGCATCATCGGACAATTTGCCATAAAATGCTCCGTGCTACCACATCTGAAACAAGCACCCGTGAGCATTCTACAAGTGCCCCAATGTCGCCTAAAACAATAGGTACATTCTGGAGCTTGAGCTCTGCCTTGTCCTGATGTAGTACTCATACCAGATCCGGCTGGAGTAAAAGTCCGTTGTCGACCACCTCTAGATGCAGAGTGAGCACTAGACTCCATTGGTTGTTCTCTTGGATTCATTCTTGGTCTTTTTCCCGATGAGGAACCACCCCGGGAAAAGCTTCTTCTTCTTTGTTCTCTTTCTCTTTTTGCATTTTCTTCTTTCTCAACTCGGATAGCTGCTTGAACTAGCTGATGATAATCCACAGGGTGCAAAGAGATAGGTCCTATCAAATGATCCCGAATCTGATCATTTAATCCATCTTCGAGCTGGCGACACTTAAAAGTCTCAGTCAACATAGGTCTTGGTACATATTTACTCAGGCGGCTGAAATCTGCTTCATATGCAGCCACTGACATACCCTTTTGCTTTAGATTCAGAAACTGCTTCAACTTTTCATCTTTGTATGCTTCAGTCACATACCTCTTTTTAAACTCTGTCACAAAGAATTCCCAAGAGAGGGAATCAGGTAGCTGAGGTTGTGTCTGAACTAATTTTCACCAGTCATAAGCTGCTCCCTGAAGCAAGGACACAGCACAAGTCACTTTTTGATTAGCTGGGCATTGAATTTTTGCAAACACCCACTCCAACCTTTCAAGCCATAACTCTGCTTTCTGAGATTCATCCCAAGAAGAGCCTAGAAATTCTTCTGCACCATGCTTCCTGATCTCCAACATAGGGGCCTTTGGCGCAGTCATCCTTTGCAAAATTTGAGCCATGTCATGGGAAATTTTCAACAACGCTTCACCAGACCCAGCAGCAGCTGCACCACCTCTAGTGGATGCAGAAGATTCAGGCTGAGAAGGATTCGATTGACCAAGTAAGTGGCTTTCAGTCAATTCATCTACCACTTCACGATGTCCTTGCATCACTACCTATATCAAAAGAAACACAGGGACAACCATAATAAGCCAACATCAACAAGAATTCCATAACCCATAACCTTTAAATTCCTATAGGCCAAAACCACCTAAACCAAGGCGCTCTGATACCAAAAATGTAATGACTATACTAGATAATCCGGATTACTATCACTAATTACATTCATTCAATCCTGTTACTCGTATGAGTTATCTATTACCGATGCATATATGAGCATACATACATTTATACTATATCAGTCATATATGATTGAGGGTGATAATTTTACACACTATTAGAGATTATTTACATAACTGAATAATTACATGCCTTTAAATACACATTTATCTTTATCTAACCAAAAGAGATGCAAAATTAATCTCATACATCAAAATGCTACTCCTATTCTGATGTTGACTTGGGAGATTGTTGGCTTAGTCTCTAAACAGAGGTTCTACCCTGCGAACCTACACGGATAAACACCCGTGCTAAGCTATAAAGCTTAGTGGGAAAACAAACTAATATGTTGATAACCACTCACAGTGGTTATCAGCAAGCATGCAATAAAAGGATATAACAAGTTTATATATATATATATATATATATATATATATATATATATATATATATATATATATATATATATATATATATATATATATATCCTAATTAAGAATAACCAAATGCACTATTGGAAGGAATAACTATTTCTTTAAATCATATAATGAAAGATTATAAACTGTATATGCATATCATTTATCTTATAATTTGTGCATGCTTCATTTTCTGTGGGTGTGGATAACGGGTGCTGTGGATACCATAAGGTATCGAATTTGTGAATACCCGAAGTTATTAAATCTGTGGACCCATTGGGCCAGAAATATGGTCTCATATAGAGACAACTATGGACTCATAAGAGTCAGACTATAGCAGCTGCAACTATAACCCTATAGGCATGCCTATCTATCCACAACCAAGTCTTTATGTGCAGGCCTAGATCAATTATATTTCATATCTTGTGAAATTATATTCACATAATCCACTATAGCACTAATGAATGCAAAGTACTTTCACATTATGCATTGATAATTTCATAGTGTAATA
Organism: Excoecaria agallocha; assembly: GCA_037975025.1. Lineage (NCBI taxonomy): Eukaryota > Viridiplantae > Streptophyta > Magnoliopsida > Malpighiales > Euphorbiaceae > Excoecaria > Excoecaria agallocha. The sequence continues at coordinate 292,064 of JBBPFJ010000118.1, forward strand.
CAATCATATATTGTCATGGCAGGGAAATAATTCATGTATATTCTATTTTGAGGTAGTAAAAATCTCACCTTCAGCTTATTAAGCAATCATGGAATTAAGGGGATACATTGCGGTTAAATTATAATTTAGGATGATTCATAAACTTAGGAAGGGCTTAGACAAATCTATACCTCAAATGGAGTTAAAGAAATATAAGTATCAAAGATAGGAAACCAAGGCTTATTGTCGCGCTCGCGGCAATTGTCGCGCTTGCGACGATCGTCGCGCCCGCGGCATTAATCGCGCTCGCGACAGACAACAATTGCCTAAATAAACAATCCTTGGTGTCGCGCTTGTGACACAAGGCAACGGTTTGATGTCACGCTCGCGACACCAAACGACGTCTCAAAAAAAAAACTATAACACTTATTGTTCCAAAATCCTGTAATAACTTTCAAAACTCAGATTGCATCTCAATTTCAACATACCAAATGACTTTTTCTGGAACCACTATCTTCTACAAAGTTTTAGGTTTATATTTATAGTTTCCAAAACACTAAAAATCTTCTCAATAAGACCTGTAGATATTTAAATATCCAAGAAAAACTACAAACTGTTCATGAAGACAAAATACCAAGATCAATCAGCTTTTAATGCCGATTTTCACTATCATGCAGTGAAAATCAGGTTCCGGTCTCTTCTAACCAATTCAAGGCATGCAAGTCTAGTTTTTATACCAACTGGAATTTCATCATTTAGACAACTATAGCTCAAGATATGAGCAAAATTGTACAGACTGGTCAAATGATCTTTAAAACAGATTTTCATGTTTTTCAACCAAAACTTGTATAATCTCAACTCTAAACCCTTTTTAAGCTTGCAATCATCCATAAAATATATGAAGGAGATATTCAAGGGTCTCTCTCTCTCATGACCAAACATCAAACATACACACACAAAAACCTAAGTTCCCATACCTTGTTATACTCTAAGTTTTCTTCAACCTTGAGTAGCCTCTTTCCCCTTTCTCTTGCTTGATTCCCCTTCTATAAACATAAAACACTTTTATGAAAATCCATCAAGCTATTCCATGAATCATACACATCAAAGAATAAACAAGTTACCTTAAGATCAAAACCAAATAAATTCTTTCTTCCTTATTTACCAAAACTCAAGAAATCTAGAGAGAGAGAATTAAGAGAGAGATTTTCAGGTTTAAGAGAGTGAGAGGATGAAGATGAATGGAGGAGAAGAAGACCACACCCCAATTGGCCGGCCACGTCTCCATAAATATCTCCCTCTCCCTCACTCACACAAGCCCAAGTGTCACTTACTTAGAATAATTACCCCTTTTTCCCTCAACTTACTTTATTTCTAATTATGCCCCAAAACAATCCCTTTTACTTATCAATTGGGTCCCTCCTCATTCATTTACACTTAATTAAACATAAATACTAATAATTAATTAGTGCAAATTTTTCTAGGGTATAGTGAGGGGCATTGTAACACCCTTACTGTAATAGTCTTATCGGACAAGTGATTGGTCGGAAATTTTTTTTTTCAACACTTAATTCCTTTAACTTAACATTAACTTAACAACCTTCATGCATATAACTTTCATTAATCATTAGCCTATAACTGTCCAGAAATCACTATGCATTTAATAAAATTTTGGCAATATAACGGCTATATTCTTAACTAGCCCCCTGAAAAGCAGACATTTACACAGCCTCTCAGAGGCACAACAATTTATATCAATCATATAACACATCCACAGTTATTATCAAGCAACACTTATATTTCATCCATTTCCTGCAATTCCTTATCCCCATACTACCATAAATAATACATAATACGATAATAGCTACAGTATTGTCTTCATATACAAAACATGATAGGTATATATATATACATGCCACAAAAATATTCTTTTTAACTCTTCAGCTTCAATTTTCCTCTGTGTACCCACGCTCCAGACTATCTGTACCTGCACGTAGTAAATTCTACGTGCTGAGCATTAAACATGCCCAGCGGTGACTAAAAATCATAGTAGTTTCCTAGAATATAAATGTATTAATAATTTTGATTTAAGTAATTTATTATCGATTTTTCTTATTTAAAAGTAATATTTATTTTATGACTGACTAATTTCCCGTTCAATTCATAAACTCTCTTATATTTTCAAGTTAGTCCTTAAACTTCTCATTTATTACAAAAATACCCTTTTTACTATGTTAATTACTAGTTTGCCCTTTTTATTCCTTATTTTCTTATCTTATCTTATTAGCTAACTTATAATTTACCGTTTAATTCTTAATTTAACCTTTTTCATGTAAAATTATATTTTAGTCCTTTAACTTTATACGGTTGGCTTTTTACCCAATTAGTTGACTAAATTACCATTTTACCCTTATTACTTATTTCTTTTGTTACTTTTATCAATTAATTTCACCTTTTAGGCAAATTACCATTTTACCCCTAACTTCTAAATTCTTTTCATTTTAGTCCTTTTTCATATAAAACTTTTATTTTAGCTTTTCTTTAACACTTTTAACATTTTCTTATCAATATGCCCCTAGTACAGACCCGGCAGAAAACTCTCAGATCGGATATGCGGGACGTGGACCCCACAGGGCCACAACAGAATGAGAAATGACCTCCAAGAATCATTCCTCATATAACATATGACATGTGACAGTACGTATGATAAATATACCATGGAGATCAGTGATCCATCCATAGTAAAGCAAGTCGCCATGACTTGCACCGCGGTATATGTATCCCTATGGCCAACCAATTATATCCTGAACTAGGTTTTACTGCCTGACTCTTTCTAAGGGCACATATTTTCTTAATTTTCTTACTTTTCATTTCTTGTCAATACAGTATTAATACTTTATAATTACAGTCAATCTTATTTACACATACTACGAAATATTTCACAGTAGTTCACCATGTAAGCAACAAATTATGCCATAATTCATTCAAATTTCACATTTTTCAACTAATACCTAATTAATATTTATTCCGAAAATATTCATTTAATTCCCATAAATTCTCTAAAAATTCATAACTACTTATTTACATTAATATTGACATTAGAATGCCTAAAATCTCTAAAATCACTTAAAATCACATTGTTTTCTCTTGAATTACCATTCGGTTTCTACTACAACTATACCATATAAATTACTTTAAATTCATTCAAAGGTTCTAATACACATATTTAAGTCCCTAATACATAAATATAGCATTATATTCAATTTTTCTTTACTATATGAGATTTTCCTTAAGAAACCTAAAGGAAATTCACTTAAATCTTAGGGAAATAAAAGGATTAATTAGTCACAAACCTTTTTTTATGGATTAGCCTTGCCTAGGCTTCCTTTCCCTTTCCTTTGGCTTGAGAAACTTGCTCCTCTTCTTGGATTCCTTAACCAACCGAAATTCCCATCAATAATAACTCAATTATTTTGGCCTCAAATGCTAAATTTGACAGTAAAAATGAACTCTAGGCACCCAAAACTAGTAGTAGGCACCTAAAAACCAAATTAAAATCAATAATTTCACATACCTAACTTTGACACCTAAACTTTAACCCTTGATTTTTCTTGATTTCCTTCCTTGAATCAAAGAGTAGAGCTTTCTAGGGTTCTCTAGAGAGGCTAAAATCACTTTGGTAGGCTTTGATTTGGTGAGATTTGATGAGAATTTGAAAGAAAAAGAGAGGAATTTATGAGAGAGGGAGTTCGGCCACTTAAAAGAGATGAAGAAAGACTGAGTTGCTGCTGGAAATTTCTGGAGAAAGGTACCTTATATATGGCTTAATAATGGACTATGGTCTGGGCTTTAATGGGCTTGAACAATTTAATTGTTTAAGCCCGATAATTACCCGATAATTAGCCCTATTTAATTTCTCCCATTTTCCAGCTTCAATTCTCACATTAAAAATAGGCTATACCTAAAATTTCAGCCCAATCTGAGTTCGTTTCAGGTCCGATTCAATTTTATCGGTCCGATTCAAAAATACCGGTATTCCCGAAAAATTTAATTTTTACTACCAAAATATTCTACATATTATTTTATGCACATATATAATTTTTGATAATTTTTAGACTTCATTTGATATTTTTAGTAGCTAAAATGATCAAAAATTCAATTAAAAACCCTAAATCTTAATTTTCTCGGTTTTCGTTCTTTTGGCTTTCGGAGGCCTATTTGACCTCGATTTCACTTCAAATTTCAACCCCGAACTATCCGTGACTAGTACTTTTCAATAGTCCAATAAAATATTTTTCACTTCCGGGTGTCATTTTCAGCCCGGAGACACTATTCACTGTAGGAAAGTCCTATTCACGATCAGTCCGACGTTGAGGCCATTACAGGAATTACAAGATCTATCCAAGTTGTGGTGACTACGCTCTCCATGAGCTGCATATTCATAAGATCTTGAATCTACCATGGCTCTCAACGAAAGCACCAAATGATAAGCCCTAAAGTGGTTTATCTATGAAAGAATGAGTAAAGTTGCAGTGGCTAATTGGATAACGGATTATCTATAAGAGGAGAGCTGGCAGTTGAAAGGCCGGTCGAATGGCTGGATCTGCAAAAGGGAGTGTCAGGTCGGACCCGAGCATTAGCACTCCGAAGCTTAAGTTAGTATCTTTAGAGAGAGTGCTTAAAGAATGAAAAAATCTCAGGATTTCGATACCTGGTGCCATCAAGCTTCGGCTATTTATAGGAGTTATTTGGAGAGGTACCTGAGTACCTTGGAGGGCGACATTTGGAGAGGTACTTGAGTACCTTAGGGGGCGATCACCAGCAGACAAAGTGGGTGAGCGGCGATGTGACAGGAGGTAGATGGATAGTGTAGGTGTTGGATTGTGTCAGTAAGTTGATAGGGTGGGGTATCCCATCAGTCCGATTGGACACCATGCTTTCCGGTGTTATCTTTTAGCTCACGCTTTGCTTTTTGTTAACGGACTCTGGGCCGTCTCAAATGTTATTGGGCCAGACTAACTGGACCTTTAAGAATGTATTTTCTGTGGTTATCAGTAAGTAAAATAACAACTGGATTAAAACTATTCATGCATGGGCAAAAAGTGAATTCAGTGTATAAATATATAAAGTAAATCCAGTGTATACAGTTTATTCAATTTGGGCAGTGCGATTTCACTTTATTTTTCAGGTAAAATTGAATCAAATGTATTAAATTTGGATAAAATCAAATTGAATGTAAGTATTCAATAAAAATCAATTTAGTTGATTAAATCCTATTGAAATTAAGCTCACAAATTCAATTTCAATCCAAATAAGAAAGGAATTTGAGTTTAATTTGTATAATTAAGTGCAGTTTATTCGATTTTGGGCAAAAGTGAATTCAGTGTATAAATATATAAAGTGAATTCAGTATATACAGTTTATTCAATTTGTGCAAAGTGAATCCAGTTTATTTTTAAGCAAAAGTGAATCCAATGTATTAATTTCGGGTAAAATTAAATTGAACATAAGTATTCAATAAAAATCAATTTAGTTGAGTAGAAATTAAGTTCACAAATTCAATTTCAATCCAAATAAGAAGGGAATTTGAGTTTAATTTGTATAATTAAGTACATTTTATTTGGTTTTGGGCAAAAATGAATTCAGTGTATAAATATATAAAGTGAATCCAGTGTATACAGTTTATTCAATTTGTGCAAAGTGAATTCAGTTTATTTTTAAGCAAAAGTGGATCCAATGTATTAATTTGGGATCAAATTAAATTGAACATAAGTATTCAATAAAAATCAATTTAGTTTATTAAATCTAGTTGAAATTAAGTTCACAAGTTCAATTTCAATCCAAATAAGAAGGGATGTTGAGTTTAATTTGTATAATTAAATACAGTTTATTTGGTTATGGGCAAAAGTGAATTCGGCATATAAATATATAAAGCAAATCCAGTGTATACAGTTTATTCAATTTGTGCAAAGTAAATTCAGTTTATTTTTTCAGGCAAAAATGAATCCAATGTATTAAATTATGGTAAAAGTAAGTTGAATATAATATAATTAAGTGAATCTAGTGTATACATATACGGTAGAGAACGTCTTTCAACCAATCAGAGTCTAATTAATGAGCAAGACTTAAAAAAAAAATTTCCTTTTCAAAAAAAAATTGAGAAATTCAAGAAAAATAAACACCATTTATTCAATTGAATAGCTAAATGGCTTGTAGGCATGTTGGTCAAGCTAAAAAATACATTTTTTCAGGGATATTTTTAAGTCATTCAATTTGAACAATTTAGCATGATCAAATAATAATAATAATTTATGTTTTTATTTAATAACATTGAAATATGATACTCTAAAAAAAGGTTGAAATACATTGAGTTCATAGCATAAAAAAATTAAATCTTATGCAAATAATTTTGAAATCATACAAAAAATCTTATGCAGTAATGGTGTGTCGGTTCAATTAATTCCTCAGTTTGAGAAAAAAAAAAAAAAAAGAAAAAGAAAAAAAGAAAGAAAGAAGAAGTGCCGAAGAAAGTGGACCTCACACCATTACTGCTTTTTGTCTTATGGCGGTTGGCTTCTATATATGCTTTGCTTTGGATGAGTTCCATCAAACGAATAAGTTAAAAGTGACAAGTAAAAAATTAGACCTTTACCTCCAATAATTTCTATCATATACGGAGAAGAGGCAGACTGAAAAACAAAAGCATTAAAAGCTTTTGTGGACTGGAAAGACTTAAAGAATTATTGACCCGTGATTCGCAGAGTACTTTCCCTTCACCTTCATGGAAGCTGATTGAATCCTTTCTTAATTTTTCTTGAAAGATTTAATTTCATCGATCGTTGGGTACTTGTTGATCTGGTTCATCGCTTTCTTTGCGGATAACATCGTCGATCTTCTTGTTTTTGTGGTGGCAGTGCAGGTACAGTTTTCTTTCTTTTATAAATTTGATCTCTGTTGGTTCTTGAAAATTGTATTATCCAATATTGATGAACAGGTACATGCAGATCATATCTTTTGTTCAATATATTTGAATTGATAACAAGAAAAATAATTCTAATATTATTTTGGAACAGTAAATTAAAAATATCCAATAATTCTATTTCCTATTAGTGCATAAAAATTGTTAATTCCCCAGGTAATTGATCAATTTAAGAGTAAAAGTTGCTAATTGGGCAGATACGGGCAGTGGAGAATAAAATGGAATCTAATTTGTCAGATGTAAAATAATAATAATAATAATAATAATAATAATAATAATAATAATAATAATAATAATAATAATAATATTGGATTTTGGTGAGTCAATCCTGTAGGCAAATCATGAACTTGAACCCAAAAAAAGTATTGATATTTTTTTTAAAAAAAAATGGGAGCATATTAGATTTATTTAAATAAACTTTAATTAGTTATTTAAATAGGGAAGTAAGTGTAGACGTGTGTTGAAAAAAATAAGAGAGCGAAATGATGTACACATATAGATGTATAGACCAACCAATTCTCTGCCAGAAACGTTTTGATTCTTCATTGCATCATTTTCTATTTTATTTAAACAAAATCTTTAGTAGTATAAGCTTTTTTTTTTTTTTTTTAAGATATATTTTTTTTTGATATCAGGTATGGAGAAGCTCAAAGGTAAACTGGTGGATAAAGTGATAGATAAAGGGATACAAAAATTGGGAGAATTTGGGGATCGCATTTGGAACTTCGATGAAAACAAGCGGACTCTCAAAAGAGAATGGGAAACACTGAAACGCAGAAGAGACGACGTGATTGAAAAACTTAAAGATAAGAAGCCAAGGAATAAAGTTCGAAATTGGCTTGCACAAATAGAGAGTACAGAGAGTCTAGTCCAAAACAGCTTAGAACAAAGCAGACGGGGTGCAATATTTGGAGAGCTTGCGGAGAAAAGAATTGAAGAAGTCAAAAAGCTTATCGTAATGGATTTAGAAGACGATGGTGAAGTGATATTTCCAACAACAGAATTAGTAGGTGAAGCTTTCCAAACTAACAAGAATAAGATTTGGGAATGTTTGGTGAATGATGACATCTCAAGCATCGGCATTTATGGGATGGGAGGAAGTGGCAAAACTACACTCATGAAACATATTCATAACCAGCTTCAAGAAAATGATCGCACGGTCTATTGGATTACAGTCTCTCAAGATTTTAGAATTGATAAATTGCAGACTCTCATTGCTGAAAGGATTAAGTTGGATCTTTCTAATGAACATGATATTTCTACAAGAGCTGCAAAACTATTGAGAGAATTGAAGGGGAAAAAAAAATGTGTCCTTATTCTAGATGACTTGTGGAACTATTTTGATTTGAATGATGTGGGTATACCTGGAAAAGAAAGTGGATGCAAGTTAGTTCTGACAACTCGGTCATTAGATGTCTGTCATAAGATGTGTTGTGAAAAAAAAATCCGAGTAATTACTCTTGATGAAAATGAAGCATGGAGATTGTTTCAAGTAACACTTGGGTTATCACTTCCTTCAGATGACGTTAAAGATATTGCGAAATCAATCACCAAGGAATGTGATGGTTTGCCGCTTGGAATTGTAACTATGGCTGGAAGCATGAGGGGGGTGGATGATATTCATGAGTGGAGGAATGCATTGAGGGGATTGGAAGAATCACTAGCCAGCAATGATGACATGATTGAGAAAGTTTTTCCAGTATTGAGATTCAGTTATCATCGCTTGAGTGATCCGACATTACAACAATGCTTCTTGTATTGTGCATTATACCCAGAAGATTATCAGATCAAAAGAGAGGAGTTGATAGAACGTATGATTGATGAGGAGATAATACAAGAGGAAAGCAGGAAAGTAGCATTTGATAAGGGGTATACCATGCTCAACAGACTTGAAAAAGTATGTTTGTTGGAAAGTGTTACTAATATTCGGCAACGTAAATGTGTGAAGATGCATGACTTGATCAGGGATATGGCCATTCAAATACTGGAAAAGAAAGGTGTGATGGTTAAAGCAGGTGTACAATTGTTAGCAATACCAGATTGTGAGAAATGGATAGAGGATCTTTTGAAAGTTTCATTAATAGGCAACCGCATACAAGAAATTCCTTCTGGTTTTTCACCAAGGTGTCCAAAACTTTCAACCCTACTGTTGTGCAGAAATGATTTGACAAAGATTTCAAATTCGTTTTTCGAGCAGCTGTGTGGGCTCAAAGTTCTTGATCTTTCTCAAAGAGCTATGGAAGAATTGCCGAATTCCATTTCTGATTTAGTGAATCTAAATGTGCTATCGCTAAATTCTTGCATAGAGCTGCGGGACTTGCCCTCATTAGCAAAGCTTAAGGCATTGAAGAAATTGGATCTTAAATTTTGCATGAACATCAAGAAGTTACCTCAAGGCATAGAATTTTTGTCCAAGCTAAGATATTTAGATCTTAGTGTTACAAGAATCGAGGAGTTACCAGTAGGAATATTACGACGACTTTTGCATTTGCAATTCCTAAAGGTTGGCTGTTATTTGAAAGGCGAGGAATTAGTGTTTTTGAGAAAGCTGGAAACCTTGGTATGCAGATTTCATAATGCAGGTGAGTTGAGCACCTTCACTTCATCCCTTCCCTCCAGTTTAAATTGTTACGGTCTACATGTACGAGAATATTCTTTGAACGACACCGTCAGGGATGATTTAAATAGTTTTCTTTATTTGCCCTCCTTCACATCTTTCTTTGCACCAGCACTACCTCATTCTACATTTTCCCAACTTAAGCAGTTCTACTTATTCCGTTGTCATATGAAGAAGTTGTTCCCACCTGAGTTGGCGTCAAATTTTCAAAACCTGGAAGACCTTGGAGTAAGTTGTTGTGCTGAAATGGAAGAGATGATAGCAACGGAAGAAAAAGATGAAAGCCACGACAACAATTGCAGAATCCAATTCAATCTTCCAAAGCTGAAGAGATTTAAATTGGTAGACTTGCCAAATTTGAAGAGCATTTGCAGGGGAGACATTATATGCAATTCCCTTGAAGTAATAGTGATACGAAATTGTGCAATGCTTAAGACGATTCCACTGTCTCTTTTGGTAACCAACAATGAGAACCAACTCTCTCCTCTCCCTTCACTTAAAACAATCGGTGTCTTTCCCAAAAGATGGTGGAAGTCGGTTGAGTTGATCCATCCTAATGCTAAGAACATCCTTTCACCACTTTGTGAATTTCATTAGGCTTTTTGGGAAGGTAATTTCATTAGGTTCTATTTTACACATTTGATTTAATGAAGAGTAATAAATTACTTTATCCATTACTTTACACAATTTCATTTCCTTGTAGCAGGTTAAAACGGATAATTCCTTCTGTGAGTAGGAGATTAGTGAGGCCATGAATTGAAGGATGAGAACAAAGGGATAAATTGCACCAAATACATTCTTCTATTTCTAAATCACTATCTCTTTTGATATTATGTATCAACCAATATCATTGTCATTTTCTTCATATATTAATCGAGGGCATTAAAATGGCAATGAAATTCACAAACAACCAAATATATAAAATGGTTTTGTTAATGCGATATACCCTATATATGAAACTCTTCGAGTCAGCCAAAATGTTGTTGCATCTTACAAGAAGGCTAACATTGCATTAGAGGCATCCACATTGTGGGCAGTATTAGTGTGCTAATTGCTCTTTTTCTCTTCTTGAAGATCTCTCTCATTACAAGCTTTAACAGATTTGTAAACCTCTTCATTCTTCAAGTTATCTGCATTATTACCATCACTCGAAGATGATGAAATGCCACGACCCATTATAACCTGTTTTTTATTTCCTGATGGCTTCTTCAGACATGATTTTAGAAGGTCCATTGGAAACTGATGCTATTCTGCTTCTTAATTTCAAGACTGGCTCAGTAGAATAACCCATGTTAATGGGTGCTAATTGCCGATTCTTCCTGCTGCTTGCCTCCGAAGACTGCTTGCTTGGTTTGATAAGAATGAGGTTGGCACTTGAAGGACTTGTACATCATAGAGCACATTTACATTGCCGAAAAGGGATCCAGTTTGGACTGTGAATCTTCATGCTCTCTGAGCATCTGCTTCGTATTTGAACACAACTTGACAAGTCCAGTTTGGACTGTGAATCTTCATGCTTTCTGAGCATCTGCTTTGTATTTGAACACAACTTGACAAATCGAGGATTTCCAAAGCACACAGGGGGAGTGGTCGAAGTGTCCAAAGCTTGAAAATCTTGCTTTCAATTCTGCAATTGAGGAAATGGTTAGTTTGATATTATTAATGCCTCAGTAAACAATAATTCAATATATAACTAAACTATTATTAAATTTTCGTAATGGTAAAGGTAGAAAATGACTGCAAATTGACGATTAGATTCTCGGAATGTGTCAGCATAATCTTTTTTTTGTAAGGAATAATAATACTAGCCATGAAGGAAATCTGATATATCAAATTCTGATTTTCAAGCAGTCAATTTCCATCCGTTTTCATCTTTATTACAAAATGCAGTCCAGCTTGTGTTTTGAGTGAATGGGATGTGCAGCAGTACAAAATCACTGCCTTATTAACTAAAATAATAACATTTGTGGTGACAATTATCCTACTTTTGTCTGTAATACATATTTAGGAAAAGGACTTTGATAACATGACAGAGCAACTACTTTCTGCAAACAATTGACATTTTTTCTTGCTCAGGTATCAGCTCAATTGCCAAAGAAATAAAAAAACCATAATACGCTTAAATATAAATTAACATTTAAACAAGAAATACATTGCTTATAACAAACTAATGAATTGCCAATACCAACTTCATATGTGTGCTAAACTATCTTATTGGCATCACTCTACTGTTTCTTCTTCTACCATTCTTGATAACTCAAACTATCAACCTAGATCTTTGATTTCTAGAGCCTGGCATACCCAATTAAGTTGTAGCTCCCAGTTTCTTGGAAGTTGATGCAATGGGAGAGCGCGGCTATCAGTTCCTTCAGATCATCCTCAGTGTGAGTTGCACATAGAGTCACTCGTAGCCTAATAATTAACAATCAAAACCGAAAAAGAAGAAATAGAATATAAGCACAAAGACAAACAAATAGCATCAACATTTGCAAGCAACTACTGAAAGTTACAAGCTAGCAATAATATATCTGTTTCAACAAGCCAAGGATAAAAATTACCTATTTCTAAAAATAAAGAAGCAAACTCTCTCCAGTTTATAATTTAAGGGCAAAAACAATATAAAAAAAAAAAATTCAGTGCCATTTTTTACACTTCAAAAAGCTCAATAGCAAAATATCACTTAACATTTTTTTTTGGGCAAGTGGACACAATTGGGTCAAATATAGTGGAAGATATTGCACACCAACCAAACCCTACATATAAAAACACAACTTCACATATATGTTCTATAGATATATGAAAGACAGGGTCACTTTGTGAATTTGCTTTTATGATTTGAAGAGGTAATAAGGTGGTTCTATTTTACACATTTGATTTCATGAAGAGTAATAAATTACTTTATCCATTACTTTACACAATCTCATTTCCTTGGAGCAGCTTAAAACTGAGGCCAGGAATTGAAGGATGAGAACAAAGAGATAAATTGCACCTCATGCCCTCTTCTATTTCTAAATCATTCTCTCTTTTGATATTATGTATCAACCAATACCATTGTCATTTTCTTTATATATTTATCTGTCAAAAGGATTTTTTGAGGTTGACAATTTAGAATTCATGCGTAATAGAGCAGCTTCTTGTACAGTACTATTTATTTATTTGTGATAAAATAATTATCTTTAAAAAAAGTAATATAATTGGCTTTGATACCAACAGCACTCTAAATAATGTATTGTATATTCATAAAAAAATGCTAAAATTCATTACCGCAAATGATAATAATAATAATAATAAGAGGAATCTTTTTTAACAAAATTGAAAAGGTATATCAATTGACAAAATTGATTCAAGTTATCTGCATTATTACCATCATTCGAAGATGATGAGATGCCACGATCCATTATAACCTGTTTTTTATTTCCCGATGGCTTCTTCAGACATGATTTTGGAAGGTCCATTGGAAACTGATGCTGCCTTGGTTCTTAATTTCAAGACTGGCTCAGTAGAATAAGCCGTGTACATGGGTGCTAATTGTGGATTCTTCCTGCTGCTTGCTGCCAGAGACTGTTTGCTTGGTTTGATAAGAATCACTATAAGAAAAATCCTAAATCCTAACAGAAAATTTTCCGTAGGAAAAATTTTCGAAAAATGTGTGTTGCAACGGAAAAGAAATCCATAGTAAATAATGGAGGAAAAATTTTCCGCCAAACTTTACCGACGGAAATTAGCAACGGAATAAAAAAATATGTCGTTAAATTGGCGCCATTTCACGGAATTTACCGACGGAATAATATTTCCGTTGGTAATTTACCTACGAAAATATTTTTCGTCAGTATTTTTCGTACAGAAATATGACTCTGGGGTAAATTACCTATGGAAATATGTTTCTGTGGGTAAATTACCTACATAAATATTTTCCGTTGGTAATTTACCTACGAAAATTTTTTCCGTCAATAATTTTTCTACAAAAATATAATTTCGTCAGTAATTTTCCTACGGAATCAAGTTTTCATTGGTAATTTTCCTACATAAATATGATTCCGTCAGTAAATTACTTATGTAATCATGTTTCCATCGGTAATTTTCATAAAAAATCATATTTTAGCCTATTAACATTCAAATTTCGTACAATTGAGTACTCAAACTTTCAGATTTCACCATACGCATATGTTGCAAACGAAATTATGCGGCCAAATTGAATATAAAAATAGAGGTTTCATGCCTGGAATTAAGGTGCATTTGATAAAGAAAGAAAAAGGAAGTTACAGTGGATATGGTTGTAATAAAGAAAAAGAGCAATGGGAGGGTATAAATTATAATAACTAAGGGTATAAGTGTGAAAAAATAGAAAATGCATGATGTGGGTTTAGTTGGGAAAGTAAAGTTTCACGCTTCAAGAATTGAGATGAGGAACCAAAATCTTAAATAAGAAAGTAGTACTATTTATTTCATGAGTTTTTTGTCTGAACAGTTTTCCTATTTTCTTTTTGTATCCTGGGTAACAAACTATTAATGTTGGTAGTTGATCTATAGGACAGAACAATTTTTACGCTATATAAACAAAATTCTTGCATTATGATTTTATGAGATGAATAACAAGATTTTTTTATTTAATAAAAAATTTCGAATTTCAATTCTGAATATAGAAATCTATAAATGCTTGAAATGGAAAATTTTGCTTTTAATTGAAATCAAATTTTCTGCTTACCCAACGACATTAATGTAGTTTATTAAAAGAATATTTTTTTCTTTCTTTATCAATTATGATTTCACATCACTTTTAAGATGCAAAGCTAATTAAATTAAATTTGTTTCTATTATATATATATATATATATATATATATATATATATAGTTAAATGTACATGCGCTTTGCATGTGAAAATTATTTTTAATAGATATAATCAATTATATATTTTTGTTTACAATTTAAAAAATAAAATATAATTAAAATATGTGGCATATCACATAGATAAAATAAGTTATAAATAAAAATATTTGAGGCTTCATCGTAGAAAACTAATTATATTAATTATTTTATTAATATTTTTTTATATCAATTGCATAAAACTATAACAATTGCATGTGATGAACATCTTTTATAAAATTAAATTTAAATAAAAATATATAACTTTAATAATATGATTAAAAATGTGCCTGTGAAGAATAAATAAATATAATTAGATTATATATAAATTGAATTTGAAATACTTACTAAAAGTGGTCCTGAATATTAATACTAGTGGGTGTAGGAGTCTATATATATATATATATATATATATATATATAACCAGGGGATGGAGGAGGAGATACAATCCACAAATGTACAAGGAAAAAAAAAAAAAAAGAAAGAAGTAGGGGATGGAGGAGGAGATCGGTAACCTTAATGCCGCTCAACGGCGACTCCGCATGCACTAGCGAGTCCCCTAAGGTGAGGCGTTCACCTTGACACCCACCATTTGCCTCCAATCGCTGGCCATAGATAGATTGGGAAACAAGGAAGCCAGTGGATTTTGAGCAGATTCCGACCAAATAGTGTGGCGGTTGGGCGTGTGGTCACCTAAAATGGGACCCTGAGGTTCTGGCCTTCAAGGCGGCAACATCAAGGTTGTACAGTTTTTTGTTAATGGTGGATTTGCTTTTTCTATTAAACCAGATGAAAACAAAAACTAGGATTTTATTAATGCTGGAGCTTTGCTCTAGCTCCCTGTATATGCTAAAGTGTGCCATTATTTTGAAATTATAGCTATTTAACCCCATAAATCTCCAATTTAGTTGTCTTCCCGACTGAATATCATTTATAAGTTAAAAAACTAAGACATGAGATTGTCAATTTGCAGCTGAAATTTAAGTGCAGTGGGGTGTTATGGTCAACAAGAATACTTGGAATTTGTGTTGGTTTGCATCCCCCACAACGGTGGGTCGGTAATATTCATATTTTCTTTTTCTTTTTTCCCTCAGGTAATGTGTCTAATTTCGCATAACTTGATAATTAGTGGAGGATTTTTCTTTTAATTTAAGTAAAGAATCATCAACATCTATTCTAATAATTAGTGGATTTAACTATTTTTAGATGGTTTTTGGTGTGCCATTATTTTTATTAATCTACTAAACAGTTACAATTTCTTGATTCTACTAACACCATTTTGTCGGCCAATCCACTAATTTCTAGTTTCATTTGCCATGGTATAATTTTTTATTAGTTAATTTGATTACAAATTTCAAATTACTTAAATAAAAATATTAATGGAACAAATAAATTAATTGAATTTAGACATACCTTATTGCAAGCATATTATAGGGCTAAAATTCATTTTTTTTTGGGTCAATGATCCTTCGGTTTCCGATCCAGCTCTGTTGAGCATACAAAATTTTTTTTAACATGACATTCATAGTCATATTTTTATGATATTGGACTGCCAAAAAAATATTTTATTTTATTTTTCTGTACTTTTAAAAAAAATTGAATTGCAGAGGTCAGCCTTATATGTATTTTGGAAGAGACTTATTGATCATTATCATAAGTGAAGGTTAAAAACCATGATTTTGTTTGGAGATTCGAGTGTTATGATTTTCAAATTTGCATTAGCCTCTAAGAAACATGAACTCCATATGAATCTTAATTCACAAGATGCTTCTTTTTCAATTTTTCTCTTTATATTATTATTCTTAGTTGTGTGCTTAATCAGTGAACTATTTCTAGTGCATCTCCTTTTATATTCTTTGTTTTATATTCCAATTGTAATTTTCAGAGTTTTATAATGGATTTTATTATTTTTAAAAAATTTTCAAAGTTACATTTATTTCAATCGTATTGTAAAGGCATAAGCTTTTCTATTCAAACATCATTAACCCAAGTTTGTGGTTCTGATTGAATTCTCGAAATCCTTATCTTACATATATGTTTTTCTTCAGCAAATAATAATGAAACTATTATACAACTCTTGTCTTTTTTTTTCTTTTCTTTTTCCAGTTGCGAGATTTATATGTAACATAATTATAGATATATCATAAAAATTAATAGATATAATATATAAAATCTCTCCTGAATTTATAAAAAATTTAAAATTGATACTTAAATTTTAACTATGTTTAATTCATCACTTGAAATTACAGTAGATTTAAATAATCAACTCTTGAAATTACAATAAATTTAAATAATCAACTCTCACTTACAATATGATGTTGTTTTACCTACATAAATGCCATAGTAATTTTTTATTATTATTATTATTATTTATCAAATCCTCTCTGTATATCTTCTCACTTGCTGTAGACTAACCCCACGTAAGTAATCATGCCCCCCAATATGACCATGGAATTTCCTCTCTTCACTGTATGTCGTTAGAATTTAATACTGCATTCCTGCCCTTTGTTTCTTGCTCAATTTTGTGGAATGCCTTTCGCACTTTTACTGCCTATAGTTCTACATTGTTTCAGTTTGCACCATCTTCTTTTGGACATTTTCAGAATAAAGCTACTGCATCATCTCAGTTCTAGCCAATACCTCAAGTGCATACACCTGTTGTATCTACAGGTAGACAACCCTGGCAGTCTAGTGGAAGCAATGGGGGATCGCTTGTTATGCCAGCACAACCAACTGGACGACAACCTGCTGTATCATCTTCGTAAGATCTAGTGCATTTTGCATCTCTTATTGTTCATGTTTCATTATTTAAAATGCTTTCTAATTAAGTTGCATCTGTGGAGATACTGAAGATAATTTTCTGCATGTATAACAACATTTTGCAAGAATTTTTTTTAGTAACCTTCACTGTCATTAGGTTTGAGAACTGTGATATTTTGTAATGCAAAAGCCGTGGCATGCATTTGATAATTGTTGAGGCTAATCTTCATCATGGGAAACATTACTCAAAAAATAAAATATTTTTAGTGACGGAATGGTGACAGATATTTTCGTTGCAAATGTTTTTTATTATGATGCAAATTTACCGACGAAAATACACTTAGCGTCGTTAACTTTAGCTACGGACCTTATTATTCCGTCTGAATAAATGTCTACGGAATACATATTTCTGTGGTAAAAGTTAAAACGGAAAATAAAATAACATTGGTAATTTTTACGACGGATTTGAGTCCGTCGGTAAATAAGGCAAATTACGACAGTCTTTCAGTACGCACCTACCGACGGACTAAGCTTTCCGTTGGTAAATTACCGACGCAAAATTGCTATCGGTAAATTTACCGACGGACAATTCCTTTTCCGTCGGTAAAAGGCCTACAACCAGTTCTTCAACGCCATTTCCGTCGCTAAATTCCGTTGGTAAATTTGATTTTTCTTGTAGTGAATGAGGTTGGCACTTGGAGAACTTATACATCATAGAGCACATTTACATTGTCGAAAAGGGATCCAGTTTGGACTGTGAATCTTCATGCTCTCTGAGCATCTGCCTCGTATTTGAACACAACTTGAGAAGTCGAGGATTTCCAAAGCACACAGGGGGAGAGGTCGAAGGGTCCAAAGCTTGCAAATCTTGCTTTCGATTTTGCAATTGAGGAAATGGTTAGTTTGATATTATTAATGCCTCAGTAAACAATAATTCAATATATAACTAAACTATTATTTAATTTTGGTAATGGTAAAGGTAGAAAATGAATGCAAATTGACGATTAGATTCTCGGAATGTGTCAGCATAATCTTTTTTGTAAGGAATAATAATACTAGCCATGACGAAAATCTGATATATCAAATTCTGATTTTCAAGCAGTCAATTTCCATCCCTTTTCATCTTTATTACAAAATGCAGTCCAGCCTGTGTTTTGAGTGAATGGGATGTGCTGCAGTACAAAATCTCTGCCTTATTAACTAAAAATAATAACATTTGTGATGACAATTATCCTACTTTTGTCTGTAATACATATTTAGGAAAAGGACTTAGAGTGCTAATAAAGAAAGGGCACTGATCACATGACAAAGAGCAACTACTTTCTGCAAACAATTGACATTTTTATCTTGCTCAAGTATCAGCTCGAATGCCAAAGAAATAAATAAACTATAATAGGCTTAAATAGAAATTAACATTTAAACAAGAAATACATCGCCTATAACAAACTAATGAATTGCCAATACTCACTTCATATGTGTGCTAAACTATCTTATTGGCATCACTCTACCATTTCTTCTTCTACCATTCTTGATAACTCAAACTATTAACCTAGATCTTTGATTTCTAGAGCCCGGCATACCCAATTAAGTTGTAGCTTCCAATTTCTTGGAAGTTGATGCAATGGGATAGCGCGGCTATCAGTTCCTTCAAATCATCCTCAGTGAGAGTTGCACATAGAGTCACTCGTAGCCTAATAATTAACAATCAAAACCAAAAAAGAAGAAAGAATAAAAGCACGAAGACAAGCAAATAGCATCAACATTTGCAAGCAACTACTGAAAGTTACAAGCTAGCAATAATATATCTGTTTCAACAAGCCAAGGATAAAAATTACCTATTTCTAAAAATGAAGAAGCAAACTCTCTCCCGTTTATAATTTAAGGGCAAAAACAATAATTAAAAAAAATCAATGCCATTTTTTAACCACTTCAAAAAGCTCAATAGCAAAATATCACTGTACTTTTTTTTTTTTTGGGCAAGTGGACACAATTGGGTCAAATATAGTGAAAGATATTGCACACCAACAAAACCCTACATATAAAAACACAACTTCACATATATGTTCTATAGATATATGAAAGACAGGGTCACCCAATTCCTAAATTCCTTTCTTTGCAAAATTACAATCTCCACTGATGAAAATTGCAAGCAAAAGAGCAGTTTAAAATCGACAGAGTTACCAATAACAACGATATTTTCATACACATACAAACACACCAGAAAATATTAGAGTCAGAAGCTGTTGAGAAAACGATCACAATTGACACAAACAAAAGAAAGAAAGATAGATGACCGGCTGGCATTCAGGGCTTTCTATTCACTCACTACAATAAGTGAAATTAGAGGACTTGTGATGGGGATTCCTGTTAATGCCTGAAACTCTTGCACTCTTTTCCAAACTGCCCTTCTTCGCCACACTTCCTTCCTTGCCACAATTACAGCAGCTGGTAGATTATATTCAAGTTGTTAATACAGGTACTTTAAGAAAGAAGGGAAAGAACCTATCAATATAATAATAACATCAATATGCATATCTCAGATATGAGATATAGAAAAGATCCAAGTTTTATTATCTTAAATGCTATTGTTGGCAATAAATAATAGAAACAAAAGGATTCGATAGATCTACCCAAACAAAGTTTCTGCTTTTTCACATTTGCATTTGATATGAAACAAATCACTAGTACTAATATCAAAACCAAGTCAAGGCATAAGGCATTTCCCCTCAAGGCTTTCTAGATGTGGCATTTTTTCGAAGCTAACAGAGTAACTTGGTAATAAGTACCTGAACTAATCAGCAAATATCTTAGAGATCAAATATAAAGCATGGAAGAACAGAGGATTTCTATCAGAGATATAAAGCAACAATAGAGAGAGAAAAAAAATAAAAAAAAAAAGAAAAGAAAATATTCTTATCATTGCCAGAGAATAAAAGTAGCTGCTTGCTTTGCTTAATATTCTTATCAGTAATTCCACTACTGCACAAAATCTCATTTCCTACCCAAAAAGGAAAAAAATATTTCTTGTTCAAAACAGACATCAGTGCAAGTAAAATTCTAGGAAAATGTCATATTTTTAACAGAAATTACCGGAACTGGGAATGTCAAGGAGCCATTTGCGAAATGTAGAGTCAGAAATGGAGACTTCAACAGAGGAATGATCACAGTGGCGCATCCCATCGAACACATCAATATCCTCGCCGTCAAGGTCTTTAAGTGGATTGAGTTTTGGCGGTTAAGGTTCTTTAGAGAGGTAAATTGGTCTTAATGATCGAAGAAGCTTTAAAGATTCAAGCTTTGAAAGTGCCTCCTCCACCCACAAATCCTATGAACTCTTCTCCATTTTGCGGATACAGGGAGACTGTGTGCGCGCGTGTGAGAAGGGAAAGGGAGTAGCTCAACTAAGTGGTTGCGTTAGGGACGGAAGTAGTTGCAAGGAGTTAAAAGCCGACATATGGAGCCTTTTCTTCCCTCTAAACGGGGTCGGATGCCACTAGTGAAAGGAAAAAAGAAAAATCACAATATAATCAAATAGGAAAAATATGTTTTCCAAAAATATAAAAAAAATAAATAAATAAACTAATATTTATTACATTTTTTACAAATATCAGAATTAATTGTTTATATTTTGTTATGTGCTTATTATTTCAAATTTTTATTATAAACTTCAAAAAAAATATTTATAGTATCATGCAAAGAGCTTCCGTCATTTTTACTTTCGTTATTTGATATTATTTCATTATAATTTCTTGTAATTTTTTTTATTGTAATAATATGATCAAATATTATCATATCATAATTTTCAATTCGATGGTTGTACAAATTATTCCATTTTTAGTTGGAAATTTCTCTTGCAATATTATTCATCATTGATGTTAGAGTTAAGTACGTGTACATCATATATCATATAAAATTAATTAAAAAAATATATTAAAATATAAATTTATTTATTTATTTATTTATCATATTATTTTATTGAGTTAAACTTAATCATATTATTTTATAAAATTAATATTTATCATATTATTTTTTTTGTTGCTAGAAACTACAGTATATGGAACAACTAGAAATACTAAACTTATAAATATAAAAATAAAAATAGACAAGAATTAATATTTTCTTGTTCCTTTTTTTTCTTTACTATTTTATATTTTCAGACCAATTAAAATGGCTTTATATAGTATAAAAAATTGAGCAATCAGTTAAATTAAGTAGGATGAAAATTAATCATTTCAACTTAAACTTAAGCTGTTTTTCTAAAAATGAAAAAAAAATACTTACTTTTGATATTGTAAATACCAATATTTTTGTTGTAATGAGGTCTGCTTCAAAATTAACTCCAATTACAAATTAAACATAAAAATAATGTTAATAATAAGATAAATTTTACTCAATAAAATTAAATTATAGTATACTCACATAATTTATTTTTTAACTTCTGACAAATTTTTTCAAAATAACTTGAGCAAAAATTGCTTTAATTAGAAGTGGATAGTTTACAAATATGAGAATGAAAAATTATGAAAATGGTAATGCAAGAAAGATGTATTAAGGATCACGGGTTTTACTGGATGCAACAATGCCCACAATAAAACTTGTGAGGCTGCCAATACTGATAAGGGTATACCTAGTATTCAAATTTTAAAATTTGTATTTATTCTTTATCTCTTGTAATCCGGTGTTATCACAACGGCATATCCATAGCCAATCACTTCTTGTATATAATTATCACTATCAATGGAATCCATTGTATTATTGGCTGCCATCACTTTATCATGGTATCAGAGCTGAAATAGCTTAATAGCATTTTTTTTTCTCTTCCACGCTATGGCCCTGTCTACCTCCTCTTCTTCGATCTCATCTACAAATCCACCAAATATTGCCCATCATTTACCAATCAAATTGAACTCTACAAACTACCTACTATGGCAAACACAACTACTTCCTCTTTTACACAGTTATGATCTTGCAAAACATATAGATGGTTCGATTTCTCCTCCATCTAAACTCATTGATGATCAACCTAATCCTCACTGGCAACAATGGTTTCGACAAGATCAGCTAGTTCTTAGTTGGATAATTGGCTCCATGTCTGAAACTTATGTTTCTCAAATGTTGGATCAGCTACTGCACGTGAAGCATGGCTGAAGCTTGAAGCAACCTATGCTTCTGGATCTAAAACACAGGTACGAAATTTGAAGAATAGCTTATACAAGCTAGAAAAGAAAAATGAATCCATTACAGAGTATTTTCAACGAGCAAAACGAATTTTTGATCAGTTGGTAGCACTGAAAAATCCTATTTCTGCAGACGATCTTGTTCAAGTTATCACCAATGGTCTTGGTTCTACATACATACCTTTTGTGAGATCTCTCGAAAATAGGACAGATTCGGTTTCTCTTGATGAGTTATATGGTCTTTTACTCAGTGAAGAAACGAGTCTTACAAATGATAATTCCATCTCGCATGACGTTGTTTTACCTACTGCCCATGCTGTTCACACCACCAATGCTTCCCATACTTGTGGCTATTCTCAGTTTCGTGGGCGTGGTGGCCGTGGAAGATAGCATCATCTGCACTCTAATGGTGGTTGTTTACCACCTCAGACGAGCAATTCTTACTCTTCTTTTTCTCATGAAGGTTCAGTTACATGTTATAATTGTAATGGCAGCAGACACTATTCACGACAATGTCCTTTTCCTCGACGCCAACCTGATTTTTCATAGCCACTTTTGCCCAAACCAGTAGCCAATTTTGCCTCTTCTCACAATCCTAGCCCTCAACAATGGTTACTAGATACTGGGGCAACACATCATCTTACTTCGGACATGGAAAATCTTGCAATTCATCATGATTATCAAGGGCCTGATGAAGTTAAAATAAGCAATGGTAATACCTTACCTATTTCTCATACTGGTTGTAATCAATTTTCAACTTCTAATTCTTGTTTCTTTCAGCTAGATAATATTTTATGTGTTCCTTCCGTTTCTAATAACTTATTATTTGTCTCTAATTTTGCTAAATCTAACAATGTCTCTATTGAATTTTTCTCTGATCATTTTGATATTAAGGACATCCACACGAAGGAAGTTCTTCATTCAGGCCGGAATGAATGTGGCTTATATTCTCTGTCTCTCACTCCATCAAAGGTTGTCCCGTAAGCTAATTCAGTCTCTTTATCAACATGGCATGCTCGGCTAGGCCATGCTTCCCCTAGAGTTGTTCGTCGTGCTTTAGCTTCTAGTTCCACCAGTTTTAGTTCTAATAATCTTAATACCTTGTGTCATGCATGCAGTCTAAGTAAAATTCATAAGTTGCCTTTTCCTATGTCTAGTACTAAAGTTCATGGTCCATTGGATCTTATTTGCAGTGATTTATGGGGACCATCTCCGATTTCTTCCTTTGACAATAATAAATATTATTTGTTATTTTTTGATCATTATAACAAATACTCATGAATTTATTTTGTGAAACACAAATCTGAGGTTCTAAATGTATTCATTAAATTTCAGCACATTGTTGAATGATTTTTTGATCGCAAAATTAAAATTTTTCAAGCAGATTGGGGTGGTGAATTTTAGGCTCTATCATCTTATCTGCTTGAAAATGGCATTTCACAACGGAGTTCTTGTCCTAAAACTCCTGAACAAAATGGTTGTGCTGAAAGAAAACACAGGCATATAGTAGAAACCGGTCTTGCACTTCTCCATCATTCTTCAGTTCCTAATCAATTCTGGCATCGGGCTTTTTATACTGCTGTTTATCTTATAAATCGTTTGCCCACTCCAACAATAGATAATAAGTCCCCTTATGAAATGCTCTTTCAATCTTTGCCTAATTATCATGAGCTCAAAACATTTGGGTGTCTTTGCTATCCTTGGCTTCGACCATATGCTAAAGATAAATTATCTCCTCGATCAGCTGCTTGTGTCTTTTTAGGATACAGCAAAATTCATAAGGGTTATTATTGCTTAAATTTAACTTCACACAAAATTATTGTCTCACACCATGTTTTATTTGATGAGCAGGTTTTTCCCTTTTCGAAGCAAGATCATGTGCCAGTATCTAGTTCATCATCACCAAATCCTGCAGTCATTTTTCTTCCATCAAATCTACCAACAACTCCCACATCCAATTTCAATTCCGCTCCAGTTACTCAATCAACCAGTCCTCTCCCACCTGATCCTTCACATAATTCATTTATCTCAAATGCCCCCAATTCATCACTTGTTGTTGATTTAACAGGTTATATTAGTAGAGATCAATCCAATCCTGTTTCATCTGCCCCAAATAAGACTCATCCCATGGTAACTCGATCTCAAACAAATTCTCTCAAACCAAAATCCTTTCTTGCTGCCATTGATGATCAAACTGAACCCACTTCTTTTAAAGCTGTCAATAGTAATGAACATTGGAGACTAGCAATGCAAGATGAGTTTGATGCTTTACAAAGGAATAAGACTTGGTCTTTGGTTCCCTATCATCCCCAACAGAATATCATAGGTTGCAAATGGGTTTTTCGCATTAAACGAAACCCGGATGGCTCAATTTTCAGGTATAAAGCTCGTTTGGTTGCAAAGGGATTTCATCAGCGCCCTGGTATTGATTTTCATCATACTTACTGTTCGTTTATGTTTATCACTAGCAATCTCAAATGGGTGGAGTATTCGGCAATTAGATGTTTCTAATGCTTTTCTACATGGTCAATTAGAGGAAGATGTCTTTATGGAACAACCTCAAGGTTTTGTGGATCAAACCTATCCCCAACATGTTTGCAAGCTTCATAAATCATTGTATGGCCTCAAGCAAGCACCAAGACAATGGTACAAATGTCTCACTGATGCTTTACTTACTCTTGGTTTCAAAGGATCTCAAACCGACTTGTCGTTATTTTATTTTTCAAACAATGGTGTTCGAGTTTTTTGCCTCATATATGTCGATGATCTTTTGTTAATTGGTAGCAATCCTTTGTTTATTCAACATATTATTGCTGCTCTACAGTGGAAATTTGCTCTCAAAGACTTGGGTAAACTTCATTATTTCTTGAGTATTGAAGCTCATTGGTTCTCTAATGGTGTATTACTCAATCAATCCAAATATATCTCAGATCTTCTAGACCGAGCCAACATGCAAAACTGTCATGCCATTTCTACTCCATCCAGCTCCTCTACTACACTCATGCATATAGGGGACTCTTCTTTTGATGATCCCACCCTGTACTGAAACATAGTGGGTGGTCTCCAATATCTTCAATTCACGAGACTTGATATCTGTTTCGCTATTAACAAAGTGGCACAATTTATGCACTCCCCCAGGCACCAACATTGGACTGCTGTCAAACGTATATTGCGGTATCTACGTGGCACTTGTCATTAAGGTTTATTCATTACTCGCTCTGTCTCTTCTCTTATCTCGGCCTATTGTGATTCAGATTGGGCCAATGATTTGGATGATAGAAAATCTGTTACTGGTTATTCTATATTTCTTGGAAATAATCTTATCTGTTGGGGTTCAAGAAAGCAAAGGACGGTTTCTCGTTCATCAACTGAAGCCGAATACCGTGCCATTGCTGCCACTGTCAATGAGCTACATTGGTTGTGTTCTCTACTGCGAGAAATAAGTTGTCCCATCCTCCAACCTCCAAAACTTTGGTGTGATAATCTTAGTGCCACATATCTTACTTCATCTTCGATTTTTCATTCAAGATCCAAGCACTTAGAGATTGATTTTCATTATGTACGAGATAAAGTACTCTCCAAAGCTCTTGTCGTCTGCTATATTTCTACCCATGACCAATTGGCTGATTTGCTTACTAAACCATTACCACGCCAGCGTTTTGAGTTCTTGAAAGGCAAGTTGATGGTTCGGTCACCTCCCCCTCAACTTGAGGGAGGATGTTAAGGGTATACCTAGTATTCAAAATTTAAAATTTGTATTTATTCTTTATCTCTTGTAATCCGGTGTTATCACAACGGCATATCCATAGCCAATCACTTCTTGTATATAATTATCACTATCAATGGAATCCATTGTATTATTGGCTGCCATCACTTTATCAAATACATCTTTAAAAAAATTGTTCAAAGTCAAAAATCGACACACATGGTGTCAGTTTCTGACAGCCAACAGACTTTTGCCGGTGGGATCCATTCTGACAGAAATCAGCAATCTTACTGGTGGTTTCCAATATTTTAAATTCCTAATTTCTTTTAGTGTAGCACTAGGATTCTAAATATTTTAAAAAATAATCCAATTAAAAAAAATAAACTCCGTTATATGCATGTTCCTTAATTTTAATTACTTACCAAATTGATTATTTATTTGTGTTATTTATGGGAAGACAAACCTTAAAATATTTTTTTATTGCTATATAATGTTTGGCTGTATCCAGCACCTCGATTTGGAAAATATAAAATAGCTTATTATCGTTGGTTTTTGTTTCTTACAATGGCTGATCATACTCAATTTCACACATCTTTGATAGAGCTAATAATAAGTTTGATCCCTCTAATTTCTCCAATCTTTTATCTTTTTTTTTTCCCCTTAAAAGTGCTGCTTCACAGAAATTTTAATGATAATGATGGATATTTTTACAAGAAAAGTCCAATAATTACATGAGAATTCATTTATAGGATACAGATGCATGTGGAAAATCCTAAATAGAATATGATACAATCACATGATTAAAGAAGTAAATGTTATAATGCATAAAGGGAAGAGCGACATAAGTAATTACTTAGAACACTTATAATATTATGGATAAACTCCATTAATTCTTACAAAGTACACACTTAGACTCCTAGTTTATTCAATGCTACATGACCATTTAGGAGTAATACAGAGACACATTAAATTACTACAATACTCACATATATATAGCACTCGATCGACATGACACTTGGACTCCTAGTTTATTAAACCACAATCATACATAACCATCTAGGAGTACTCGAAAGACACATTCAAGACAGATAACCAAGCCACAATGATATTAGAAACTTTGAATTTGAGAATTATAATCCGTCTTTAAGAGCAAATTATCATCCGGCGTTAAGAATTGCTTGAACCAATCTGCTGAACTCTTGGGAATCCTTGTTAGATTTTTGTCATAATCGATGTAGTAGATGCCGAAACGCACAGTATAGCCTAGTCTCCATTCAAAGTTATCCAATAACGACCAAGCAAAGAATCCCTTCACATTGACACCCTCCCTTTCCAATTTAGGAAAATAAAATAAGTTAAATTAATTATTGGTCTTCGAATCAAATACACAAAATATATATAACTTACTCGATTGCTTTTTTAAGATAATGAAAATGGCAAAAGTAGCTTTCAATCCTCTCAGGGTCATCCAGTTGCTCTTCTAGAGGCAATGTGGTATTATTAACCTCATCAATACCTGATGATTAGTTGAAAGATAATATTATTTATTAATTTACATTAATATTAGATTAGATATATAAAAAATTATAATATGAAATTGACTACTCTTGATAAGATAGACTAATTTATATGCAAACTTCAAGTTATATAGATTCTTATTTAGCAATCTTAATATATATTTTTCTTATGAGTAGAATTGAGTTTACGTACCATTCTCGGTGACGTAAATAAGCGGATTATTATATTTGTCTTTGATATAGAGTAGAAGACTTCTAAATCCAGTTGGATAAGTGCAGAGTCCATCTGTAGCCGTCTGCAAGTATTATCATTAAAATAATTCTTGTTTATTTAGTTGTAATTATTTTTTTTTGGAAATGAGGTAAGGTTTATTCAGCTAATACGTACTGGAGGACCAATAGGAATTCCATTACGCTCAGCTGCATAGGCAACAAAAACCATAGATTAATTGTTAATATTAAAATATGTGAATTATAGATTTGGAAATTATAGAATTCATGCTTAATTACAGGAAGTATTAGCTCGAGAATCAGTGAGGATGCTAGGATAAAAAGGATTGATTTCCATATCCTCTGCATAGTTCCCTGTATAATAGTTCAATCCAAGAAAATCAATCGACTGTTTTAGCATTTCGGATTCATTTTTTGAGAATTTGGGCAATCTATCTCCGGCTAGGGATTTCATTGAATCTGGATAGTCACCGTTTATCACTGGATCCATAAACCTGGAATGAAACGGATTAATTATGATTTAATGAAAACAAGTAAGATGAGTAATTTATGTAAGACATACATACATACATACCATCCAAACATAAAATCAAGTGCTCGTTGTGCAGCATCTTCATCTTGCTCCGTACAGGTGTAAGGCACGAACCAGTGAGTTATTAATGTTATTCCTATCATCCCTTCTTGAGTCGCCTACAAGTTAAATATTGATGAATGATTAACTACTACTTCTATCATTTACATCTTCTTAATCCCAACGTAGAATCATGCTGTTTCTAAATTAAGAATAGAGTATGGAATATTTAGGGTTTACATTGTACTTTTCCCTGTACAACTTTACAGCAGCAGCATGAGCAAGAAGCTGGTGGTGGGCTACAATATATGGCTCGGTTGAAGAATTTCCGCCAGTACAATTCAAGTTTTGCCACTCTGAACAACGGCCTGGTGGTGATAAGCCCCGCGCATAGCCCGCCGTACTATAACTCCATGGCTGATTGAATGTGATCCAATGTTTTACTCGATCTCCAAACTCTTGAAAGCAAAGCTCCACGTAATCTCGAAAATCATCTCTGAAAAAACATAATTAGTTATTAAATATAATTTTAATTATTGAATATAATTTTGGTTCTGACAAGAGTGAGTGACTTACACAATGCTATGATTAAGAAAACCACCGTACTCGTCTTCCAAGGCCTGGGGAAGATCCCAATGGAATAGAGTTACAAAGGGTTGAATGCCTGCACCAATCATAATATAGCAGAGTAACAAATTAAAATAAAATAAAAGACTACAGAAATTGTATAGATTAATTATAGAAATTATGAAATAAAATTGCTACCGTTGTCTACAAGCTCATTGATGAGGTTATTGTAGTACTGGAGCCCTTCTTCATTCACACCCCCACTTAGCTTTCCCTCTGAATAATATTTAGTTGAATGAAACATTAATTAATTAACGTATAGTTGAAGATTAGGAAACAAAAATTCAGGATTAACACTCATAATTAAGTTAACCATAATCTTTCCGTTGATTACTCTTACTTGGCAAGATTCTTGACCATGAGATTGAAAGTCTGTAAGCATCTAGACCCGTAAGATTCATAATCGCAACATCTTCCTGTAATATACAAAATCATACTATGCTTACACTTGGAGCATTTCTATTGTCAATGCTAATTAATCCCACGGGCTTTTACCTTGTAACGATGATATTGGTCGACAGCCACATCTCCATTGCTACCATCCGCTATTCTCTCTGTCGTTTTTGCCAGAGGAATATCATTGCAAATATACGTAAATATATAGTGTGTAAAATTCAAAGATCAATTGATCAAACATGCAATTCAATTATAGTTCCTTTAACTCTATAAAAGAGGTCTGTCAATATATATATATATATATATATAATCGGTTGTTTTCATCCAATATATTCTATAGAATAATATTTTTTTTATACACACACATAATGAATTTTCTACATGTATAAAATAATATATATGTATGAACTTTCTCCACAAATCACACGCACACGTATATAAATTTTCTACGTAAATTAAGCTAAAATCGTTATTTGTAACTTAATTTTAATTACGTACCCAAATTGATTGTATATAGGTCCACTAAGTTTGTCTGAATCCGATGTTGAACAGGTTTAGTTGCACATATACATATGTTAATTACCCTCAACTTTACTTGTATTATGTAACATCTTAACTACTCTCTCTGTTTATAAATTTTACTGAAAGTGTATAAGGTACATTCTCATTATGGTATTATGCAATCTTCAAAACTGTCCCATAATTTATTGTAAAAATAAAATCTCCATATTATATAGTTTCAAATTTAGGACATATTGATATGATTCTTTTGTTCTTTTGGTTCTAAACAATTTAGTACGATACAATCCGCTATTTCAAATAATTTAAATCTTTTTTCTTAAAAAATATATATATACTTATCAGTTTATAAAAATATGTTTAATAATTCACACACACACACACACACACACACATATATATATATATCATTTAATTACTTCATCATAGAATTAGTCCATTTAAATAAAAATCTGTCGGAAATAATGTAAAAATTGAATGTATTTTATATTTAGCTACACATTTTATCAAATGTTAGCTATAAAATCAGCTCCTGGTGGCTAAGATCCAATTTGTACTAGTAATGAAACAATTCATCATGTTCCATTGAAATTTTGATTTTGTAAGTAAATAGTTTAGAAAGACGACCTGGATGTTCATGAGTCCAAGTATCCCATATACTTGGACTTCTACCACCTTCATTGGCTGCACCTTCATACTGAAGAACAACAACATAAATTTATTAGCATGTATCTTGGAAAAGAAAAATATAGGGATAAAATATGTGCTATGATTTCAGGGCAACTGAAATAAAACTCAAAAGCAACCCAAAAGGAAAATAACCTGATAAGATGCTGATGCAGTCCCGAAAAGAAAACCTGACGGAAAGCTGCTGCGATTAAGGTAAACGGGGCTGAATTTGGGTGATAATGCTACGCTTCCTTTAATCACTAAGCTAAGAAAAAAGAGAGCCAATAAACTAATTTGAGTTGCCCTATTTGATCTTCTGTCCATATTGATAATAGAAGAAGAGAGGAATACAATTTATTCTCCACAACCCTTGGTATTTATAGGCTTTTCAATAAGGAAAACACCTAATAAATTAATGTATCAAACTATAGCATAAAGAAGTTGAAAACGTGATATGTAGTTATAAATCCGATGTGTCAATACGTTAACAAATAAGAAATAAATCGATTTGTTATTTCATTTATGGATCCCAATGTTAGAATTTTACTCCCATGAATTTTTTTTTTTATTTTTTTGTCCGTTATTACCACAGACTTATTATTCTCTCCATTCCACTCATAATTCTAAACTTTTTTCACTCAAAGTGACAATTTATAAATTTTAAAAAATATTAATTACATAACTTGCTATTTTACCCTTATATATACACTAAAAATAAATAAGACAAATCCATTTTCGGGTCCCGTCTTTTTTAAATTTTCTATACATTGGGTGTCATCATAAAAAAATTCTCAATTATAAGTTTACATTTTAATATGAGATAACACATAGTAATTGCTGTTAAAAAGTAGGCCTATTTAAAAATGGTGCAAGCCATTCAACTTAGTACATATAATTTATTTTAGAATTTTAAAAAAATATATAGATAGGTTATTGGTTATTGTATAACCTAACTATCTAAACCATTATTTTTAACAGTATAAATCCAAATTTTTTAAAAAAAATATTTATTTCTAGTTTTCAAAGAGGGATATTTATTTATTTAGGTGATATATTTCAGGTATTTTGCATATTTGGTCATTTGACTGTAACTCTTGTAAGAATAAAAACTTTTATTTTCGATTTGTAGCATAAAAATCATTCAATTTTAATTTATATAACAAAAATAAACCAAATAATTTGGTTTGAGTGTTGGGTAAAATGATGGAATCTCACATTGGAAGATTGACAACTTCACAATTTCTTGGATAGAAATTGAAATGTATTAAAGACTAACCAACTATTTGGGATTTTTTTTTAAAATGGAGTAATTTTTGTAAAAGTTTATAAGAGTTGTACTACAGTAAAATTACATGCATCTTTTCTTAGACGCCGACCACAGGCCAACTCCTATGGTTATTATTATATTATTTATTCAGACTCTTAATTAAACCCATCTACTTAATTTGAAAATAGATAAAAGTTGAAATGTATTAAAGACTAACTAACTATTTGGGTTTTTTTTTTTTTTGAAAATAGAGTAATTTTTTAAAAAATTTAGAAAAGTTGTAATAAATTAAAATTATTTAGAAAAAATGGTATGTCAAATACTGATAAGATTTCTGACTCGATGGAATCTACAGGGAGTCAAAACTTTATTTTTTTGCAAAAACTGTTGTGATTGCCATTTTTTTTTTTTTTTTCAAAAGAAGCTGTCAAAATTAACGCAGGTAGCCAGCTTGGAAAAATTGCCCTCTTTACTATGCGGGAAGCCATGGGGTGAACATAAGGGACAAATTCTACGCAGAAATAATATATTTTATAATTAAAGAAAGTAAATAAAAAAAAAATCATGGAACATACTTTGACTGACTTATTGGTTCTCATTTCATTTTTAGAAAGTCGGCCGATAATATATATATATATATATATTTTTTTTTCTAAAAAAGAAAATTTCAACTGTGTAATTATCTTTTCCAAATTTTTGTTGAAAATTTATAAAAACTGAAATTTTGATTTGATGAGATAAAATTGCACAAATGCCCGAAACATGATAATGTTGATTTTCATTATTCTGTTCCTATCATAGCAATAAGAAAATTATTTATAAAATTCATAAGTTTATTGAGTTAAATGATTTGAAATAGTATATAATTCTTATAAAAAAAAAAGAAAAGAAAAGAACTAGTCTATATAAATTTATTCAAATAATAAATTTTAAGATAAAACTGAAATCTTTTCAAATCAAAATATGAAATAATTAAGATAAAACTGAAAAATATTTCAATTTTTTTTCAATTTTTTGAATAAATTAAAAATATATTTTCTTAAAACTTTTAGTTATTTTTTATCTGTCAAAATATAGGAATATATATCTTAATTATATGTTAAAATATGCATATCTTAATTTTTCAAAATATAGGTAGTTAAAAAAAAAATTTTGTGCGAGTAATTTTTTTTTAACAAAAGCTTTAAAAAGTTTAAAAAATTGGTATTTGTTAAAGAATATATTTCTTTAACGTTAATATTTAAAATTCATATATTATTATGTTTACATAGACATTCAATAATTATGCTTACGAATAATCACAAGTTTTGCCATTAATTTTTCTAATTTTATATTTTATCACTAACGGTTCTTAAAAGAAAATTGTCTTTAGCGAATTGTTCTTTTTAATGTGATGCAGCAATTATTTTTGCCTTTATACTTTGCCACAAAGCAATTTTGCTCATAATTGTTTTTTTAAATAGAGTAATTTTATTATCTAACTCAAAGCTACTATATATAAAAAGTACTTTTTAACATAATTTTGATGAAAAAATGTACTTTATAATATTATAAAATTTAATTTTTTTTTTATGTTTTAATGATTTTAATAATAATTTTGTAAAAAAGAAATTCAAGAATAAAATGGATGTTAATAGGCATGCTGCGCAGCCGATTATATATGGTCATAACAGAATGCCTTTGTCTCACAACAGATCAATTAAACAATTATTTTATGTTGATAACTTGATGCCATTAAATATCTATAGAGAATCTGACAAGAAATATATGGAAAGATGGTAGGTGAATTTGATGAAAAACTTATTATTTTTTAATATGAAAAAAGAAGACGTGCATCCCATGGCTTCTCGCATAGGATAAATACCTGCAATTTTCACAATTTTTTTTTATTTAAAAAAATTGGCAGTCAAAAATAGGTACGGTGCCGGTTTTTGTATAAAAAAATTTGGCCCCACAGGCTCTAACGCACTATTTTATTTAAATAATTTTACTGCAATACTATTTTTCTAAATTTTTATAAAAATTATTTCATTTTCAAAAAAAAAAAAAAACCAACTATTTGTATAACTTAACTATGAGTTAATGAGAAAAAATTAAATTTTATAATAGGATTCATTTACTTATTTTTAGCTTAATAGATAAATTACTCCTTATACTTTTTTCTTTCTTTCCATATTTGCATCTAGTTCTTGAAGCCTAAGATCGAGGAATGTTTTTTGATTTTAGTGAAGTAAGAAAACGATGATTTTATTTGATAGAGAAGGAAGCCATTTGCAAAGAAGGTAGTTTCGACTTTTTTCATATGCAGATCAAAATGCTATTTTTGTGATCTGTGGGACAATATTAGGGTTTCTATATATGTAAATCTGCAAATGATACTATGTTGACAAATTCTTTTTGTTTTTAGGTTTCCTTTAGTTGACTGGAACTTAATTTTTACTTTTATTCAATTTACAAGCAAAAGTATTTATTTTTTTATATTTACATAATAATTCTTTAAGGGAGAAATGATTTAGTGCATGCATAGATATATGGTTGCATAAATTATATATTATTTTTATTTTAGATATGACATTTAAATTTTAGATATAGAGGTTTCATAAGTTTTTAATGTAGAGGTTTTGATATTTAAGAATGCAAAAATTTTGAATTTTGTGAAAATGAAGACTAAAACAAGGCAAAAGAAGAAATATGAATAGGAATTAGGAAGAAATATGAAAAATATTTGAAATCCTATCCGAACATGTGACCTGAATGTTTTTAATTAAATTTTATTTTTTTTCATATTCATTTATAAACTATGGTATAATATTATATTTTTTTTCAGAAAAATATTTAATATATATTTAAAATTATAAAATTATAAATTGAATTTTCTTTTTGATTTTTCTTAGTTGAGTGGTTTAATTTTTTACTAATTAAATGGAGTCGATTTTTGAAAAATTCAATGCGGTCAGTGAATCCCACTAAAAACATGATGATGTTGTGGTTGAGAAAAATGACATTACGTGGATTGAAATTCCATAATTACGTCTCTGTGAGCTCAATTATACTCAATTTTCAATAATTACGCCCTCCGTATGCTAAATGTGTAAGTGTAATCTCAATTAAGATTGAATCGGTTGAAAATAAGATCGTTTACAATATGACGAGTTAATTGTTGACTTGTAAACCTGCAATAGCATGTTAGAATGACTTTTTTTTTACATGAATTATGTTATAAATTCAAGAAAAATGATTTTATTGTTATAAATATTATAGTTGAGGGATCAATTTGTCAGTTATCCCATTTCTGCTCTATATAATTTTGAATATATTTTATAACTTATTCACCAAAAATTATTCATGTGTCAATATTGATGAGTTATAAATTAGTGTTAATTTTTTTTATTGTCTTATACAACAATGTGACAACATTGATGTAATGTTTTTTGTAATCAAATTGATATTGAATTTTAATGATTTATATTTTTATGTTTAAAACTTCTAGAATTATATTTTAATTTTATGAATGTATTTTTTTTTATGAAGTATGGGTATCTATATGCTATACCTTCGAATATCTATAACACTTGTTATCTACACCTACAAAAAATAAGCAGGTTATAGAAAACAACTAAATTATATAAAATAAAGCAAGCAACATTATATGAACTTATACATGGACTACTTGACATGGTTATTTGGTTTTAGCGAAAGCAATTCAACATGAAATGAATTCCAACTTTGTACTCATCCATTATATGTTTCTGGTAAGCATTAATGATATATACGATAAATATGAATTATAGGATTCTAGAGTTATGATATGATAAATTAAAAGCATTAAATTATGTGATTAACTAACATATTACTACGATAAAGTATTAAATTATGTGATTAACTAACATATTACTATGATTATGGATGATCATTTACCGGTTAACCAATCCATTAACAATAAAATTAATCAGTCCATTAATATCGATTTTTTAAAATCACTAACTATTAACCAGTCTGTTGCATTCGGTTAACCAGTCCATCGGTTTTGATTTTTCGGTTTGATTAACCAATATTTTTCAGTTAACAATTAAAATTTATAACATAAAATTATTAAAAAAATAGATAAAGTTCAATTCAATTTCAAATGTGTAAAGTAATTTAATATAAAAATTACGAAATAAACATAATTTACTAGTCAAAATTCATGTTATATAAATTAATAGCTAATATTATAAAATAGATTTGATATTTGTTGAAAATTATAATATGCTTGATTTTAAGTCAAATAAAATTTTGAATGATATTAAATGTTATAACATAAATTCTAAAATATAAGAAAATGTAATTAAATTAATGCTATTAAGTAAAATATGAACACCAATATATAATAAAAAAATACATATAAAAGTTAATCGGATACTATATATAAATATTACTATATAATTATAGAGAATGACATAATATAAATTTAGTTTAAAATATTATATAAATTTTATAGGAAAATATAAAAAAATAAGGTATAAAAATAAAATTATATTTTAAAATATTATTTTATTTAAGTTTTAGAGAGAAATAGAAAAAATTGAAGATATATATATATATATAAACCGATTAACTATGGACTAACAGTATCTAAAAACTTAAACCATAACCATTAACAAAAAAATATAAAAATTAAAAATCATAACCGAGTCCATCGGATATGTTAATCATAAAAATCAGTTCAATTTTGGACCAGTTTTATGATTAACTATATTTTCGATTTTTTTGCTCACCCCTAACTATGATAAAGTATTACATTATGTGATCAACTAATGAATTTAATCAAGAATAAATGAAAATGTAATAAACACATAGGGACGAAAGTTGTAGAATAAATACATTAAGAAGAGGTAAGGCATAGAAAGCAATTAAGATTGACACTTGGATCCAAAGTTAAAAAGCATAAATAAGATGAACTGAAAATAGGATTTTGCTTAGATATTAGTAAATTTATGATTTGATACTAAAGGTTGTTACTAAAGTTGACATGATAAAAGAATTAATAGGTAGAACTACGTGATTTTGATTTTCAATTTCATGAATACATAGAAAGCTAGGAATACATGTTTCAATTCCAAATCAAATTGTATTAAACTAATAAATATTCCGCTGTTAAAGATAACCCCATGAATGGAACTTGACTTAGAATTACATGTGCCTAGGTTACACTTATAATTAGTTATGATTAGCATGTAAAGGTAAATAAATACGAACGCATAATTGATAAGTGTAATATTGATAATTGTGCGTAAATGATGGCATTAGGTAATGAACTTTAGAAGTGCATGTATTGTTGTCTGAAGTATTGGAATTGGAAGTTGAATATTGAGAGTGTAATCTTGATACTTTGCAGGTGGATAGGTATGATTTTACATCTGTCATATTGTCCAAATTTTTACAAAATGAATAGTAACAATTCAACACCAAAACTAAATTGAAATTAGGTGCCATAATAAATAACAACTTCATGCGGATTAGATGGATATAAATGATGGATAACCTATTAACTCGTTGAAATAAGATATTTGAGCCTGCAAGATTATCAATTATGGCACACCGGGGTTGGGACCTATATTCGGGTATTGGGTGTTACAATAAGTATGTATAAGTGATAATAATATTACTTAAGCACAAGATGTAATAAGTAAATGCATGCTAGATGATAGTAAATAAGGTTTAATCTTTGTAATTGATTTATGATCATATAAAGTAATACGGAGCATACACGCTGAAAAATGAGAGTGGTACATGTTGATGAAGGTAAGGGTTCGAAAGCTAACTTGAAGTGAAGGTCGAAAACAGTTGATGAAGATAAATCATAAAGTGTAGGCAATAAATGTAACTTGTTAATTTTTGGCATACAAGATGTAAATATGTATTAAGCTATAAGTTAGTAGTCAAATATACAAATTTTGTACACATTATAGAAAGATAATGAAAGTTAAAGTAAGTTAAAGAATATCGATGGAAATAGTGTATAAATTGTATGCACTTTGTGCTCTCCTTTGCTCTCTTTTCCCTCACTTTTTGCTGCTCTATTTTGTTGTCTTCAGGTAGGCATTGCTACCCATACAAGCAAGCGACTTGTATTAATTACCACTCTTATAATAAACATTTTAAAAACAAATAAATGATTTAATTATAATTTCTTGTATTCTCATTTCCCAAATAAATAAGAAGCGAACCTATCCCTTTCCTCACAAAGATGTTTAGCTTTGGAATAGACAGAAAAAATAGAAAGAAAGCAAAACTAGATTACATCTAGCATGGACCTGTTCATCATATAAAATCTTTATAAAGCTATCTTTGTCAGCCTATGTTAATCTCATTAATTTTAAAAAAGTTGGAAAATGGGTGAATGTAAATATGAAATTTTAATCTATGATATTTATGTGTAAATTCCTTTAATTAATTATGTGGACCAACTCAATTCACCTTTAATCATGGGCCACTTTAGAAAAATGTATTGATAATTATGTCACAAATGCCCAAAAAAAACCCAAAGGCATAAATGTAAAACAGCAAAAGACCAAAAATGGTATTATGAAGAAGAGAAGAAATAATTCTTTATCAACCAGCCCCTGTTTATATGCCGGGGAGGCTGAAGAAAGGAGTATGGTATCTTCCCACTCCTCGAACCTTAATTCAAGTTGTACAATGCCCGGAGACCTCTGCCTCCATCTTTGAGAAGAAAAAAAAAACATAGACAATGAACTTAGGATTCATGATAATTAAAGAGTTGCGATCCACAAAAATGAAAAATCTTTGACCAGTAGTTCCTAAGTCGAGAAGGATATTTAAGCAGGCAGTGCAAATTGTAATATAGATTATTCTGTCCTTTGTTCCCAAACCTTGCTATGGGCCAGCTCTTGGTGGCAAAAAAGCATCCTTACCCTATACGATGTCCTACACACCCGCATTCTAAATCAGGTGTATATAATTAAATTAAAATAAAGTACAATAATCAATAGATTAGTTTAAGATTGTTTGGTCCTGACTGCATATAAAATCGGAGAAAGATAGAAAATCAATAATTTAAATTTTAACTGAAGTTAAAAAATAATTAATATATATTATTTAAATATATTTTAAATAATAATATTCATAATAAAATGTTTAAAATACTAATATTCGTTATAATAATTTTCATATTAATGTATAATAATCATTTTTATATATTAATAATCATATATATAAATATATATTGACACAAGAGAAAGATAGAAATAAAATTTTCAATTATATATCATTTTAAATTATATTCGTTTTAATATTATTTATCATAGCTAAATATGAGTTAAAGACTAATTATACAAATATTTGTCATTATGCCAGAAATTACAAAAAAATTTAATATACAAAGTCACTTTTTTGAATTTTAATGAATATAGCATAATTAATTAAGAAAGTATAATATTAGAGTTCAATTGACTAAATATGATAAAATTAAATCTAAAATGGATCCAAGTGTAATAGTTTTCCATATTTATAGATTAAAATTTAATAATTGATAAATTTAAAGGAAAAATTGCTAAAGTAATAAGTTTAGGAATTCTAAAAAAAATTAGGTATTAAAATGTAAGATGCTATTAAAAGTTTTGGATAAATGGTCAAATATGCCCTATAGAAAAATTTTATACATTTACCTGTTAAGTATGTTTTCAATTAAAATTTCTCATAAAATATTAAAAATGGTACACATTTATCCTCGCTACTTTGTAGATGGTTCAAATTTTGCTACCGAAAATATTGAGATTTTAAATAAGCAATTAAAAATGCATATGTATCCAGACATATTGTTATGTTATGTGTATCCAGTTCATCTTATTTTAACTATAATTTATATTTTTTAATTTTTGATTTTTTATATTAAAATTATAATGTGTGCTCCTGTTAATACTAGGGTTCTGATTCCGCCACTTGTTCGTACTATGCCTAGCCAAAGCTAGTTTGGTTAGGAGGATTGAAGCATCCGAGCAAGCCTTGTCGGAGCTCTCACCAGCTCCAATACCAATGGCTGCATCGCTGCCAGGAAACGCAGTGGAGATGGCGGTCTCTCTGCATGATGGCACATTCACCAGAAGCCTGTTTCAGTGAAATTGTTCTTTCATAATCAAGATAGTTGAAAATGCACAATATATGGGAGAATCCAATGGATTTTAAGCCAGAGAGATTCTTGAAGAATGATAATAGTGGTGGAGGTGATCATGAATAAGATGATTTCATTTTGTGCAGGAAGGAGAGATTGCCCTGGTAATGGAATGGCATTGCTTCATTTGAATTATCTTGTGGCCAATTTGGTTTGGAAGTTTGAGTGGTGGTTGCCTCAAGGAGAAGATGATGATTTTACTGAGAAATTTGAGGTTTCTTTTTCCATGAAAAGTCCATTAAAAGCTTGTTTATCCCCTAGATTTAACAAAAATTTATAGATGTATCTATATATTTCAGAAACATTATCAAATGTTTTAATAATTATAGAATTTTTATTATCTAAATTTCAGAACTGTCACTTTGTTTTAATAATTATAGAATTATTATTATCTAACATTTCTTAGAATAAAATGATTATTATCTAACAATCGCAGTATTAGCCATAAATCGATTTTGAAAATAAAAGTTGCAACTAGCGAGGCTTCAGTTTGACTGCAGTGAAGTTGGTGAGACTTTTTCCATGCTGAAAATGATACGAAATTAATATGCAAGACAACCAAGCATCAAACTTTCAAAACAATTATTTTTACACGGACATTATAATGTACTAAAACTAAAAGATTTCGAATTCCAACGGCCACTCCTCTTTTTCTATATCAAAAGAAAAGCCTTCAAAAAAATGTGTAATATTATTCTCATGACATAATTTTTTTTCCTTCTACGATTTATTAGTAGAGTACTTCTTCAATAATAAAAAAAAACCGAAATTTTCTGCATCTTGTTAGATATTTTGATATGCAAATAATTTAATAAAAATTGGAAAATTCTTACTTACATCCACTAGCCATACAGAAAGAAAAATCTACCAACATGTGAATGATATCTCAACTTTAAATCTGGCATATATTTTATGATTAAATGTATATTGAGAGTAACAAATTGCATTCATTTAAATTTTATGAGCCAAAGATTATTATTAACTTAAACACGGGAACCAATAAAGATATTATATTTAATAGATTTGGTATTAGCATTTGAAAATATTTAAAAGTAATAATAAAGTACTTCCACACATATAAGTAAGAAATCAAGTATAACACTTGTAATTAGCCAATCATTAATTCACATGGATTTATAATGATAATTTTCTATTTATTTCTATTTTTAATAATAAGTTTATTTTTACAAATTGAAAGACTATTCGAATGGCGGTTTCTTTTTGAAGAGGCACTGTTCAACACTTACCTATGGTTTCGTGGGTCAATTTTATTCATGATCACTAAACTTACGCCTAATCATCCGAAAGTAACTGATTTATTTTTTGTAACTAGTAGAGCTGTCGCCTACAATACCAAATTAACCAACTGCACTAATAACAAATGTAGTTAGTGGCAAGAAGAATCGATCCCACAGGGAGCTAGTATGTGACAATACACGTCAAAATTAACAAACAAATTTAAAATGGGGGATTTTGTGTGTAGTAACAATTGAATCAAATCTATTAGAAATAAAATAAATAAAATACTAAAAATAGAATCTGAATAAAGAAATCTCGGGATCCAGCACATCTACCATTAATTTGATTTGTTCATCGACACCAACAATAATCAAACGCAATTCAAATACTCGTCATGATATTAATATCTATCCTTCCTCATGATTAATAGAATAGAAACATGTATTCTACTCTATTCTTGTTATCCAATAACATTAGATACGATCTAACATTTAATTAAATAACAGCTATATAATTTAGAAGAACTAACGAGCAAGACAATAAAACACACGGTGATTTATTTAATCTAGATGATTTCTCTTCCTGAATTTATTGAATCTAACGTAGTAAACAATACGATTCAGGTGCTACCAATGACCAAAATTCTTATACAATTACGGATACAGGTTTTTAGCCTAGCAATAAATTATTTGATTCAATAGACTAATTGCGCACTTAGCCATTCAAATAGAAAATCAGAAAATTAATATAGAAGAAGAAATTAATACTTGAATAGAACAACTACAATTGAATGAACAAAAGTCTCACAAATCGACAATTAATGGTTTTTGTAGCCGTTAACCGAGATATCGAAAGTTTAGCTACAAGCCATCACAAAAAATTAACCAAGAAAAGAAAAGCATTCGAATCCCCCCAAAACAAAACAGTCCTGCCCTTTTAAAACATCTAGTTCCCAACAAAGAAGCCTAAACAAAACTCCTAAAAGGTGTCAACCACCAACAACCAATAAAAAATCTGATTCTTAAAAATAAAATAAAAGGACTTTTAATGCAACTAGAAGATTGCTAATCCAGCTGTAATTCTGCATGCCAGATTTATAATTTGGTTCCCAAAATAGGCTGCACGTGTCCCCAACTTGCTCTGTTTTTGCAAACCTGTAATTTTTTTAGACAGTCACGCATAGCAAGTTCAAGCCCGATTCTGACCTTGATCCAATCAGTATCTCGCAAAACTCAAAACATAAAAGTTGTAGAGCTCTTTCTCCTCGTTCCATAGCATCTTGAATCTCCTCATTTGGAATTCGTATGAGAGATTTATGCCCAAATTATATTGCTATGTCCAAACTGCTAAGTAATTTCTTTTATTTTGCTATTTCTATTTCCAATCATTTCCTAAATCAAAACAACAACTAATGAGTGTATTTATTCATTAAATCAACACAAAAGACT
The DNA here is from genome assembly GCA_037975025.1 of Excoecaria agallocha. Lineage (NCBI taxonomy): Eukaryota > Viridiplantae > Streptophyta > Magnoliopsida > Malpighiales > Euphorbiaceae > Excoecaria > Excoecaria agallocha. The sequence continues at coordinate 334,803 of JBBPFJ010000118.1, forward strand.
GATTATTAAGGGTAACAAGATAACATTTTACATTCACATCAATGACTTAAGTATAACTGAACTTGTCTTTTTTTTTTTTTGCAGAAAAGTCATATTAATTGATTTTCGATGATAATCCTTACAGAAATGTTGACGTGACACGTCACGTCATATGTATGAACACACGTGATACGACACGTTAGCAACCACATCACTGAAAGAGACCACTTATGTTCAGACATATGATATGGCGTGCTGACATATTGTGTGACATGGTCTCTTCCAGTAACGTGATTGGTGGCGTGTCATGTCATGTATATTCAGAAACATGTCACGTAAATATTTTGACAAGGATTATCATCATTGCCCCTGATTCAAGCATTGCCCCTCTTCTTGCTGGAGATATGGTGAGAGCTGTTCTTTCATTTTTTTTTAAACAATCTTTTAAATATCTTAATATTGATACTTCCAATTGTTGGTGATTTAATTTTTGGATGATACCTCTTAATTTGGTTATTTGATTCTTATTTATAAATAACATTTGTACAATAAAAGAATATATAATTTCCTTGTCTTATAATACTCGTAATAAATGGTACTATTGGTTAAAAATGCTGGTTAGAAAAATGTTTTAATTGGAAAATTTTTACTTTCATCGGTTTTGTTCCAATTTATTGTTCATGGATCAAATTAATAACATGCTGTCACATAAAAATTATTGAAGGACTTATTATGAAAATATATTTTTTTTAATAACTTGATTGGTTTACGATTTTTTGAAATTAAGCATGATACATGGCTAATTCAATGATAAAATGATCCATTTGTAAAATTGACTAAAAAAGTAAAATATTAATTAGCACGCATAAGGATCAATATACCGTTAATCTGATTCCTGCAGCACTGTGTTGCGGAAATTGATTTAGGATCTCGGCAGCACCATTAAGTACATGACCACATGTATTTCAGTTATTAGCTTTTTATTTTTATTTTTTTAATAAAAGAATAATATGTTAATAATAAAAAAAAAACTTTACAACACAAATTAACCCATATTAAAAAAAAAAGTTCATTCATGAGAAACAAATTATTTGTAGATTGGCCACTGGATTTCACACACAATTATTAAAATTTCATCCCCTAATTTCCAGGAAACATTTGATAACAAGAATTTATAATTTTTTTTTTGTTACAATTGTTACAAATTCTTGATCCATTGATCCAATTCATCACCACATTGTCCAGTCTTATTCCATTAATTCATCCGGCATAGTCCATAAATTTTATACATAATTAACTTTTGTTGCTACTCCAGCAACAAATCAAAGTGGCGTAGCGGAAGCGTGGTGGGCATGCCCTAATTTCATAATTTTGATCAAATTTTATTCATACTACTTCCTTCCAATTTTAAAAATATGAATAAATATGTTTCTAATTATCAATAAAATTTGATCGGTTTTATGAAAAAAATGCGATTGAAAACTTTTTTTGGAGAGAGAAAATGTGAAAAAAAAAAAGAAAAGAAACAGAGAGATCCCAACAATAATAGCAGGCATGGAGACTAGCTGTGGTGACAATGAAGTAGCAATGATGATCGAAAATACAAAAAAAAAAAAAAAAAAGTAGTTTTGCAATAGTTATAAATAGTGGAAGGCTGAGGTAGTGAAGGAGGAAGAAGATAGTGGGACATAATTTGGAGTGCACACTGCACATGAAAGTTTGAAGATTAGGAGTGAATATTGACACCATAGTTTAAATTTGCATCTACCATATACCAAAACTCACCAAATCTTAGCTTTTAAAAAATTAATTTGTGGCGGTAATGGTATGCATAAATTTAAAGTACTGGATCAATATTACTTTTGATCCGACGGTTTAAATTTATACAAATTGTATACATTATTGCATTAAATTATATCCTCCAATCAGCCAGAAATGCCTTTGATGGCTATTGAAGCACACGTATAAATTAATTTATTTATATAATACTGCATATTATTTCATATTAAAATATAAAAATTCAATTAAAAATTTTTATAATAAATACACAAAATGTAAAAATAAATTATAGGCGGCGGACCAAGAATGGATTTTGCCACTAAAAAAGAAAATTGATTAGATCCTTTTCTTTTCGTGCAAATACAGTGACCTTAAATTTTATACATTACAAATACTATCCCAGTAGAATAAAAACCCAACACAAACAATCTCAACAAAGCAATTCACAGCCTATTTACCACCGCAAAAACAAACAGCCATGAATTTTCATTCCCGCAGCACTGTGTTGCAAAAATTGAATGCAGGCCCCACCATAAGCAATTCCAATTATCTTGCCGGCCCCATCATCCCATTTCAGCAATGGATGGTTGCGGGAATGGATTAATAGATTTCATTTGTCTAAATAGTAAAAAAACAGCCTCATTTTTCCAAATAAAAATTTAAATAACCCCAAATTTAAAAAAAAATTCCAAACTCTTTGGGGGCAGTAGGAATAGGTTCCATTCCTTGAAGAAATAATATAAATTCGGTATTATAAAAAGTAAGCTGACTTGCTATTTCATTAATGCCGCAAGAAAGCAATTAATATTTCATATTATTGGAACAAAATTAATTTGATCAAATGGAAAATTTTTACTTTGATCAGTTTTGTTTAGATTTATTGTTCATAAATCAAATTAATAATATGCTGTCATGAAAAAATTATTGAAGGAATTATTATGAAAATATAGTTTTTTTTTAGTAATTGGATCGATTTTTTTTTTAATTAAGCAAGATACATGGATAATCCAATGATAAAATGATACATTTGTAAAATTGATTAAAAAATAAAATATTAATTAGCATGCATAAGTATCAATATGCCATACATTAATCTGATTCACAAGGCAAAAATTTTCCGTTATCTATATTTTACGACATTAATGTATGTAATTTCTAAAGTTGGCCAACCACTTCTTCTGTTCTTCAAATGAAAAATAGAAAAAAAAAATCCAAAAACATAACAATATATGCTCATGTAAAATCATCAAATAATCCGAAAATTTGCACAACACACATATAAACCTTAAAAACAGATGAATTATTTATCATGATTTTACTTCATCAATTACGTACTGATTAAAATAAATTCAAAATCACCCATGATCAAACTTAATTAAACTGAAAAATCAAACCCAAAAGTTCTAAATTTAAATAGAGTACTTATTTGATCAATCTCTTGATAGAAAAATTATTATCTAAACTTGTTTGATGGATTTTTCATATACCGAACTAATAGTAAATTGTCACATATGATTAGTACTTACTCTTCCACCACTTTTCAATAGATGATGTTCTACATTTAGTTTGATCCAAAAAAAAAATCATGTACCGGTTCGGTTGCCTCAAGAAGATGTTGATTTTACTGAGAAATTTGAGGTTTCTGCTTCCATGAAAAATCCATTAAAAGCTTATTTATCTCCTAGATTTCATAAGATTTAATACTACAAGCTTTTTTTTTTTTTACCTTTCTTCTGTTTTTGGTTTTCTAATTGTTATTCATTATTTAAAAAAAAATAGAAAAACAAAAAGATAAGAGCGTATGGCTGGAATTTTTTCTGCCTGAAGCAAAGATTTTGGATTTGAATACTGATGATATAAATATAGCATCTATAAGTAATTGAAAATTAGTATTTTAAAGTTTTTATGAACGTATCGGACAGAAATTTGATTTAATTGAGCACAAAATAATTACAGGAAAAAAATAATTTAAAGTTCCAAGGATCCAATTCATGATTTGTAATCAATAATGTTAAATATTTTCAAATATTTGGTCATACAAATTTTTTATTATATTTTCACAGTTTAGTTAAATTTATTTAATTATTGTTCATTTATATATGAATGTAGGTCTAAGAGAATTTGATTCGATTTGTTGCATTGTTATGTATAAAAAGTTATATTATATTAATTTACATGTATCCTTTTTTTTAATTGAAGGATATTGAATGTATTTTTTAAATCATAAGCTATGTTGTATTTATTTTTAATGTATATTTTTTAGTGTAATTTTGATTAGTATTTATTATGAACATAATATAAAATATTTATGTATATTATTTTTCTTTTAATAGTTATTTTAAATGATTTTATTTTATTAAATATAAGTTAATTTAATTTATGGATCTATATAGATTAAAAGTTCAAAAAAAAAGGCCCATATTGATTCAGAACCGATCCAAACCGAATGGAAACCAATCAAAACTAATTCGATTCTAAATATTCGGTTTTTTATTTTGAAAATTGAAGTTTTTGGTTTTTTCAATTCAATCCAAAATCGAACCTAACCAAAAGTTTGCACATGCCTAGTTATTTGTCCTTAGTGAGTGGGAAAATATCAGTTCTCTGTTTCTCAATAACTGAATTTCTCTTGTTTTGGTTCATTTTTAACAACAGGTTATTTAGTTAAAAACAAACATTTAGTTATAAACACTAAATTTGCTCTTGAATTATTAAAAATAGTACATAATTGCCTTTAAAATTTATTTAAAAAAAAAGCCCTTCAAGATATTAAAATGTTACAAATTTGCTCTTATTCAATACTTTAAGAGACAAATGTAGATCATTTCAATAATTTAAGATAAATATGAATTATATTTTCATATTAACCATCATTAAAATGTCCATATTTGCTCTCGCAAAAGTAAATATGTATAATTTTTAATATTTTAGCACATTTAAGAAAATAAATTTAAATGACAAATTTGAACAGATTTCATGACTTTAAAGTAAAATTCTAAACTAATTTATATTTTCATGTGAATGAATTATTTATAAGTTGTTGCAATTTCTGATCCCATTAGACTGAATTCAAGACTATGCGTTGCCCAGAAGATTCTTTGACTTTATTTTTGCTGCAGATTTAATGTCATTATCAATTTAGAATAACTATCATATATACTTTTCTAGTAGGATCATAATTCAGATTCCATAAAATAAAATGAATATTTAAAAATGTACCCTCAAAAGTTCCTATAAATACGTCCATGATTATAATTGGCAAAACCACAAAATAAGAGATATGGAGCTCTTCATCATCTTTGTTTCTCTTTGCTTATTTTTCCTAATAAAATTTCTGACCTTTCCTTCTTCAAAATCCAACAAAAATCTTCCACCAGGACCCTCAAGAATTTCATTCTTGGCCAGATTTCTTTTGCTTAGAAAATCATATTTTGAATTTGGCCCAATGATTTCTAACCTAAAACATAAACATGGACCTCTTATTACAGTCCATCTTGGCTCTAACCCTACAATTTTCATCACCAACAACTCTCTTGCACATGAAGCTCTTATCTGTGCTGTTTTTGCCGACCGCCCGAATTCAATTATGGCACTGAATTATTAATTTTCGAGTGTGTGTGCGTATATATATATATAGGGAGGACGTAGTGCCGCCCCTGATCCAAGCATTGTCTCTCTTCTTGCTGGAGATATGGTGGGAGCTTTTCTTTAAATATCTTTTTCTTAAAGCAATATTTTAAATATCTTAAGACTGATACTTCCAATTGTTGGTGAATTAATTTTTGGATCATACCTCTTAATTTGGTTATTTGATTCTTATTTATAAATAATATATGTACAATAAAGGAAATATAATTTCTCTGTCTTATAATACTCATAATAAATGATACAATTGGTTAAAAATGCTGTTTAGAAATATGTATTTTTTTTATTAATACATGTTTGAATGACAAAAATCAGGTTTTTTTTGTTTGGTGTGTTTTAATAAAAAATTTAGAGTTTTGACAAAAATCAGGTTTGAACGGCACTATCTATTGCCCTTTCTTGACCATTTTACAAATTGCTTCGTAACTTGCGATTTCTAGTCTTTGAACAGTTTTAGTGTTTTGCTTTATTCAGCCTTCCATCTTTTATTTTATTTTATCTCATTTTAAAGATCCAAAATGGAAGAAATATTATGATTACTTCTGTATTAATTAGTAATAACTTGATTGGTTTGTGATTATTTTCAGGGTTAAGCAAGATACATAGCTAATCCAATAATAACATGATACATTTGTAAAAATGATTAAAAAAAAGTATCAATATACCATTAATCTGATTTATGCATATTACATAGACCGGATCTGAGACAATAATTTTCCATTATCTATATCTTACAACATTAATGTATTTAATTTCTAAAGTTTGCCACCCACTTCTTCACATGAAAAATAGAAAAAAAATATCCAAAAACATAACAATATATATGCACGTATGAAATCATCAAATAATCTGAAAACGTGCACAACACACATATAAACCTTAACAACAGATGAATTATTCATCAAGATTTTACTTCATCAATTACATAATGATTAAAATAAATTCAAAACCACTCTTGATCAAACTTATTTAAACTAGAAAATCAAACCGAACAATTCTAAATTTAAATGGAGTACTTATTTGATCAATCTCTTGGTAGAAAAATTATTATCTAATCCCGTTTCATGAATATTTCGTATACCAAATTAATAGTAAATTGTCACATTTGATTAATGTGACTTTCTACATTTAGTTTGATCCAAAAAAAATTCATGTACCGGTTTGGATAAGTTTTTTTCCTTTGGATAAACCAAGCCCTAAACCGATTAAAATCTGGGAATCAAAACAACCTTCAAAGGATTTTTCATATTGATAGTGAGACCAAATTTCTCAGTTAAATCAACATCATCTCCATCACCAGGCAACCATTCAAAATTCCAAACCAAATTAGCAACCAAATATTCCATATGGAGCATAGCCAATCCATAGCCAGGGCAAATCCTCCTCCCAGCACCAAACGGCATCATTTTAATCTCTCTACTTCCTGTCACATCAAAATTCTTCTCACTTTTCAAGAATCTCTCTGGCTTAAACTCCATGGGATCCTCCCATATTCTAGGATCTCTCCCCATGTCAGCTATTAAAAAGCTCACAGCTGTGCCTTTAGGCACCGTGTAACCACCCAGCTCCACGTCCTCCGTTACAGCGTGCGGAGTCGCCGGAGCATACCCTGGCGGGTGCCGCCTTAGTCCTTCAAGAACCACTGCTTTTAAATAAGGCATTTTTTGTATGTCATCTTCTTTAATGTATTTGCCTTCATTGCCAATAACATTTTTAATTTCTTCCAAGATTTTGGCCTGAATTTTCGGGTACTTAACAACGTTGGCCATTGTCCACTGCAAGGCAATCATTGTCGTATCAGCTCCGGCGTTGATAAACTCATTGCATAATCCGAGAACATCGGATTCTGTTATGTTCCCTTCTTCTCCAGGAACTTGAAGATTCAGCAATGTGTCCACGTAGAAAGTACCAGAACTTTCTTTGTCGGTTCTAGAACTTTCTTGCTGATCATTTAGTTCCTTTTTTCTTGCTTCTATTAAAGGAACTATAGCATCTTCGTACCCAGTAACGATGTCGTTTAGCTCCTTCCATAGTTTCTTGAAAAGAAACTTCCCCAATCTTGGGAAAACTATAAAAAGCTTAAACCTGGGGAAGTTATCAAAAAGTCTGATCTGTGCAACTTCAACTTCTTGGATTTTTTCTTCATTGACATTTTCGCCGAAACAAAGAAGAACCAGCATGGAAAAGATTGCATGACGAAGATGTGGCTCCAAGAAAATGGGGTTATTGCCATAATTGGACCTGAGCTTAAGATTGTTTAACAGGTTCTCAAGCACTCGCTTTCTGATACTAGAGAAATATTTGAGGTGTGAAGGATGGAGAACTCCGGCGGTGAGATTCCTGCGAAGGGCACGCCAAACCGGTCCATAAGGTGATTTGCTGATGATTTTCTTGGAGTTGCTAACGATGATATTGTTGATGGATTGAGGGCGGTCAGCAAAAACGGCACCGTTTTGGATAAGAGCTTGGTGGGCTAGAGAATGGTTGGTTATGTAAATGGTGGGTGTAGAGCCAAGGTGGATGCTAATAAGAGGGCCATATTTTTTGGTTAATTTTGAGACAATAGGACCTAATTCAAAAAATGATTTCCCACCCAAAACGAAGTTGGATAAAAATGAAATTCTCGGGGGTCCAGGTGGGAGGTTTTTGTAATTAGTGGATTTTGATGAGGAGAAAGAAGAAAGAAGAAAAGTTATGAGTGGCTTTAGTAGGAGACATATGGAAAGAGAGACAAAGATGATTAGTAGATCCATATGTCTTTGTTCTTAATGTAGTTTGGTTTGGTTGTAGCATTGAGGTATTTATAGGAATTTGGGTTTTTTTTTTTTTTTGATAATTCATTCAGGATATAATTAATTTCAATTCGCATAAAATAAGTTTATAAAGAAAAGATAAACTACTCGATGCAAAATATTTAAAAATACTCTATATTTAAAACTTAAACTTAAAGAATTTTCTACCATTTAGTTTCGTTTCGAACTAGAAAATTTTAGTTAGAAATATTTAGGATCATCTACATATTGTGCGGTGAATTTATAAAAAAAAAATTGTTGGTTTGTGGAGCAATAGATGACATTTTTGGAGATTCATAAAGATGTGCAAGTAATTAAAGTCAATGATGTATCTTTGATTGCGGTTTCATTCTTTAACACTGTATATATTGACTAGTGTATATATGATATCTGTTCTTTTATCATTGTTGTCAATTATTTTTTACCCAAATGCTCACTTATTGTACTGATTTATACGTTTTAATTTAGTGGTGTCATCTTAAATTAGAAAACTAAGGTTTGAAATTCAAATTTTAATTAGTTGTATCCCAAAAATAATATGAAATTAGTAATAAAAATGATATTGAAATAGTTTTGCAACCAGAGATCGAGTTCAATGGGATCAAAATTTTTCGCAAATAATAAAAATTTATTGACATAAAAAATAATTGTATAATATTAAAATAATATTTGTAAAAATATTCATAATATTTTAATTATGTTTTGGAAGTTTTCATATTTTTAAAGTATTTAATAATTATTTTATTTTCAATAGTTTCGATACATTATTTTTAATAGGCCAAATATGTAAAAATACCCTTAATGTTAAAAAAAAAGAAGCAATTCTATCTCTATTATTTAGTCATGTACAATATTACTTTTAAAGTTTATCAAAATTGTGTAATTTTGTTTGTCCTTAAAATAATAAAACTATTAATTTAACGTCATTCTATCAAAATTGTATAATATATTCACGTCAGCGATAAAAAAATCGAATACAGTCAAATTAACGGTTTCATTATTTTATAAGTAAAATTATATCATTTTGATAACTTTAGCTACAGTATTACATGTAATTAAATATTAGAGATAAATTGCTTTTTTGATAAATATTAAAAATATTTTTTGAGCATTAAACCTATTTAATATAAGTGAACAAATTGTTTGCACCGACTCAAATATGAAAAGGATCTCAAATTCGGGAAAAAAAATATTTTTTGGAATAAATATTGAAATAGATTATTAAGAAATGGGAGATAATTATGAACGTATCCTAGAATTTATTTTTATTATTATTATTGGGACTTAGATTGCCAAGGCTATCGATAGGAGGAATAGGAAATGAAGAAATCTCTTCAATCAATCAACAAAAATTTGTCACTTTTATCATTTTCTTTCAACAGCTTTTTACTTTTTAGCTATTTTTTCTACTCCTAAACTTATCCAGCTTACTCTAGCTTATTCAGGGACTCCAGCTTATTCAGGTGGTTTAGAATGATTGATATTCAGTCACGATTCCACTTAGATATAGCTTTGACTTTCCGAACACACTCGCTTGTCTGGAGCTACAGTGGTTATTAGGGATGATCATAGGACACACTACATATGATTGGTGTGAAATGAATCCTGTAGGGAAAGGTTACGAAAATGAAATAGTGAAGTCCACGGGTGGAGAGAGCTGAGGAGTTAGAGGATGAAAGTCCCCATTTTCACCGAGCCAAAGGAAAAAAATTCATTTGCCATCCTTTATCTTGCATGTGTACAGTGTGCAGTTGTGCACTATTCATAGTGGCGTGTTGAATTGTCAATTTTATGAATTTGTACTATAATATTAATTGTTTGCTTCATTAGATGCTATAAGTTGATGATTTGAACATTGATGTACTAAATAGTATCAAATTGGTTGATGGATTTGATTTGAACATTTGATTTTGTATAATTCAAAATCAAGTCCAACACAAAAGAGTCCTGTATTTCTTATCATACAATGCTTCAAATGGAGGCATTTTCAAACTAGATTGATAGCTATTGTTGAAGGCGAACTCAGCTAATGGCAAATGCTTTTTTCAATTAGTGCCAAACTCAAGGACACAACATCGAAGCATATCCTCTAATGTCTGAATCATCCACTCGGACTGTCCATCAGTTTGAGAGTGAAAAGCTGTGTTGAGACGAAGTCTAGTACCCATAACATCTTGAAAACTCTTCCAGAAGTGAGAAGTAAATTTGGGATCTCTATCTGACACAATAAATGTAGGTACTCCATGCAATCTAACCACCTCCTTTATATAAAGTTCTGCCAACCTGGTCAAAGAGAAATCCATCTGAACTGGTAAGAAATGAGCTAATTTGGTGAGGCGGTCCACAATTACCCAAATGGCATCATGCTTCCACTGAGTCATAGGTAGCCCGATTACAAAGTCCATAGTTACCTGATCCCATTTTCACTCTGGAATAATAAGTGGTTGAAGTAGTCCAGAAGGAACCTGATACTCTGCTTTCACCTGTTGACATGTCAGGCATTTACCTACAAATTCAGTCACATCACGCTTCATACCTGGCCACCAATAATAGACTTTCAAATCTTGGTACATTTTGTTACTTTCAGGATGCATTACATAACCACTATGATGTGCTTCTGTTAGAATATCTCTCTTCAAATCTTTCTCAGCTGGCACACAAAGTCTTCCTTTGAAATAGAGACTTCCATCATTTGACAATGAGTAATCACTTTCACTGTTATGTTAAAGTTTGTTTACAATCGCCATTAATCTATCATCTTCTTTCTGAGTCGCTTTTACTTTATGCCCAAAATCTGATTTAACTCGTAGCTCCGCTGTTATGGCTCCATCTGCTGCCAAGCTTAAGCTGGTGTTCATTGCCCGAAGATAAATATCTTAATTAATGGAAAATTGATGGATTTTTATTGTTATCCATTCAACGTCTGTGAAAATTGGAAAAAAAATATTATGAAAAGAAATTGCATAAATCAATTCAATACTCTTACTATCCCATCAAATTATCACTTATTATATAAATTATTAATATTAAAGTATTTATTGATTTTACTATTTTTTATGTAAAATTATATTAAATAGACTAAAATACTTTATTTTAATTTAAGTATATAAAAATATTAATTAATTGTTGACATTATGTAAGGGCAAAATTGAAAATAATATATTAAAAAATGACAATATGATGAAATATAAAAAAATAATAAAATGTTATGTTAGATAAAAAAAATAAAGAGTAATGAAAATTATAGTTTTATTCTTTTTGTCGTACGCGATCTCGTGATCTAACTCCTCAGTTCCCTCCACTCGTGGGGCCCATTATTCTATTTCCGTAGCCTTTTCTTACGGGATCCATTTCACATCAATCCTATAAATATTTCTTAAACAATTTCAATTTTGTAAATAATGTTAGAGAAAATATTATTTGAAAAAAAATCCCTTTAAAATTTTGAAATTATGGTATATATATATTTTATCAGAATATATATATATATATATATATATATATATATATATATATATATATATATATATATATATATATTCTTGGAAAAATTGAAATTGAATACATTTTTTTTTCGTGCTTACCTATAACCATCTTTTTTTTTTTTTTTCTTAAGACACCTAAAGCTAAAGCTAGCCGATGATACTTTGAATAGTGCACACTGTATATGCACTGCACACATGAAAGATAAAGGACGGCAAATGAATTATTTTTTTTTCCTTTGGCTCGGTGAAAATCAATTTCAAAACCAAAAAATTATTATATTTTTATCATCTCCAACAAACAAAAATTTAAATCAGTGGCTTAGTTAGTGACAGACAGCCTAATGGTAGATAGAAGGGTCTTAGAAATGGATATAATTTTAAATTGAAATTTTTAAGACGTTATAATTAATCCTATTGTTAGATTTTATGAAACACTTAATTCAATAAAATCTATTTTTTCAAAATTTCCAATTAAACATCAATTTATAAAATAATCAGTTTACGCATTTTCAATGAATCACAACGTATATGTGCACCTTTTATATATATATATATATATATATAGTATGTTTCACTTAGAAATAATCAATTTTGTTCTTCCATTTTCTTTCACAGAGAATGGTGGCCTTCTTATTGTCTATATTAATTTTTAATTATTATAATAATATTATAAATTGATATATTAATATATAATTCATCATGGCTGTATATATTCTTTTTTGTTTTATTATCAATGAAAATATGTTATTTTGCCTCCTATAGCATTTTAAGAAACTATATATTGTAAATTATACCTAGATTACTTATTAATTATATGGATATAAAGAGTTGAATTTAATAATTAAAAATTTTATTGTTGTTACAAAATAAATGAAGCAATTATGAATTCAATTTATTCCAGATTATAAGTGCTTATTACATATTTCTGAGATTATATATATATAATCACAAGATATTCCCTTAATTTCAGTCAATTGTTGCTTTTTTCCATACATATTAAAATAATCATTGATTTTTTTTAATTTATTGAAATTATTTAAAAAAACTGTGATATTTTTTTATATTAAATGAAGATAGACAAATGTGAAAAATATTTAATGAAGATATTAATGTGATGCTGATACCAATTAGAGGATAAAATTGAAATATATGTGATAAATATTCTTTTAATTTTAATTTGCTTTTTTTTTCTTTGTGATCTTTTGATATTTTTAAATTTATAAAATCGATTAATTTAGAATTAATTACTGTTGAATTTATAAAATTGAAGCTGTCACTCCGATCTATGATAGAAATACTCCCTCCATTTTTTATGTTTGACGTTTAAGGTAATTTATTAAAATTAATAATTTATTAAATACATTATATAAATGATTAATTTACCCTTATTAATTTCTTCCTAAAATTTTATTTTTTAACTAACATTATCTTTTTTTTAATTATATGATTTACTTAAATAAGAGTAAATATAAAACAAACTAACTACAAATACATTAAAAATTTTAAAAATTATTTATAAATTTTTTTTAATAATTTTTAAATGATAAACATATAAAAATGGAGCGAGTAATAATTAAATACAAATCCTTACTTTACAATTCATTTTTTTTTTTTATCACCGAACCAACAGTTGTCACTTGCGTTTTTGTTACATGTCTTTTCGCAAAAATTTATTGATTAAATTGGTTCATTCTGACGCAGCCAGGTCAACTTCCTCCAAATCACGGAATCAGGTAGTTAAATTAAATACTCTCTTAATTAGGACTGTTTCCTCATAATATATTGTTTTATTTTCTCTTTTTATTCATCCTAATTTTATAGTACCACTTTTTAAATTATAATTACTTTATTAAATATCTAATATATATTTCTTAATTGTACCTTAAAACTTGTAATCAATATATATATAAATTACTATATTTTGTTTTACTTTACTAACGTAGGCCTCTATTAATAGCAAAGCACGTTAGGAAGAGAAATTAAGAGGAATGGAGGGTTATTTCTTACCTTGAATGTGATTTAAGGTAAAACAAAATTCTTAAAATGAAATTTAAATTTGATTTTTTTAATCATTATAACTTTAAAGGCTGAAAATTTTAATTCGATCAATTGAAAATATAATAAAATTCTCGACCATTTGAATTATAGATAATTTTTACAAAATTTAAATTTGATATGATCATAGTCATGCTGATTCTTAGAATTACAATTATTAAGTCTTACATTATTATTATTATTATTATTATTATTATTATTATTATTATTATTATTAGTTAATCACATCATTAAGTCAAAAATAATTTTTTTAAATCTAAGTGTTAGACTTAATATTAATTTTTTAATATAAGTTTTAGACTAAACATGAAATAAATATAATTATAAAACAACAAACATATATTCATAAATATTTTATTGTATTCTAATTAAAGAAGTGGCTACCGGTTTCCATAGCTCAACGGAAGCAAGAGAAATAATAGTGGTTAGGGCTTATTTTTCATACACTCTAAAAATTATGTAATTGTTATAAAACTAATTAAAGAAAAAATAGATATAGTATGAATAGAGAATTTTCTCTTATTGATTTATATACTAAATAACCATAATGGGGTATTTATAAGTATAATATAGAAGTAGTAGAATTCTACTAGAACATGGAGAGTACACTTCATAATTATCACAATACTTTCCTTTGGATGACCACTACAAAAAAACAGGGAAATAGCGACGAAATTTAGCGACGGTTTTATTTCCGTCGCTAATTAGCGACGGAATAGCGACTATTTACAGTTTTCGTCGTGGAAATAAATTTGTCATAAATTTAGCGACTAAATAGCGACTAAACATTAAAAATAGTCGCTAATTTTTGGCGGCAAAGATCGGCGCCTTTTTTGCGACGGAATTAGCGACGAAATATTTGGTCGCTAACACTGTTTCTTAAATTTAATGTTTGTTAATTAATTTCAGAAAAATAGCGACGGAATGCGTCGCTAAATTTAGTCGCTAAATTTATTTTATTTTATATTATATATCTATTTTCATTTAAATTTTTAAATAAATTTATAATTATATTTATTGATTTTATTAAACATTATAAAATTAATAAAAAATATACATACATATTAATGTTTGCTTATTATTTTCAATAATTTTTAAAAATATTTTATATGATATTATTTGCCTATTTTTAAAAAATTTATAATTTAAATTATTTCAAACATTATAATATAAATGAAAAATAAAATTACATATTTATTGTTACTAATTAAGATTAAAAATTAATTCAATTAAATTGAGGATTAAAATCACAAAAAAATAATGAATTCAAGGAATTTATAATTTTATTTATTGATTTTACCAAATATTCTAATATAAATTAAAAATATACACATATATCATAATTTTGATTTATAATGAAATTATTTGAAAATTTAGTCTTCTTTCAATTCCAATAAAATTCATATTTAATTATGAAATTATATTAATAAAAAGTTCTAACCAAAATTTAATTATTGTTTTTTAATATTTTCATTGATTACAAATGTATCCTTACCTTTTTATTTATTTACCAATGTGCCATCTATAAATATGAAGACAACTAAACCCTAACTTAACTCTTCTCTAACATGCCGTTTTCTTCTCCTACTTCTTCTCCCTCACACAGCCGCTCCTCTCTCCTATCTCTCCCTTACACAGCTGCTCCTCTCTCCTATCTCTCCCTCGAAGCAAGACATCTTCTCCTTCTTTCTCTCGGTGGTGTTTAAGCAAGAGTGAAGCTGTCAAGACCTCTTCTCCTTCTTTCTCTCGGTGGTGTTCAAGCAAGAGTGAAGCTGTCAAGACCTCTTCTCCTTCTTCATTCTGTCGATGCTCTCACCAAAGGTATGTTTTATGACTTTAATCTCATGAAAGAACGAAAGCATTTTAAAAATGAGATATTGTAACGTAGAATCGGAAATAATATTCACACTGAGTTTGGAATTAGATTACCTAAAATAATAGAAAAATATGCATCCTTTTTAGATTATTATATGCCTTTGTGCGTGTTTTAGTTGAACTGTACTCCTCTTTCCATTTGGATTCACTCGTTGTTGCTTCCCAGGAATTAAAAGAAATAAATAAACTAATCAGTGGTTAATAGGAATTTACAGATGAATATCACCAAGTAAAACACAGAAATAGGTCTTACAGATGCAAGTTCTGCAGTACCCACTTAGCCCTTCCTATTGATCTGGTTTCCAGGGTAACAAATCCACAATTTTTTTTCGATTTTATCTATTAAAAATATATTTATTGATTTGGCGTAATGTGGCATTCATATAGCATATTTTGCTATATATTAGTGTCGTTTTTAATATTATATTAATACCACCTCAACGTTATTGATTTACAATTGACGAAAATGACTTACAATGACAATACTAATTTTGATTATATTAGAGTTATTTTTACTTTAAAATAAATTATAAAAATATTTTAATACTTAAAAAAATGTGAGCATTTTTGTACTTTGCTCAATATAATAATATAGAACCAAGATGATATTTTTTCAATAGAAAAAAGTTCATGGTGTTCATAATATTAATATCTATCCCCATTTCTGATAAGGACCTGTTTTGTCATAACCTAAACAATTTCTTGTTTATCCATTAATTGTACTCTAAAATGCTTGTATTCTATTTTAACACTCAAGAATAGAGTTGAATATGCCAACCTTTCATAATAATATTTAATTGTATCTTATTCCTCTAACATTATCACAAGTTTGACCAGTAAGAATATCTTGAATCCGAAGGGAAAGGAATATATTTTGTGAATACGGAAAAACACATTTTTAGTACAGTTAAGGTTTTACATAATATGAAGCTAAAACAATTTATTATCTCACTGAATTTGACAATATGAGCATATTATATTTTTTATGTTGATAAAAATTCATCTATTACCGCCTTAAGTTCTTTTAATATGTGCATTTGTTGTTAAATTTAAGTAATATTGATAAACAAATATTTATTATTATCTAAATTTGATAAAAAAAAACAATTATACTTATAAAAAGAATGAAAAAAGATAATAGATATATACTTTTTATCAATTCAATATGTATATAATATCAAGTTGAATTGGTTAATAGATTATTTTTGTCATTTATAAATTTGAAAAAATTTTGTGAAATATATTAAGTATTTGTATATACATTGAAGGCAAGGTCAATTGACCAGGTAGAGGTATAGGTACAGGGTGCCAAATATTACACGTGGCAACATGCAGAGAAACGTGTGGAAACCATCATTCCTTTTGCAAGCAAATACTATTTGATGACTCATATATATTCTGTTAAATAATTTAGCAATAGTGCTTTGGATGGCTTTAACAGTTTTAGTTAGTTGTTTAATTGAAATAGTTACCTTTAATTAATTCTTTATTTCGGTGATGTTTTCTTTCTGCTGCATTTTCTGTTTTAAGGCTCATATTATATCTGTTAGTTGCATTTTCTGCATTTAATTTGTCAGTTATTATATCTGTTAACTCAAACAGATTGAATTAAAACTATATCAGTTATAGTTTCGGGTGGGATGACTTATGTTTTTAGCTAATTTAGATTGAATTTTAATTCATAATTAAGATACAAAAAATTAAACCGATTCTTGGTGAATTGGATCAAAAACCAAACTAAAAATAATTTGATATATTTGATTCGATTTTAAAATAAAAATTCAGTCATATTACTTCAATTTTTAGTATTCAAAAATCGCTAAAATAAAACTGAACAAATAATTTGTCAGTTATTATATCCGTTAACTCAAACACTTTAGCATTTGTTCTTTTTCTCACAGGGTAAGAGGTAGCAGCTCGGTGGTATTTGACAAAATTCTGACTGGTTGGTGCGGATACTGGTTGATTGCATCATTTATTGGTGGCATTTGCAGCTTTCTTACTCTTGCCTACATTGGTAAGCTCTTCTTTATCCTAAATTATAGTGGCCACATTCTTTATCCTAAATTATAGTTGGGTTGCTGGAATCTCGGAGCATCTGCTGCTATTTTGTTTTGTTCAGTTGTGTTTGCTTCCTTTATTTATAACATTTGTTGAATGTTGCATGTTGACCCTTTGGATGTTGCATGTTGCTATAACATTTGCTCTTTCCACTTAGTCTATAAAAGCATTTGATGAATTTGTTTGCTATGCATGGGATTAAGTAAAAGAGATTAATCAGTAACTATTAAATAGAATAACTTGACATTAAAATGAAATAATTTGCAATGTATAATGAATGTTGATGTTACAAGTTTTGCACTTTGATGGTATCTTCTCATAGTTTATACATGTAGCAAATTTCTTGTTTTTTTCTGACTTTGTTAAAACTGATAAATGTAGACTAAATGGAATCCTTAGATCGTAGTTGGATGTATAATCGACGGAATCGAGGAGGAATGATTAATTCTTCATTCGTTTATGGAGTGGATAAGTTTATTAAATTCGCCACTTCTCATCCTGAAGAAATGAGTGGGGACCACATAAGGTGCTCGTGTATGAAATGTAAGAATCGAAAGTTCCATGATGTGGATACTGTTATGAATCACCTCTTCAGCAAGGGATTTGTTTTGGATTATTTAGTTTGGAATTGCCATGGAGAGATGGATCATATACTGGTGGAACGATTTCTATTGGTGAGCATATCTCGCGATTGGTAAGTATATATATTAACTAGAATGTCAATTTGTACTTTAAATGTTAGTGATTATGTTATTTTGTCCAATGTTTTCTAATTGATATCAGGATTTGACTAAACTGAAATTATGTTTGCATTTAAAGTTTGACGTTTCTGTATTTTGGATTTACATGATTTAAGTGCAGTGATTTTGAGTAGCATGCAAGTGTATGTATTTTGCATTTCCATGATGGATGTTTGCACTTGAAGTTTGATATGTATGTATTTTTGGCTTCCTTGATTTAAGTGCAGTGATTTTAAGTAGCAGCTACTTGCATAGCATGCTTTGTCTTTATGTCATGAGACATGTTTAGTGATGATGCATGGTGGTAGTACTCTTACAATAAGAGAGTATTATTTGAGTGCAAAAATTGACATAAATATATTATTCTAATAGTTTTGCTTATATTGCAAATGATATAGGAGAAGGAGTATGGTCGTCCACCTACAATTCCCGAGGCCTACCTGCACACACACACTATAAATCATGATGGAAAGACATATGTGGTCGATCGTAGCAGGGAGATGCATGTAAGTAACAGAAAAAATACAGTTGTTTTAGTTTTCACAGTTATTTAAATGGCAAATGATTGTCAATAATCAGTTGTTCTAATATTTATGCTAGTTAAAAATTGTTGTGGTTTTATAGGAGAGGTATGAGCAACTCCGACCTGAGCGATCGCAAGATGAGTCATCTGTGGATGAGTCTGAGTTGTTTTGTGAGGCTGCACGATATAATAAAAGGAAAAAAGTATACGGACTTGGCTCATATGTCCCGCCTGTTGTTTCTCCATCAGGTACATCAAGTTATGCCGGTACAAGCAATGCCTCCAATTCGAATGTGACATTATTGACAAAGGAAGATGTCGAGGAAATTGTTGCACGGACTATTCGATCATTACTTCCTCACTTGGGAGTTCAACAACCACCTATTCAGCCTAATACTACAACACCTACACATGATGATGTTTCCCATTCAGGTGCACAAGGAGATAATCCACATAATGATTTTCCATCCGACAATCATGGAACTTTTTAAAATTGCCATCGCCAATATTTGCTGATTGTTTTATTTGAACATTATCGTTAATGTTAATTTGGATGTTATTTTTAATATTATTGTGTTAGGATGATACTTTGTGGAGTCACAAAGTCATTTATTACTTCAAGTAATTTATAATTCTATATTAGTTATGAATTAATATTATGTTTTATATTATAAATTACATTTGGATTTGCATTTACATATTTATGTATGGTCTCTATTAAATATTAGGTAAACAATATTTATATGTAAAAAAAAAAATAAATTCATAAATTTAAAAAATTTAACATTGTTAATATAGCGACAGAAATAGCGACGATTGAACTAGTCGCTAAAAATGTGCTAATTCAGTAAATAAACATATATTAGCGACGGTAACAGCGACACCAAAGTTCGTCGGTAAGTTTTAGTGACGAACGTAAATTACGCCAAACTGTCGCAAAATTGTTCTAATTTTCAGCGACTAAAAATAGCGACTAAAAATTTCGTCGCTAAAATATTCTTAATATATTGGCGACTGATTTTAGGGGTTAATTAGCGACGGATTTTAAATTTTAGCGACGAAAATTTTGTCGCTAAATTTAGCGACTGTTTTCCGATTTAGTCGCTAAAATAGCCAGCGACGGCCAAATAGCGACAATTTGTCTTTCCGTCGCTAAATTTTATTAGCGACGGAATTTCATTAATTAGCGACGAAATTGTCCGTCGCTAATTCTCTGTTTTTTTGTAGTGAACTATGCACTATGAATATGCCTCGTTAAAACCTTGTTAAGAAAAATCCAGTGGGATAAAAACTTAGCGAAGGAAAAAGAGTACAGTATTCATAGGCTATATACTTCTCCTTAAAAATACAAAAATTACAATATTTTGTTAAATTGAAACATCCCAATACTGCTTACATACTTTCTAAAAATCGAAATAGGTAGAATCTTGATGAAGAGATCAACTGGTTTGCTGCTAAAGAAAACTTTGTAATTTATTCAGACTTCAATCACTAAAAAAATGTATTTTACCAACGGATTTGTGCTTTTACCAATGGAAAATGACCTTACCGACAGTTTTTTATTATGTTACCGACGGAATAAATACGTCCCTAAAACGTGGTAGTACCAACTTACCGGCGGTAAATTCCGTCAGTAATGTAACCGACGGTATTACTGACAGAATTGTTAAAATATTCCGTCGGTAATTTTACAAAAAACCGTCGGCTGATTGTCGCGTTGACCTTTTACCGACGATATTCCGTCGGTAAAATTAATTTAATTTGTCATATAAACAGCGACGGTTTTTCGTCGGTAAAACTGTCGATAAATATATTTAGTTTAAATATTTAATGCAATTAAAATGACAGTGATGGATATTTCCGTCGGTAATTTGTCAGTAACATTAATTTTTTTGTTTATTTTTCCCTATTTTTTTATAAAAAATAATATATTTCATGTTTGAAAATCTCACATTAAACACAATAAACTAAATATAAAAAGTCTAAAATTTAAATTAAAGATATATATTAATGGATAATTTTAATATATACAAAAATAATATACATCATAATTGTTGTGCAAATATATTTGTATAGTGCACAATATTTTATAATTGTACAAAAAATTATATATTTGTAACTGCAATGCAAGCAATACCAAATCGGTATTATACATGAAATGTTGCAATACTATATAAAAAACATCTAAAATAGTCTAATAGCTATGCAAATAATACCAATATTGGTATTGTGCATAAAGTTTTATAGTGCTATACAACAAATATCTAAAATAGCTTATGTAAATTCAGAAGCACTAGCTAGGATGTACCGTGGCTATCCATAATAGCAGAAGGGTCGAGATCAATTTCTCATCTCGTGATTCATGTACGTATTTCAAACTCTTTCATTGTAAAAAAAAAATCTAATTATCACCTACTGTTGATTATTGTTGATGTTGATTCCTTCTTACACTACAAGAAATTTTAAAAATAGCAACGAAAAAATAGCAACGGAATTGCAATTAAATAGCAACGAAAAATAAATTTTGTTGCTAAAATTGGTTAAACTTTCGAGATTTAGCAACGGAAATATATTTGGTTACTTTCTATTGCTAAAAATGGAGGGAATTTTTAGCTCCAAAATTTAGCAACGGAAATTAGCAACGAAATTACTATACCGTTGCTAAATAAGGCACTAACAAATGGCAGAAAAATTTTGAAATGAAAAATAGCAACGGAAAAATTTTCTGTTGCTAATTTAGCAACGAAATTAAAATTCCGTTGCTAAAAATAATTCGGTTGCTAAATAATATGGCTTAAAAAATTCATTTCCAAAATAGCAACGGAATTTAGTATCGGTTGCTATGAATAGAAATTCCGTTGTTAAATTAGCAACCGAATACAATTTCGTTGCTAATTTACATTTTCAATGAAAAATAGCAACAGAATTGTATTTCCGTTGCTAATTTTTTTTTCAATGAAAAATCCCTAATTTTTTAATTATTTACATAATTGCCATCCACCCCGCCATCTGTTATATTGAGAAATGGCAAATTTTAGATTTCAGAAAAATTGAGAGAGGTTAAAGAATTAGTCCTAAAGCGTTGAACTTATTAAGTTTTCCTATCGTCGTTTTACTTTTGCACTCTGTTTGGCTGCCGAGAAAATGAAGGCAAACAAAGACTGTTATATATTACGAATTTTCTTATAGTTTTTTTATTAGTATTATTTTGTTTTGTTTTGGAGATACTTTCTAGGCAACCAAACAGATTAATGAAGCGGTTAGCCCCAGTGTAATTGTCTTGCACTTACTAATTATGTTGTGAAAATTTTACTATTCAATGATTTATTCTTTTTTTTTCAACCTATTCAATTATTTCATTAGAAAATATTTGAAACTATATTATTATAGAGAAACCCATGAGTTAAAATGTATGGTTTAGTCTTTAATGAAACATTTTAATGATAAAAATAAAATTATTTTTTGTACATATAAAAAAATTGTAGTGTTCGGAAAGAAATGATAAAAAAAAACTAAATGTTCTATTAAATGGATTCTCATGTATAAAAGGCATGAAAAAAAGTGTTATATATAGAGAGAGAGGGGGGAGGGGACTGTACAGTAGCTTATATTCAGATTCTAAACTCTCCATATGACCAATAAATAAAAACAAATCCATTAAAAAGCGTGCATTACCTAAAAAAAGCAGTGAAGGAAAAAAAAAGAGGAGAGCGCGTCAGGGTGAACAGGGAAGCGAGTCGCTGACGTTGGTGACCATCCAACGTCGCCTCCATCGCCGGTGACCTCTTGCAGTCCCTTGTCTCCGTCACGACCACCGCCCCGCCCCTAATCGATCACAACTTGTAGATCGCGGCATCATTTTTCTCCATCAATTTTTTACTTCTATTTTTTTCGATCAATACTGGCATCAGGAGGTGATGGAATTGTACCGAAGGACTTCTGAAGGTGAGGCGCATCTCCGATGATCTCTGTCCTTCCTTGCTCATCGATGACGTGTAGATCGGAGAAAGGAGAATCGGTGATTTTCGGAGCAGATCCCGATCAAACAGTGAGGCGATTGGGTGTGCGATCACCGAAAATGGGAAGCTAACCTCCATGGCGGCAGCGTTGGTGCACCTCCGACGAGCCTCCGGCGAAGCTCCGGTCACCGGTTCGGCCTGAAAGCAGTGACAGTTTTTACTAGATATTTTGCTTGATATATAATACAGTAGCTCTGGTACCCATGCTCTCTTGATTGCTACACTAAGTCAACATAATGTTGTTTTATCGAATCATAAGATTTTGTTTATTTTGAATAGAAATTGTTAGGTATCTTGCTGTTTGAAGCTAGTTACTCTCATGACTGTTTGAGATCTGCATTCATCCTTCTATGCGTGACCTTTGATCTCGGTTCTCATGTAGTCTTTTAGTTGATTTCTGACTAGTTACTTTTATAAATGTGACTGTTAGAGATCTACATTCATACTTCTATTCGCCCCCTTTGATCATTCTAATATTCTCTGTTTAGATGCTAGTGCTTGCTTTGTTAACAAGCTATGTGCTGTCTATATGCCTACCTTGCGGTTGCTTTTGGTTAAATATCTTTTTTGTTTCTTTTTTAATTTTTTTGATGGTCAAGACTCAAATATATGTTTGGACTTGTGATACATCAACTTTGCTTTATTGCATGTTATGTTTTACTTCATTGATCAGTAATTAAAGCTTAAGTTGATTTTTCTTTTCAAATAATTGTAACTGTGATATGTAATTTTACTCTTTAAATAATTTGTTTTAGATATATTCAAAATATATTGAGATTATGAAAGCATCCGAGTGAATTTGGCTATAACACTTAAAAGATACCTTACACTGATAACCTCAGTTATTCAAGCCTACTAAATTTGGCTATGGTTCTTTTATTGTATAACAATATTTTTGGTCCTTTTATTTACTTAAACCAAAGAGAAAGGAAAGGAAAGAGATGCATAAAAATTGTTTGGATTACTCTTTTGTTAGAAAAACGGATACTCTAAAGTTAAATAAATTCTTATTCTTGACTCATCATCTTGCAGAAAACATGCAACTTTTAACATACACAGCTTCTCTTTTTTGTTTCTACCTTTGATTTTATATAAATTTGAGCCACCTTGTATAGCCTGCAGATTCCTACCATTATTTATCAAATTGAAAATATTAACAAACAATTTGAGCCAATTTAAATTTTTAATCAATTCCGAGTTGTGTTATACTCTATTGTGTTCATATCACTGAAACTTTCATTTGATTGCTTGCTGCAGAGTTGTGATTGACAATGATGCTTGTGAGGATGCAATTGTTATCCAGGTAATTAAGCTCCTATAATTTTCATAGTTTTAATATTGGTTGACCATAAATAGGTTGAACTTACATGTGTTTTTTGCTTGTGAATAAGTTTTTCTAATTCGGCCGAGTTAATTGGTGAATTAAGACTAAGTGATGTTTGTTAAATTGTCTTTTTTATATGTTTAAGGTCACCATTCATTACTCAATTTTAAGTATTAAAAATTGCTTTATCCTTATAGGTTGATGGATGGTGAGGTTCTTCTTAAATTACTCGGATTATAGTTAGTTTTTGAACGAGTCATTTCTTGTTTATCATATTGATATATGCTTTTCAATCACTGTTTTGATTGATTTTGTGCAGCAGTTGATTGAATATAATTGATCTTGTGTTTATTGTATTTACTTTTTTTTGGTTATGAAATAATCTATTTTTTAAAGAGATGTGTTTAGAATGACAGGATTTTCTTTCCCTTTTTCTTAGTGTTGTGCTAGTGTCTTGACTGATTTCTCATTAGAATTATTTAAAATTAATATGATTAACTTGAAAATAATACTTCTCAAACTGTCTCTGAGAAGAAATGCTGCCGGTAAATGCTTGCAAATATTTACATATCTATTTATTTGTTATTTGGTGTGTTAATTGAGAATTCTTAACCAGGATTAGAGACTTATAACTATTTGAGAAATTTCAATTTTATTGCCTGCATTTCCTGTGCAGGCAAGTCTTTAGTTTATTTTATTTAACCGTTTAACATATTAAACATATTATCCTGTCCAATTATCTCTAAAATTATTAAAAATGTAGTATTTTATTTTATTTTTAATTTACCCTAATAGGTATGAAAGCTTTTATTTGATTATTAATTTACCCTAATAGGTATGAAAGCTTTTATTATTACTGCATCATTTGTGTGTTTCTTTATAAATTTTGAAATACATGGTACTAGCAGTAAGAAAGCTGAAGGACGTTAATTATCTGTTATATTTAGTTTAAATTTACACTTTGTTTTGAATCTCATGAGCACTTTTTTTCACCAGATTAATAAAAATGTCGATGGTACATATTGATATGTTTGAAAATTATTTTAATTGTATGTATGTTTACTATAAAAAAAGGAATTATATGTATTTTTAATGCGATTTTGTATCTCGGTTTCAGGTAGACCAGCAACTTTCCTTCAAGATTTTAAAGTCACATGGTCTTATTTACACATTAGGCAAATTGATGGAGGTAGAGCTATCAAACTCATTCAGGCCTATAGATTTGTATTTTTAAATATTTCTACTTAGGCAGTTACATGATCAGTTTATGCATTCAGAATTTTGGACTTGTGATGTTCAGAAATTGGATAAAACTTTTGAATTTTTTTATAGAATTCAAAGCTTAATCTAATAATGGCATTAATAATTAAATTTTGTAATAATATTTAGCGACGGACAGGACCATCTTTAATTTTTTTTACTCATGGGTGAATTTAGCAACGGAATCTATATTCCGGTTCTAAATTAGCAACGGAGATCAATATTCCATTGCTGAATTAGCAACGGAACGAAATCTATATTCCGTTGCTAAAGTAGCAACGAAAATCAATATTTCATTGCTAAATTTAGCAACGGAGATCACTATTCCATTGCTGAAATTGACAATTCACCAAACTTCGCATTGTTGAAGTTAGCAACGGAATTCAATTTTTGTTGCTAAATTTAGCAACGGAATAAATTTTCAGTTGCTAAATTTAGCAACTGCCGAATTAGCAACCAAAATTTTCGTTGCTATTTTTAATTAGCAACGAAAAATTGACATTTTCCGTTGCTATATTGCGATTTTCTTGTAGTGTTAAATCAACCACGATAAAGTTTACATTGTCCATACCAGTGGTAGAGCCACACTTCACTAAGGGTTTACACTGGCACACCCTCAAATTTGGAATTTCTTTAAAATAAATTAAAAAGTTCCTAGTATTATATATATATATACTAGGAACCTTCTAATTTATTTTAAGCGTTTCCTTATAAATTTTAATCCAATAATAATTACATAATTTTTTAATTAAATTATAAACATTAAAATAGAATAATACAAATTCATTTAAATAGAAAATCAAATAAATGGTAAAATTTAAATATTATATCTTTTGTCCAAAAATAAAATTACATTATTTAAAAAAAAATAAATATTAGCTTATTTAATAATTTAAGTTTACAACAAAAAGCCAAACACACTTTTTATTTTTTTTATTTTTACTTTCATGCATACTTCTCTTTCCCTTTTTTGCTTTTTCTTATTGCAATTTTTTAAGACTTTCAAATTTAAAGTAGGATTATTGGATTAATAAGTATTTTTTGTCACTTCAATTAAAAATTGGTAAGAAAATTTCACTTTTCTTGTAATTTCTAATACTATGCTTATTAATTTTTGTTTTAATTAATTTTTTATTATTTTATAGATTATTTAGATTTTGCTAAGTTAAATATGTATTTTAATACTAATCTTGAATAAAATTAATAAAATAGATAATTTGAGTGATAATTAATAAAATGAAATGTTTTCTTTTTGTTAATTTTGACAGTATTGACGTTGAGCTAGTTATACAACGGTTTTAAAATATGAAATTGCATAGAGAAAAATTCTGAAAACTATATTTTTATTTGATTTTAAATATTATCTTTTTTCTAATTTAAATGAAATAAATTGTCATGGCATAATACTATAATTTATTTTTTTTAATTTTTAATTTTTTTATATTAAAATTATAATGTGTGCTTCCGTTAATTCTGGAGTTCTGGTTCCGTCACTTGTTCGTACTATGCCTAGCCAAAGCCAGTTTGGTTAGGAGGATTGAAGCATCCGAGCAGGCCTTGTCGGAGCTCTCACTAGCTCCAATACCAACGGCTGCATCGTTGCTGGGAGACACGGTGGAGATGGCGGTCTCTCTGCACGAAGGCACATTCACCAGAAGCCTGTTTCGGTGAAATTGTTCTTTCATAATCAAGATAGTTGAAAATGCACAATAAATGGGAGAATCCAATGGATTTAAGCCAGAGAGATTCTTGAAGAATGATAATAGTGGTGGAGGTGATCATGAAGAAGATGATAAAATAAAGATGATTTCATTTTGTGTAGGAAGGAGAGATTGCCCCGGTAATGGAATGGCATTGCTTCAATTGAATTATCTTGTGGCCAATTTGGTTTGGAAGTTTGAGTGGTGGTTGCCTCAAGGAGAAGATATTGATTTTACTGAGAAATTTGAGGTTTCTTTTTCCATGAAAAATCCATTAAAGGCTTGTTTATCCCCTAGATTTAACAAAAATTTATAGATGTATCTATATATTTCAGAAATAGTATGAAATGTTTTAATAATTATAGAATTATTATTATCTAACATTTCTTAAAATAAAATGATTATTATCTAACATTTGCAGTATTAGCCATAAATCGATTTTGAAAATAAAAGTTGCAACTAGGGAGGCTTCAGTTTGACTAGTGTGAAGTTGGTGAGACTTTTTCTATGCTGAAAATCATACGAAATTAATATGCAAGACAACCAAGCATCAAACTTTCAAAACAATTATTTTTACACGGACATTATAATGTACTAAAACTAAAAGATTTCAAATTCCAACGGCCACTCCTCTTTTTCTATATCAAAAGAAAAGCCTTCAAAAAAATGTGTAATATTATTCTCATGACATTTTTTTTTTCCTTCTACGATTTATTAGTAGAGTACTTCTTCAAATTCAATAATAAAAAAAACCGAAATTTTCTGTATCTTGTTAGATATTTTGATATGCAAATAATTTAATAAAAATTGGAAAATTCTTACTTACATCCACTAGCCATACAGAAAGAAAAATCAACCAACATGTGAATGGATCTTGTTTTGATATCTCAACTTTAAATCTGGTATTTAGGTCGGAAATTAATATATATTTTATGATTAAATGTATATTGAGAGTAAGCAAATTGAATTCATTTAAATTTTATGATCCAAAGATTATTATTAACTGAAACAAGGGAACCAATTAAAATATTATATTTAATAGATTTGGTATTAGCATTTGTAAATATTTAAAATTAATAATAAAGTACTTCCACACATATAAGCAAGAAATAAAGTAAAACACTTGTAATTAGCCAATCATTAATTCACATGGATTTATAATGATAATTTTCAATTTTTAATGATAAGTTTATTTTTACAAGTTGAAAGACTCTATTCGAATGGCGGTTTCCTTTTGAAGAGGCACTGTTCAGCACTTGCCTATGGTTTGTGGATAAATTTCGTTCATGATCATTAAACTTACGCCTGATCTTGTAAAAATAACTGATTTATTTTTCATGATTTAAATGTCACTAAACTTATTACTTTTTTACAAAAAAGTCATCTTGACCGATTTTCGACGATAATCATTACCAAGTCATATATCTGAACACACGTAACATGACACGTCAGCAGCCACATCATTGAAAAAGGTCATATGTATCCAAACATATGGCATGGCGTGCTGATATGTTGTGTGATATGGTCACTTTTAGTGACGTGACTAGTGATGTATCATGCCATGTATGTTAAGACATATGATATAGCATGTTACGTCAATACTTTGACAAGTATTATTGTCAAAAATTGATTAAAATAATTTTTCTGTAAAAATGTAATAAATTCGGTGACATTTAAATCATGAAAAATAAGTCAATTACTTTTGTACGATTAAATATAAATTCAGTAATTATAGATGAAATTGAATCGTGATTTTATCTCATCATCATCCTTTGTTGTTATCCTTTAATGCTATGAAATTGTCCTCAGCTATGGCTCCTTTTCGGCTCTTAGCTCCTAGCATTGCCCCTCTTCTTGCTATGAAAAGGTCAGAGAGAGTGACCCCAGGGTTGACGTTGTTCTACCCCTGATCCAAGCATTGCCCCTCTTCTTGCTGGAGATATGGTGGGAGCTGTTCTTTCAATATCTTTTTTTTTTTTAAAGCAATATTTTAAATATCTTAATACTGATACTTCCAATTGTTGGTGAATTAATTTTTGGATCATACCTCTTAATTTGGTTATTTGATTCTTATTTATAAATAATATATGTACAATAAAGGAAATATAATTTCTTTGTCTATAATGCTCATAATAAATGATACAATTGGTTAAAAATGATGTTTAGAAAAATGTATTTTTTTTATTAATACATGTTTGAAGGACAAAAATTAGGTTTTTTTAGTTTGGTGTGTTTTAATAAAAAATTTAGAGTTCTGAGGTTACAATAAGAGAAATTAGGAAAATATGATGGTTAAAAACGGCAAGGTTATATGCCATTTTTTGAAGTGGTGGATGCCACGGCAGTATTGCTTTTTTGGTATAAAAAATCACCTCAACGTACCGTTTTCTGTATTTTGTTGATTGAAACCAATGTTTTGAAATTTTGTTTGACTCGGACAATCAAACCGGTTGAATTGTAATTTGATAAGAAAATTAGGTTGGTCCAACATAAAAATCAAAAAATAAAAAAACTCGAATTGGACCGAAAAAACTCAGGTTGAACAAGGTTGGACTTCAAAAACTTTTCAGAAAAAATAAAAAATTAAACAATTGTAACACCCTTACTGAACAGTCCAACCGAAACAAGTGATAAGTTGGAAATTTTTTTTTTGAATCTTAATTATCCCATCGACTCCAAGCTTGACCAAAACAAAATACTTATAAATTAAATAAGCCAATAAAACTATAATTGTCCAAGTAACTAATTACCAAATAAAAATTCGGCAATATAACATCTAAAAACTTATCTAATCCACCTGCAAATCAGACAATTTTTCTCAGCCCTTCAGGGACACAACAATATAAAAATAATTCAACCTACATCTCATACATCCATTCTCATTATTAACCACATATCCAACTATTTCTCTTTTTATTCTTTCTAGATAAGCCTTAAAATATCTACCATAACTTCAATTAAAAATATGTATTATTATTATTATTATTATTATTATTATTATTATTATTATTATTATTATTATTAATTTTCATATATTCGAATTTTTGGGACGTTACAACAACTGTTTGTTTTTTTATTATATCTCATACGTGTGGTTGAAAAATTATATATTTATATAATTTAATTTATTTTTTTTTATTATAATTAATCAAATTTTAATTTTTATCCCATTCAATCAAGCTTGTAAAATGTTTTTGCATGAAATTATATCTTTTTCTGCATAATTCAGTTTTATTAATTACATATATTCACGAAACTTGCGATAGTTTGTACATATGTTAAATGAATTTATTTGAATGTTTATTTTTGATATTATGTGGATTTATTTAGATATTTATTACTTAAGATAATTTATTTAATTTTTATATTTACAAAATTTATTGGACTTAAAATTAATATTTTTATATTGATATTTGATAATTAATAAATTTTTTAATGTATTTTTACATACTACATATTTAATTTTTTATAAATAATTATATTTAAAAATAATAATGATTCAGTTTTTTTTATAAATAATTATATTTAAAAATAATAATGATTCTGTTGGCATATCTAGTAGATTTTTAAGCCGAGTTTTAAAATATTGATCGAAACTAGTCAAAGATAGTGGGATATGAAACACGAGAAGCAATGGATTATGGATATCTAGTAAATTTTCGTCCTTAATCCATTGCTTCTCGTGTCCAAGGTCCTGATATGAAATGTATATATAAATTTATAAAACTGATTTCATTATCATATAATTAATTAATTAATTAATTAATTTAATCGTGTTCAAGGTCCTGATATTAAATTTGAACAATGGAACTAATTTTGACATATAAATATGAAGAAAGTTATAGTGGTAATACAAAAAAAAAAATATGTAAAATATATATCTTTAGGTTAATATCGTCATCATATAATTATATAATTCACCGAGAAGCATTGATTAAAGACGAAAATGTGACATGGTATACTATATATTTTTATAAATTTTACTTAAAATAAATTGCTGGAAATAGAAATTAAAAATTTTTTAATATATTTTTTCACTGACCTATTTCAATATATATGAAATTAATTTGGTTTCCCATTTTCATACTTCAAATAGATTTTTCAGTCCTTTCAACGATATTTTTCAGATGAGAATGTGTTTATTCTTTTTTTTTTCTTTGGAGAGGGTTAAGTTTGTTTAGCAAGGGCTTAACGAATGAGATAAAATAAAATAAAAGATGAAAGGCTGAATAAAGCAAAACAGTAAAACTAAAATGGTCAAAAAAGACCAGCATTGGTTGGTCTCGATGTCTTTGCCCAGTTTCAATCAACAAAATTCAGAAAATGGCACATTGAGGTGCCATTTTTTATACCAAAAAAGCAATATTGCCGTGGGATCCACCACTTCAGAAAAGCAATATTGCCAACCACTTCTTCACATGAAAAATAGAAAAAAAAATCCAAAAACATAACAAAATATATATGCACGTATAAAATCATCAAATAATCCGAAAACTTGCACAACACACATATAAACCTTAACAACAGATGAATTATTTATCAATATTTTACTTCATCAATTACACAATGATTAACATAGATTCAAAACCACTCATGATCAACCTTAATTAAACTGGAAAATCAAACCGAACAATTCTAAATTTAAATAGAGTACTTATTTGATCA
This sequence comes from Excoecaria agallocha, assembly GCA_037975025.1. Taxonomy (NCBI): domain Eukaryota; kingdom Viridiplantae; phylum Streptophyta; class Magnoliopsida; order Malpighiales; family Euphorbiaceae; genus Excoecaria; species Excoecaria agallocha. Next base: position 366,705 of record JBBPFJ010000118.1, read on the forward strand.
ATCTCTTGATAGAAAAATTATTATCTAAACCCATTTCATGAATTTTTCGTATACCAAATTAATAGTAAATTGTCACATTTGACTGGTAATTACGTTTCCACCAAATGTGACTTTCTACATTTAGTTTGATCCAAAAAAATTTCATGTACCGGTTTGGATAAGTTTTTTTCCTTTAGATAAACCAAACCCTAAACTGATTAAAATCTGGGAATCAAAACAACCTTCAAAGGATTTTTCATATTGATAGTGAGACCAAATTTTTCAGTTAAATCAACATCATCTCCATCACCAGGCAACCATTCAAAATTCCAAACCAGATTAGCAACCAAATATTCCATATGGAGCATAGCCAATCCATAGCCAGGGCAAATCCTCCTCCCAGCACCAAACGGCATCATTTTAATCTCTCTACTTCCTGTCATGTCAAAATTCTTCTCACTGTTCAAGAACCTCTCTGGCTTAAACTCCATTGGATCCTCCCATATTTTTGGATCTCTCCCCATGTCAGCTATTAAAAAGCTCACAGCTGTTCCTTTAGGCACCGTGTAACCACCCAGGTCCACGTCCTCCGTTACAGCGTGCGGAGTCGCCGGAGCATACCCCGGCGGGTGCCGCCTTAGTCCTTCAAGAACCACTGCTTTTAAATAAGGCATTTTTTGTATGTCATCTTCTTTAATGTATTTGCCTTCATTGCCAATAACGTTTTTAATTTCTTCCAAGATTTTGGCTTGAATTTTCGGGCACTTAACAACGTTGGCCATTGTCCACTGCAAGGCAATCATTGTCGTGTCGGCTCCGGCGCTGATAAACTCGTTGCATAATCCGAGAACATCGGATTCTGTTATGTTCCCTTCTTCTCCAGGAACTTGAAGATTCAGCAATGTATCCACGTAGAAAGTACCAGAACTTTCTTGGTCGGTTCTAGAACTTTCTTGCTGATCATTTAGTTCTTTTTTCCTTGCTTCTATTAAAGGAACTATAGCATTGTCGTACCCAGTAACGATGTCGTTTAGCTCCTTCCATAGTTTCTTGAAAAGAAACTTCCCCAATCTTGGGAAAACTATGAAAAGCTTAAACCTGGGGAAGTTATCAAAAAGTCTGATCTGTGCAACTTCAACTTCTTGGATTTGTTCTTCATTGACATTTTCGCCGAAACAAAGAAGAATCAGCATGGAAAAGATTGCATGACGAAGATGTGGCTCCACGAAAATGGGGTTATTGCCATTATTGGACCTGAGCTTAAGATTGTTGATCAGGTTCTCAAGCACTCGCTTTCTGATACTAGAGAAATATTTGAGGTGTGAAGGATGGAGAACTCCGGCGGTGAGATTCCGACGAAGGGCACGCCAAACTGGTCCATAAGGTGATTTGCTGATGATTTTCTTGGAGTTACTAACGATGATGTTGTTGATGGATTGAGGGCGGTCGGCAAAAACGGCACCGTTTTGGATAAGAGCTTGGTGGGCTAGAGAATGGTTGGTTATGTAAATGGTGGGTGTAGAGCCAAGGTGGATGCTAATAAGAGGGCCATATTTTTTGGTCAATTTTGAGACAATAGGACCTAATTCAAAAAATGATTTCCCACCCAAAACGAAGTTGGATAAAAATGAAATTCTTGGGGGTCCAGGTGGGAGGTTTTTGTAATTAGTGGATTTTGATGAGGAGAAAGAAGAAAGAAGAAAAGTCATGAGTGGCTTTAGTAGGAGACATATGGAAAGAGAGACAAAGATGATTAGTAGATCCATGTCTTTGTTCTTAATGTAGTTTGGTTTGGTTGTAGCATTGAGGTATTTATAGGAATTTGGTTTTTTATTCAATAATTCATTCAGGATATAATTAATTTCAATTCGCATAAAATAAGTTTATAAAGAAAAGATAAACTATTCGATGCAAAATATTTAAAATACTCTATATTTAAAACTTAAACTTAAAATTTTAATCAAAAAATAAAGAATTTTCTACCATTTAGTTTCGTTTCGAACTAGAAAATTTTAGTTAAGAAATATTATAGGATCATCTACATATTGTGAGGTGAATTAAAAATAAAAAAAAAAATTGTTGGTTTGTGGAGCAATAGATGACATTTTTGGAGATTCATAAAGATTTGCAAGTAATTAAAGTCAATGATGTATCTTTGATTTCGGTTTCATTCTTTAACACTATATATATTGACTAGTGTATATATGATATCTGTTCTTTTGTCATTGTTGTCAATTATTTTTTACCCAAATGCTCACTTATTGTACTGATTTGTACGTTTTAGTTTAGCGGTGTCATCTTAAATGAGAAAATTAAGGATGATTTTGGAGAGGATTTTATTTTAGATTTTTAATTTTTTTATTTAAAAATAAAATAAAAATATATTCGATAAATTTATTTTTATTTTTATAAAAATTTAAGAAGTGATTTTCATATAAAAACAAAAATTAAAAATTATCAAAATGTGATTTTTGTGATTTTATTTTTATTAACAATTTAATTACTTTATTTTTATTATCACTATCACTACTACCGTCACTGTTGCTGTCGTCGCCATTACCATCACCATCATATTGTCGCTGTCGCCACACTGTCGCCACTATCATCACCACCATGCCATCGTTACCACCACCATCATTCTGTTGTCGTCACCACCACATAGTTACTGCCGCCGCCGCAACCACCACACCACTATCACTACCACCACTATTGCTACTGCCACTGCCACCGTCACCACTGCTCCTATTGTTGCCATCACTGTTACTGCCACCTCTACCACTATCACCAGACTATCGCTGCTACTACCACTACGCCACCACACTGCTATTACCGTCGTCGCCATCACCACCTCTACTGTCGTTGCCATCACCACCACCATGCTGCCACCATCGCCTCCGTTGCCGTCACCATCGAAATTATTATTATAATATATATTAATAATTAAAAAATATATACGAATAATTAAAAAATATTATATAATTTTTAAATATATAAAATAATTTTTAAAAAATAGATAATAAAAATTAAAAATAATTTCTAGATTTTGAAAACTAAAATTTGACAACTTTACCGAACGCACCCTAAGATTTAAAATTCGAATTTTAATTATTTGTATCAAAAAATAATATAAAATTAGTAATAAAAATGATATTAAAATAGTTTTGCAACTAGAGATCGAGTTCAGTGGGATCAAAATTTTTCACAACTAATAAAAATTTATTGATATAAAAAATAATTTTATGATATTAAAATAATATTTGTAAAAATATTCATAATATTATAATTATGTTTTGCAAGTTTTCATAATTTTAAACTATTTAATAATTATTTTATTTTCAATAGTTTCGATATATTATTTTTATCCTTTGCACAGAAATTGTTTTCAGGTTGCTTGGGTACTGCCAATTCAGTTTTGCTCTGTATTTGTTTTCTCACTTGTGAAATAAAAAAATTCCAAACTTATAAAAAAAAATGCAAAAGGTGTAAAAATACTTTTAATATTTAAAAAAATATAATTTTATTTTTAATATTTAATTATGGATAATATTGCCTCTAAAATTATCAAAATTATATAATTTTACCCTTTAAATAACAAAATTATTAATTTAACGTTATTCTATCAAAATAGTGGAATGTGTAGACATCAACAGTTAAAAACGAAATATAATTAAACTAATAATTTTATTATTTTATAAGTAAAATTATACTATTATATTATTTTGATAATTATATGAGTAATATTTCATGTAACTAAATATTAAAAATAAATTTTTTTTTATAAACATTAAGGGCATATTTTGCAGGTTAAATCTATTTAATACAATTAACCAAATTGTTTGCCCCGACTCAAATACGAAAAAGATCTCTAATTCGGGAAAAAATATATTTTTTGAAATAAATATTGAAATAGATTATTAAGAAATGGGAGATAATTATGAAGGTATCCTAGAATCTTTTTATTAAAGATTGCCTATTATTATTATTATTATTATTATTATTATTATTATTGGGACTTCGACTGCCAAGGCTATCGATAGGAGGAATAGGAATAGGAAATGAAGAAATCTCTTCAATCAATCAACAAAAAAATATTCACTTTTATCATTTTCTTTCAACAGCTTTTTACTTTTTATCTATTTTTTCTACTACTGACTCATCCAGCTTACTCTAGCTTATTAGTTGGTATAGAATGATTGATATTCAGGCACGATTCCACTTAGATGTAACTTTGACTTTCCGAACACTCTCGCTTGTCTCGAGCTGGAGTGGTTATTTTGTAGTTTAGTTTCTTTTTCTTGAAATCTTGTGGTACTCTACATTGATCCCCTCATTTCAATAATATTTATAAGTTTTACCCTTAATTTCATATGTTGGAATGTAATAAATCACTAATTTTCATTATATTCGTAATAGAAATTTTATTTTCAATAGTTATCATCGCAACGTGTAATAATAATGAAATTAATTTTAGAAGCAAATAAACTAAAGTATATATACATCATAAATTTTCTTGTGTCTTAACTAACTCTTTAGCAAGATTTTTAATTTCTCCCAATATCCAAAATTCATCATTGGATCTCAAATCAATAATATTCTAATGGGTTCATTTTAATTGAGTCATCATTTAAATATTTTAGTGGGGTAATTTAAAATAAAATAAATACATTTTTTAATATTTTCCTAAATCAAGTGGGGTCTAGTCACCCCACTCTCTTTCTCTCTCTATATATATAACAAAATACTTATGAGAGCAAAAGCATATTAATTATATATCAATAATGTAGCAAAAAAAATCAAATTGTAGAATTCACATTCAAATAGATATTGAATATTGATAATATTGGATTATTTTCAGGTTCAAGTAAGTCTTAGCTAAAAATCCAAAACTTATTTGCAGTGAAGCCTAGCACATCATTCCATGACAAACAGACACCGAAAGGCAATCACGCGCTATATATCCAATCGGTATTACATTTTTTTATGTAATAATATTGAAGAGTTGTTATTTATATAAATTAAATTTTGGGTATTACAACAACAACAATAATAACAAAAATAATAAATTGCAAATAATAATAATAATAATAATAAATTAAAATATTTTAAATAAATTGCGATGGTTTTTGTATAATTAGCGATGGTATTTTGCATCGCTAATTGTTTGAATTCACAAATATTTTTAGCAACTAGAAATAGCGACGAAAAATTTTGTCACTAATATTTGTCTTATTATAATAATGACTGATTTTAGGGGTTAATTAGCAACAGACTTCTTACTGTAGTGACGAAATATCTATCACTATTATTAGCGATCGTTTTTAATTTTATTCGCAAAAAAGCCAGCAACGATTGGTCATTTAGTCGCTAAAGTGAATTAGTGACGGAAATTCATCAATTAGCGACGAATCCATAGTTGTTAAATCCCTATTTTTTGTAGTGGATATGAAAGCGCTTCTCAGCGATTTCATCGAAATCATTGTCTAGACCATTGACAAAGGCAAGATGCCCCAAACCTCCGTACGGAGCGCGCTATGGGGATGACTTTATAGATGAAGAGCCGATAAGGCAAAGGAATAGCAAGATTTCCATTAACGAGCCGCAAGCACAAGACGGTGGGAGAATGGATATGTGTTTTGGTGTGTAAACCCCAAGAAAAGGTGACAAAGGCAAAAAGACAATATCCTCGAGCAAAGATTTCACCTACCATCCAAGACGATCATCTACTGCATCCATTGAAGATGACATATTATTCATGTGTACTTCCACCAGAACTCGCTCAAAAAGGGCTAAGGATGAGGATAACTCATGGATAGAGAGCAGAGGAGACAAATGGTTTAAGCAGCAACTTAAATAATTCGGCCCAGGGCACCTCAAAAAGGGTGTGTTCGAAAGTAATACTTGTAGGAATACCATTTTTCCTTTTTACTGAGAGATAATAGATTTTGAACTGCCTTCCAAGTGCTGAGACATAATCATGGATAGATATACAGGCAAAACCAATCTGACCACTCATATGGTAGAATATATTATCAAGGTGAAAGTTTACACCTATGATAAAAAGATTGCATAGAGGATTTTTTCCACCACTTTAGGAGGAGATGCATTAAATTGATTCCATGAGTTATCTCAGGAATTAATTACCTCCTTCATATAATTGAAAGATCTATTTACGATGAGATTTATTATGCAGAAGTGAGCACCGAAGTCGATTAGCAATCTATGCAATCTTTATCAGTGGCTCGATGAAAATCTTAGAGATTACATCGATAGATTCCAAGCAATAATGTCCAAGGTCAGAAATGTGAGCATTGAAATCGCGATCAATAAGGTGGCTAGAAGAATTCATGATCCATCCTTATTTGAATCGCTTGTGGACTTCTTCGATCTGATGAAAAGAGCTAGGCAACATATCCAACTGGATGATGACCTGTGATCCAACAGAGAAAAAAATGAATGTAATAGATAGATTATAATATCTAGATGGACGGTCAGGCAATAGGATTCTAGTGTTCGAAAGGTTCATAAAGAGCCCAGATAGAACATCCATATCCAGAAATTTAGGTAAGCGGAAAGAGGTTGAACAAGGGAGGTTTGATCGGCTTACCAACCACCCAGCTCAAACCTTTACTCCACTCAATTCCAACTCTGCCTAAGTTCTTATATGGATTGAAAAGAAGCATAGAAAGATGAATTGGCCCAAGAAACTTTTCGAGCTGTCATGAAGTAAGAAAGACCAAAGCAAGTATTGCAAGTTTCATCAAGATGTCGATCACATAATTGATGAGTGCTACTCACTCAAAGAGAGGGTCATTGAAAAGATTTATAGGCCCTGTGAGAAGGATAAGTCCTTATAGGCTACCCGCTAAAAGAGAGGATGACTCGGGTTTCGATGATGAGGATAAGCATAGAAAATCTAAAAATATGGATCAGCACATACCATATGCTAAAGTGATCAATATGGTTGTTGGAGGATCGTCTTATGGAGAAGACCACTCTAAGAAGAAAAAAGGAAAAGGTTTCTACTTTTCCCACCAGTTCGAAATATTCTATTCAGTTTCCATATCCACAAAGACGTAAAAGATCTAAAGTTCCCCTATGAAGATGCCCAAGTCATTAGGGCGAGGGTTAATAATTTTCACATAAAGAGAATTATTGTGGATAATGGAAGCACAATCAATGTCCTAACTCTTAAGGCCTACAAAATGATGGGATTACCGATCGAAGAACTGAGGCCGAATACTACTTTGCTGATCAAGCTAGGCAATGCCACCATTTCAGTGGCTAGTTCAGTCGAGCTTTTCATCAAACTGGGTGAAGAGGCAATCATTTATGCATGTGAACTAACATTTATGGTAATAGATATAAACTTCACCTACAATGCAATATTTGATAGGCATTTACTTTTCCAGATCAGAGTAGTTACCAACATACGATATATGGTCATAAAGATACCCATAGAGCAAGGTACCTCTATCATAAAGGAAGATCAAAAAGCATCCAGAAAGGCATACATCTCTATGATCAAACAACATAAAGAAGCTTATATCGTAGAGTCAGGGTTGGAACAACTTGAGGAGGCTAAGAGGCCAAAAATGGATCCTATTAGAGAAGTAGCTGCAATAGAGCTATCGAAAAGCAAAAGCATTTAGATCGAGATGAGAATGAGTAAAGAGGTGGAAGAGTTATTTATATAGGTACTAATGATAAACCAAACATCTTTTGCATGAAAGTCGGAGGATATTCCTAGGATTGACCCAAGAATAATGATGCATAAATTGAATGTCGATTTGACCCATCGTCCAATCAAGTAAAAACTCAGACGACATGCTCCCAATTAGAAGAATTTCATTTCAGAAGAATTCGACAGACTCTTGAAAGCAAGGGCAATTCGAGAGATAAATTATCCAAAATGGCTGGCAAATGTGGTATTGGTAAAAAAGAAGATGGAAAAACTCAGAATGTGTATTGATTTTATTGATCTCAACAAAACTAATCCGAAAAGATAGCTACCCACTACCGATCATAGATTAGCTAGTAGATGTAATAACATATCATGCCATTTACTCATTGCTTGATGCTTATACCGAGTATCATCAGATCCTAGTATGGCTTTTGGATTAGAAAAAATAAGCTTTATTACAGATGACTGAACCTTTTTCTACAAGGTAAAGCCATTTGATCTAAAACATGTCAATGCCACATACCATCGCCTAATGAATAAAATCTTCAAAGACCAAATCGAAAAAAATGTGGAAATCTATGTTGATGACATGATCGTCAAAAGTAAAAGCCCGAAAGAACACTCCACCGATTTGGCAAAAGTCTTTCATACCTTGAACCAATTTTAAATAAAACTAAATCCAGAGAAATGTGTCTTTAGGATGCCATTAGGTATATTTTTTGGGTTTCATGATCTCGCAGAAAGGAATAGAGGCCAATCGAGAGAAAATTAAGGCAATCCTAGAAATGCAATCCCCAAAGAACATAAAAGACATCAAGAAGTTAAATGAAAAAAGTCACAGCTTTGGGAAATTTTATTTACTCAACTAAATGCTACACAAATTTTTTTTTAAATTAAGGAAAAATTATTCATTTAGCTGGGAAATAGATTGCCAACAAACATTCGAAGAGTTGAAAAAATTCCTCATGAACCCCCCTATTGAGCCGATCGGTCCCAGGTGAGAATCTTTTCTTATACCTATCAATATTTTGGGAGGCTATTGCAGGTGTCTTGATTAAAAAAGAAAGAACCCAATAGTTATTGATATACTACATCAGCTAAGTGCTGAAAGATCTAAAATTGGAAAAAAGGCCCAGTTGAGTAGTTTATTATCTCACTAATGATGTGCACCCAAAAGTTGAGATAATACTTTAAAGCTCACACCATTATTGTCCGATCGGATCAACCACTCAGAAAAATCTTGCAAATATCCAATTTGGAAGGCAAGATGGTGGAATGGGCTATAAAACTGCAATCCTGGGATGTCAGGTATGAGCTAAAAAGAACAATAAAGGCCCAAGCCTTAGCTGACTATTGCTGAATTCACCAATGGTGAAGCAATCAAGCAATCCCCAACGATGGCATGGGAAATGATAGTTTATGAAGCCTCAAATCATACCAGAGGAGGCATCAAAATAGTAATAACAGACCCCTTTGGCACTACAATATCGTAGGCAATAAGATTAAACTTTAAGGCATCCAATAAAGTTGTGAAATATAAAGCACTATTGCAGGGCTTGAGACTGATCAAGCTGATCCGATCAGAAACACTCAAAATCAAAAGCGACTCTCAATTTGTAACACCCCAAGAATCGCCGATCACGTGAATAGTACTTTTCGAGGTGAATAGTGCCACCCGAGGCCTAACAGGCTCATGAAATTTTTTCTTCACCATTGGAAAGTATTATTCATAACAAATCTGGTGTTATAATTTGGGCTAAAATTGAGGTCAAATAGGTCTCCAAAAGGGAAAAATAAAATAATTAACGGGACCGATATAGTTGACTGAAAACTTTGAATGGCTTAAAAATATTCCCTGGACTTCATAAAATTATTTCGATTGCACCAATTGACTAGAAATTATATATATGAATTTTTGGAATAATAAAATGAATTTTTTGAAGACTTTAAAAATTCAGCTTTCGGACTGATTAAAATTTACATTCAGGGCTGGTTTGATATCAAAATGACCTCGGATTGACCCGAAATTTTAAGCATAGCCTAATTAATATTTTTTATGAAATTTTGATATAATTTTTATAAAAAATTGATAACTAAAAGTATATTGACTAATTAAATGGTGACATATGACATTGGACCTATTTAGGACTTAATTTCTTTTGTCCTAAAGTGGATGTATCATTAATTGTGGCAAAAGAGATTTTTATCTCTTTGTTTTGGCCGGTCAAAGACCATTTCTTTTCCTTTTTGCCATGACTTCATCCTCTTCTTCTTCTTCTTCTTCTTCTTCTTCTTCTTCATTTTTCTTTATTTTCTAAGCTAAATTCCTAAAATTTCCCAACTATAATCTCAATTAAATTATTTTATCTTGCTTCCCTTCACCTTTGGTTGCTATGGGTGGTGAAAGAAGGTGAATAAAGTCTAATTCTTCAAGTCGATAAATTGGTGAGTTGGGGAAAATTTAGTTTTATTTGATAATTAGAGTAATTAAGTGTTAATTATAGTATTGTGAGTATTATTTGAGCAAAACTTTGACTTAATCTATGGTGATTTTGGCCATGAATTTACTGCCAATAGAAGAGCAAGGAGAGGGAAGCAAACCAACCAAAAATAAAAGGAAAGATAAAGTTGTTGAGTGATTTGGTAAGTGAATAATTTTAAACCATTTAATTTCATAATATATATGTTGTATATATAATTAGAAAAAAAATTAGGTTAATTATTAATTACGAATTAATTATGAAATTGGACTTAGAATTGTTCAATTAGAAGCTAAATTAGTGAAATTATGGTATTTAATTAAAATTTAGACAAGTTTAATTTTAGGAAAAATTTTGGTTATTTAAAAAAAATTAGGGACTAAAATGTAATTTTTCGGATTAAATTGGAATAATTGAAAAATATATGGTTTTATGTTTATTGTGATTAAATTGAGTAGAAAATATAATTTATAAGGAAATTGAAATAAGGTAACCGAATAGGGACCTTAAGAAAATTTATGAAATTTTGAGATATAAATTGGAATAAATGCAAAATAGAATATAGTTAATCTATATGACATGTAAGGAGAATGTATAGGAAAAGAAAATAATAAATAAAATAAATAAATAAATAAAATAATTGTAATAAAATTGTATGATTTTAATTGAAAAACTGATATATTTAAAATACTGATACTGTTTTTAATAATGTAGACTAATTATTACCATGAATCGATAATGATGCATTATTGTAAATTGTATTAAATTGTAATTGTATTTTGCCCTTAATATTATGTGTGAAATCAAAAATTAGGATGTACATGGCTAGCCATAGGGACATTTCTGTAATCGCTGTAGCAAGTCATGGTGACTTCTATAGTGGTAACCTTGATATGGTTCCACGTCTGTATTGTAGTCTTTGGGAAAAATAAAAAAAAAAAGAAAGAAAGGAAAAAAATAATAATATGTATGTAATTGATACTACCGGAGTACTGGGACCTATAGGGACCATAGTTCTGCTCATCCTAATTAGTAATATATTTTCATGCTATACTAGGGGTAAGAAAATTAAAATATTGTATTGACTAAAGCATAAAAGGATATTGTATGAGTAAAAATGTAAAACTTGAAAAGCAAGAATAACTACTGTTGGGACAAAAGCATACTGAAAAATAAGGGTAAAAGCCTAAAAGAACTGTTAAACAAAGAAATTAGGACAGAAGTGCATATTTGAAACTTTAGGGACTAAAGTGAAAATTTATCCCTATAGTGAAAAATTCAAGTTTAATGTGATAAAATTTGAGAATAAAACTTGAGAAACTATAATTGAGAATGAATTTTTCAAGTAAGGGTAAAATAGTAATTTTGTCAATAAAAGTAAAATTTAGAAATTAATGGAAAAATTTTGTATTATAATGAAATTAACTGATGAAAAAAAAAACAGATAATGAAATACAATTATAAAGAATATGTGAATGAACTGTAGTGAAATTTTGGGGTTTTAAGTTTATGTTCACCACTAAGTACTTTTATACTTAGCGTGTGGTTTTGTACTGCACACAGAAGACAGAGACTGAGTTCGTGCTGGAAGGGAATCAATGTTAGAAGGATCCAGTATTTTTGTGGTTTTGTTTAGCATGTACATATAAATGTTGCCTTGTAGGACAACATGACTAATTTTTGGACTGTGTATAGTTTTGGACTTATATATATCTGTTATGTACTGTAGATAAGTAGATGGGTTAAGCACAAGAATTATACTGTATATATGTATAGTTATATGTAAAATTTTGGAAATGACTGTTGTTCTGTGCTTGGCTGATCTTGTGGAGTATTTATATAGATTGTGGAGGTTGGGTTGGATGTTTGTGAACATTTTGGAAGTATTTTGTAGCTATTGCAGGAAGGCAAAATTTGGATTTTCGCCGTTATGCTGCCCGAATTTCTATAGATTAATTGATAAGATATTTTAGAATGTGGGACCCATAACTTAATGGTTAAAATATTGAATGTTACCGATGGATAATTTAATAGTAATTTATAAACCACCGCAATTTAGTATGACACCGGTATTTGAATCAATGTTTGGCTATCGGGTGTTACACAATTAGTGACAATGCCAAGTACTAGGCACCTTTGAAGCACAAGAAAATTTAATGAAAGGGTACTTGGTAAAAGTTAAAATAGCTTTGAGGTTAGAAGAGACTAGATTGACCTAAATTTTGGAAAAGGTACCCAGGATGCAAACAACAGCAGTTGATCGGTTGGCCAAGATGTTCACCACAAACCAGAAGGAAATCGAAGAAAATATAACAACTGCTGAACAACTTTTCTCTTTCTTTGAAGAATCGAAGATGATAGAGATTGAACAATAGGATGACACATGAATGATTCCGATCGAACAATTTCTTCGAATGGGTAAATTACCTAAGGATAAGGCTGAAGCCTAAAAGGTATCTCAAAAATCTCTCGATTATTCTATAATTGATGATGAATTGTATAGAAAAGCATTTAGTCATCCCTATCTTAAATGCATTATATAGGAGCAAGGAGATTACATACTTAGGGAGATTTATGAAGGCATTGTAGAGCATATGAAGCCAATAGGACTATAACAAGGAAGGTACTTCAAGCTAGTTATTTATGGCCAAGTATCTTCAGAGATACTCAAGAAAAAGTAAAAAGGTGCCAATAATGCCAAATTTATGGAAAAATTATTTGACAACCTGCTGCAAACCAACAACTGATTGGAGCATTTTGACCATTCGATCAATAAGGACTCGACATTTTAGGTCCTTTCCCTTAAGGCAAACAGTAAATGAAGTTCCTTGTCATAGCCATTAATCATTTCTCTAAATGGATCGAGGCTGAGCCTTTAGCGACAATAATAGCTGAAAGAATTAAAAATTTTACCTAGAAAGAAATTATTTACAAGTATGGACCTAAATTTTTGTAATAGATAATGGCAAGTAATTTGACAGCTCAATCTTTAGAAATTTTTGCTCCGATCTAAACATTAGCTTGAGATTCACTTCAGTCACCCATCCATAAAGTAACAGAATGACATAGGTCTCTAACTGAACAAATTTGGAAGGGTTAAAAAATGACTAGAAGAAGCAAAGGGCAATTGACAAAAGGGTTACAAAGCATCCTATGGTCTTATAGAACTTTCACCTAGGGTTGTACTCATCAGATGCCTTTCTCTATAGTATATAGATTGGAGGCGGTGATACTAGTAAAGATCGAGATTATCTTCTATCGATTAACTTTATACTCCGATCAAGGTAACATTCAAGAAAGATGCCAGGATCTAAATCTAGTAGAAGAAATGAGAAAAGATGCTTATGCAAAAATCGTTGCCTACAAACAGAGAGTTGCCAAATACCACAACAGAAAGGTAAAGCCAAAAGTTTTTAATGTTGGGGATTTAGTTCTAAGGAAGGTTGAAATTGGTTCAGGCAATGCTGAAGTAGGGAATCTAATACCCAATTGGGAAGGATCCTATGAAATCTCCAAGGTTCTAGGTGCAAGCATCTACAAGCTGAGAGCTCTAAATGGGTCAAATATCCCCAGGAGTTGGAATGTTAAAGTACTCAAGAAGGACTCGATGTAATGTTGTAACCCAATCAAATTATAATAAATAAATAATTTTCTCCATATTTATGCGAAAGTTGACTCAACAAAACCTATAAGCTACGCTCGATGCAAATCTCGAGTGAAAATTATGAAGGTTGAAGTCTATCGCCTGCAAACATCATACTTCTCCCAAGTTAAAATGTAACACCCGATAGTCGGACATTGATCCGAATATCGGTATCACACTACACTGCGGTGGTCCATAAATTATTATTAAATTATCCATCGATAGCATTCAATATTTTAACCATTAAGTCGTGGGTCCCACATTTTAAAATATCTTATTAATTAATCTATAAAAATTCAGGCAGCATAACGACTGAAACCCAAATTCTGCCTTCCTACAATAGTCAAAAAAACTCCCAAAATGTTCACAACATCCAACCCAACCTCTACAATCTAAATATATACTCCACAAGATCAGCCGAATACAGAACAACAGTTGTTTCCAATAATTTTACATATAACCATACATATATACAGTACATAACATATGTGTAAGTCCAAAACTATATACAGTCCAAAAACTAGCCATGTTGTCCTACGAGGCAACATCTATATGAACAGTCTACACAAAACCACAAAAATGCTGGATCCTTCTAACACTGATTCCCTTCCAGCACGAACTCAGTCTCTGTCTCCTGCATGCAGTACAAAAATCACACGCTAAGTACAAAAATACTTAGTGGTGAACATAAACTTAAAACCCCAGAATTTCACTACAGTTCATTCACGTATTATTCAGAATTTTACTTCATTATCTATTTTTCATCAGTTAAACTCATAATTTTTTTTCTCGATTTAATTCTAAATTTCACTTTTATTGACAAAATTACTATTTTGCCTTTACTTGAGAAATTCGTTCTCAATTATAGCTTTTCAAGTTTTATTCTCAAATTTTATCGCTTTAAATTTGAATTTTACACTATAGGGATAAAATTTTACTTTAGTCCCTAAAGTTTCAAATATGCACTTCTGTCCTAATTTCTTTGTTTATTAGTTCTTTTAGGCTTTTACCCTTATTTTTCAGTACACTTTTATCCAAACAGTAATTTATTCTCACTTTTCAAGTTTTACATTTTTACTCATACAATATCTTTTTATGCTTTAGTTAATACAGTATTTTAATTCTCTTGCCGTCAATACAGTATTTTAATACTTTTGCAGTCAATACAGTATTTTAATTCTCTTGCAGTCAATACAGTATTTTAATACTTTTGCAGTCAATACAGTATTTTGATTCTCTTGCAGTCAATACAATATTTTAATACTTTTGCAGTCAATACAATATTTTGATTCTCTTGCAGTCAATACAGTATTTTAATACTCTTGCAGTCAATACAATATTTTAATTCTCTTGCAGTCAATACAATATTTTAATACTCTTGCAGTCAATATAATATTTTAATTCTCTTGCAGTCAATACAGTATTTTAATACTCTTGCAGTCAATACAATATTTTAATTCTCTTGCCCCTAGTATAGCATGAAAATATATCACTAATTAGGATGAGCGAAACTACGGACCCTATAGGTCCCAGTACTCCGGTAGTATCAATTATATACATTTTTTTTTCTTTTTTTTTCCCCGGACACTCCAATACAGACGTGGAATCATATCAAGGTTACCACTATGCAAGTCGCCATGACTTGCTACCGCGGTTACAAAAATGTCCATATGGCTAGTCATGTACATCCTAATTTCTGATTTCACACATAATACTAAGGGCAAAAATACAATTACAATTTAATACAATTTACAATAATGCATCATTACCGATTCATGGTAATAATTAATCTACATTATTAAAAACAGTCTCAGTATTTCAAATATATCAATTTTTCAATTAAAATCATACAATTCCATTACAATTATTTTATTTATTTATTTATTTATTTATTTATTTATTTATTTATTACTTTCTCTTCCAATACATGCTCCTTACATGTCATACAAATCAATTATATTATATTTTGCATTTATTCCGATTTATATCTCAAAATTTCATAAATTTTCTTAAAGTCCCTATTCGGTTACCTTATTCCAATTTCCTTATAAATTATATTTTCTGCTCAAATTAATCACAATAAACATAAAATCATCTATTTTTTCATTTATTTCAATTTAATCCAGAAAACTTCATTTTAGTCCCTAAATTTTTTTTTAGTGACCGAAATTTTCCCTAAAATTAAACTTGTCTTAATTTTAATTAAATACCATAATTTCACTAATTTATCTTCTAATTGCACAATTCTAAGTTCAATTTAATAATTAATTCGTAATTAATAATTAACCTAATTTTTTTCTAATTATATATATTGTGTAATTAAAGGGTTTAAAATTATTCACTTACCAAATCACTCAACACTTTTGTCTTTCCCCTTATTTTTGGTTGGTTTGCTTCCCTCTCCTTGCTCTTCTATTGGCAGTAAATTCATTGCCAAAATCACCATAGATTAAGTTAAATTTTTGCTCAAATAATACTCACAATACTATAATTAACACTTAATTACTCTAATTATCAAATAAAACTAAATTTTTTCCAACTCACCAATTTAACCACTTTAAGAATTAGACTTTATTCACCTTCTTCCACCATCCATAGCAACCAAAGGTGAAGGAAAGCAAGATAAGACAATTTAATTTTAGATGAGGGTTAAGAAATTTTGTGAATTTGGCTTAGAAAACAAAGAACAAATGAAGAAGAAGAAGAAGATGATGAAACCACGAAATAAAAGGGAAAATAAATGGTCTTTGACCGGCCAAAACAAGGAGATAAAAATCTCTTAAGCCACATTAATTATAAACCCACTTTAGGACAAAAGAAATTAAGTCCTAAGTGGGTCAAATGCCATATGTCAACATTTAATTGGCCAATATATTTTTAGTTGTCAATTTTTGATAAAAATTATACCAAAAATTCCTAAAAATATTAATTAGGCCATGCTTAAAATTTCAGATCAATCCGAGGTTGTTTCAATATCAAACCAGCCCCGAATGTAAATTTTAATCAGTCCGAAAGCTGAATTTTCAAAGTCTTTAAAAAATTTATTTTATCATTTCAAAAATTTATATACATAATTTCTAGTCAATTGGTGCAATCGGAATAATTTTATGAAGTCCAGGGAATATTTTTAAGCCAGTCAAAGTTCTCAGTCAACTATATTGGTCCAGTTATTTATTTTATTTTTCCCTTTTGGAGACCTATTTGACCTCAATTTTAGCCCAAATTATAACACCAGATTCTTTATGAATAATACTTTCCAATGGTGAAGAAAAAATTTTATGGGCCCGGTGGGCCCCGGGTGGCACTATTCACCTCGGGAAGTACTATTCATGCAATCGGAGATTTTTGGGGTGTTACATTTCTCCCCTACTAAATAAAAATTTCATCCTCAAAATTTTACATGGTGAAAACAGTTGCGGATACTGCTGTCGCATAGTCTCCTCTGGTTTCTAAGTCGCTTCCTCGACGTTATGGCGAGTCCAGAGTACTTTAACCAGCGGTATCTTCTTATTTCTCAACTGTTTTACTTCCCTAACCAGAATTCTCATATGTTTCTCATCATAAGATAAATTTGATTCCAGCTGAATGTCCTGTGTTGTGATCACATGTGATGGGTCTGATCGATATCTCCTGAGCATAGACACGTGGAACACATCATGGATCTTTTGTAACTCTGCTGGTAAATCCAATCTATAAGCCACTGGTCCTATTCTTTCCAAAATCTCATAAGGGCCTATAAATCTGGGACTCAACTTTCATTTCCTACCAAACCTCACAATCTTCCTCAACGGAGATACTTTCAAAAATACTTTATCACCCACTTGATACTCAATATCTTTTATCTTCAAGTCAGCATAGGACTTCTGTCTATCAGCTGCTACCTTCAAATTATCTCTAATCAATCGGACTTTATCTTCGGTTTCGTTAATCAGATCAGGTCCGACTAATTTATTCTCACTAAGCTCGGTCCAGCATAATGGAGTCCTACATCTCCTCCCATACAGTGCTTCATATGGTGCCATTTTGATACTAGATTGATAACTATTGTTGTATGCAAATTTCGCTAAAGGGAGATATTTTTCCCAATTGCCACCAAAATCTAGAACACAGCATCTCAACATATCTTCAAGTACTTGTATAACTCTTTCAGACTGTCCATCTATCTATGGGTGGAAAGCTGTACTAAAATGCATTCTTATGCCCAATGATGTTTGTAGTCTCTCCCAGAATCTAGCAGTAAATCGGGGATCTCGATCTGAAATTATGGAGATAGGAACACCATGCAGTCGAATAATCTCATTAATATAAATCTCAGCTAACCTCACCAGAGAAAAGTCTGATCTCACAGGCAAAAAAATGGGCAGATTTAGTCAGTCTATCGACTATCACCCAAATAGTATCATGCTGATGTTTGGTGAGTGGCAAATACAGAAATAGGTTGAAGTAATCCAGAAGGAACCTGATACTCAACCTTAACTTGTTGACAAATCAAATACTTAGATATAACTCTGCAATCTCCCTCTTTATCCCAGGCCATCAATAATGAGTTTTTAAATCTTTGTACATTTTAGTACTACCTGGATGCATTACATAACTGCTATTATGTGCCTCAATCAAAGTCTTTTTCTTTAACTCTTCATTAGCAGGTACACACAGTCTTCCCCTGAAATATAAGCTATCATCTGGAGCTAAAGTGAACTCAGTATCCCTACTCTCACTGATATCCATCATAGCCTTAGCCAACCTCTCATCATGTAGCTGGATGGCTTTTACTTGTTATAACAAGTCTGGCTTAAGTTGTAATTCAGCTAGAAGTGCTCCATCAGCCGTCATGGACAATCTCACACTCGTGGCTATTAAAGCTGACATATGTTTCTTACTGAGTGCATCAACTACCACATTGGCTTTACCCGGATGGTAGTCAATGTAACAGTCATAATCTTTAATCAACTCTAGCCAACGCCTCTGCCTCAAGTTAAGTTCCTTTTGTGTCTGCAGGTATTTCAAACTCTTGTGGTCGGTGAAGATAAAACATTTTTCACCAAAAAGATAATGCCTCCAAATTTTCAATGCAAATACCATTGCTGCTAATTCCAAATCATGAGTGGGATAATTCCTCTCATGAGTCTTCAATTTACCCTCCTGCATCAAGACACAACCTAACCCATTTCTAGAAGCATCGCTGTAAATTATAAAATCTTTTCCTGACACTGGCTGGGTCAAAACAGGTGCTTCAGTCAACATCTTCTTTGATTGCTCAAAACTCTCTTGACACTTCTCTGACCATACAAATCTAACATTCTTCTGAAGTAATCGGGTTAAAAGAGTAGCAATGGCAGAAACCCCTTTACAAACTTCTGAAATAACCAGCCAAACCCAAAAAACTTCTAACTTCTTTCACATTTCCAAGAGTTTTTCACTGTAATATCGCCTGTACTTTCTTGGGATCTACAGATATTCCCTGTGCAGACACTATATGTCCCAAGAATGTAACTTTTTGAAGCCAAAACTCACACTTACTGAGCCTTGCATACAGTTGCCAATCCCTTAGAATCTGAAGTACTATCCTGAGATGTTTGTCATGTTCTTCAGGAGTCTTAGAATACACCAGAATATCATCTATGAAGACTACCACAAACTGGTCTAGGTATGGGTGAAAAATCCGATTCATGAGATCCATAAAAGTCGCTGGTACATTTGTCAATCCAAACGGCATCACTAGGAATTCATAGTGTCCATATCTGGTACAGAAAGCTATCTTATGCACATCAGCCTCCCTAACTCCCAATTGGTAGTATCCCGATCGTAAATCAATCTTAGAGAACATCCCTGCACCTTTCAGCTGGTCAAACAAGTCATCAATGCGAGGCAGTGGATATTTATTCTTGATAGTAACCTTATTCAACTGCCTATAATCGATACGTAATTGCAGAGATCCATCCTTCTTCTTTACAAATAATACTGGTGCACCCCAAGGCAAAACACTAGGCCTAATAAATCATTTCTCTAATAACTCATGCAATTGAAATTTGAGGTCTTTCAACTCAGTAGGTGCCATTCTGTATGGAGCTATAGAGATAGGTCCAGTACCAGGCATCACCTCAATAAAGAATTCTACCTCACTATTTGGTGGCAGACCAGGCAATTCATCCGGAAAAACATCTGGGAAGTCACAAACTGTAGGAATATCACTGATACACAATTCCTCCTTCCCAGTTTCAATCACATAAGTGAAATATGCTGCACACCCTTTTCTTATCAACCGATGTGCTGCAGTAGCTAAAATCACATTTGGTAAGAAATCTGATTGTTCCCCATCTACAGTTATTTTTTATTTTTTTATTTAAATATTGACAAAACAAATCTCAAATTCTTGTCAGATTCTTTCGATGCTTTAAACACATCAAAATAATACCAATAGAGATACTCTATTTCTTTTTACTTTATCACCGTACAATAGTAATGCTTTCTTGCTATTAGGTCATCTCTATGCTCATCATATCTCCTATCAGTTTTTCCATATCAGGTGGGGTCTATACAAATGATATGATGCAAATCAGATGCTGTCACACAATGTGTAATGCTATGCGATGAATGAATGATTTCATGTATGCAATAGAATACTGCCAAGTATTCTCATATAATGCAGATATCATAGTCCATCCCAGAACTATGACACATCTAATCAAGTACCCCCACCTGCAAGGAATCACTGAAAGATATATATATAGAGCATCTTAAATGACCTTAATTTATCATCATAACCACTTCAACTATCAGAAACCTTCTCTAACTGTATCACTTCTAATTCGAGAACAATGTAAACCATGACACAAAAGTCAGGGTTTTTCTATGTCCCTTACAGTCTGTCTGAGCTTAATACACAATTTCTTTCCAAATTTCTAACATACCTTTTTTATTGTACTCATCAATGGACTGATTCTCATTCACAATAACACTTACGTACTCAAATCACACTCAAATTCAATTAACAATTCATCACTTCACTTTAGCCTCCAAAGGACTTTAACCAGCAACGCTTTTATTCTGACTTTCTACTATCTTCACTATGCAGAATCAATAACTTTACACCTAATAATCTTAGTCAGATGTCAACTTTTTACTTTAAAATAAATAGGGGAGCAAGTACACGCCAAACTCCTTAACACTCCTTCACTTATAATTGGCATGTATATACAGATAAACCTATCACTTAGTCTTATCCCACTCCGATCTTAAAACCGCCTAAATCAGGCTCTGATACCACTAAATGTAATACCCGATAGCCGGACATTGGTCCGAATACCGGTATCACACTACACTGCGGTGGTCCATAAATTATTATTAAATTATCCATCGGTAGCATTCAATATTTTAACCATTAAGTCGTGGGTCCCACATTTTAAAATTTCTTATTAATTAATCTATAAAAATTCAGGCAGCATAACGGCTGAAACCCAAATTCTGCCTTCCTACAATAGTCAAAAAAACTCCCAAAATGTTCACAACATCCAACCCAACCTTCACAATCTAAATATATACTCCACAAGATCAGTCGAATACAGAACAACAGTTGTTTCCAATAATTTTACATATAACCATACATATATACAGTACATAACATATGTGTAAGTCCAAAACTATATACAGTCCAAAAACTAGCCATGTTATCCTACGAGGCAATATCTATATGAACAGTCTACACAAAACCACAAAAATGTTGGATCCTTCTAACACTGATTCCCTTCCAGCACGAACTCAGTCTCTGTCTCCTGCATACAGTACAAAAATCACACGCTAAGTACAAAAATACTTAGTGGTGAACATAAACTTAAAACCCCAGAATTTCACTACAGTTCATTCACGTATTATTCAGAATTTTACTTCATTATCTATTTTTCATCAGTTAAACTCATAATTTTTTTTTCTCGATTTAATTCTAAATTTCACTTTTATTGACAAAATTACTATTTTGCCTTTACTTGAGAAATTCGTTCTCAATTATAGCTTTTCAAGTTTTATTCTCAAATTTTATCGCTTTAAATTTGAATTTTACACTATAGGGATAAAATTTTACTTTAGTCCCTCAAGTTTCAAATATGCACTTCTGTCCTAATTTCTTTGTTTATTAGTTCTTTTAGGCTTTTACCCTTATTTTTCAATACACTTTTATCCAAACAGTAATTTATTCTCACTTTTCAAGTTTTACATTTTTACTCATACAGTATCTTTTTATGCTTTAGTCAATATAGTATTTTAATTCTCTTGCTGTCAATACAGTATTTTAATACTTTTGCAGTCAATACAGTATTTTAATTCTCTTGCAGTCAATACAGTATTTTAATACTTTTGCAGTCAATACAATATTTTAATTCTCTTGCAGTCAATACAGTATTTTAATACTTTTGCAGTCAATACAGTATTTTGATTCTCTTGCAGTCAATACAGTATTTTAATACTCTTGCAGTCAATACAATATTTTAATTCTCTTGCAGTCAATACAGTATTTTAATTTTCTTGCAGTCAATACAGTATTTTAATACTCTTGCAGTCAATACAATATTTTAATTCTCTTGCAGTCAATACAGTATTTTAATACTCTTGCAGTCAATACAATATTTTAATTCTCTTGCAGTCAATACAGTATTTTAATACTCTTGCAGTCAATACAATATTTTAATTCTCTTGCCCCTAGTATAGCATGAAAATATATATCACTAATTAGGATGAGCGAAACTACGGACCCTATAGGTTCCAGTACTCCGGTAGTATCAATTACATACATATTTTTTTTTTCCTTTTTTTTCCCCGGACACTCCAATACAGACGTGAAACCATATCAAGGTTACCACTATGCAAGTCGCCATGACTTGCTACCTCGGTTACAGAAATGTCCCTATGGCTAGCCATGTACATCCTAATTTCTGATTTCACACATAATACTAAGGGCAAAAATACAATTACAATTTAATACAATTTACAATAATGCATCATTACCGATTCATGGTAATAATTAATCTATATTATTAAAAACAGTCTCAGTATTTTAAATATATCAGTTTTTCAATTAAAATCATACAATTCCATTACAATTATTTTATTTATTTATTTATTTATTACTTTCTCTTCCAATACATGCTCCTTACATGTCATACAAATCAATTATATTATATTTTGCATTTATTCCGATTTATATCTCAAAATTTCATAAATTTTCTTAAAGTCCCTATTCGGTTACCTTATTCCAATTTCCTTATAAATCATATTTTCTGCTCAAATTAATCACAATAAACATAAAATCATCTATTTTTTCATTTATTTCAATTTAATCCGGAAAATTTCATTTTAGTCCCTAAATTTTTTTTAGTGACCGAAATTTTCCCTAAAATTAAACTTGTCTTAATTTTAATTAAATACCATAATTTCACTAATTTATCTTCTAATTGCACAATTCTAAGTCCAATTTAATAATTAATTCGTAATTAATAATTAACCTAATTTTTTTCTAATTATATATATTGTGTAATTAAAGGGTTTAAAATTATTCACTTACCAAATCACTCAACACTTTTGTCTTTCCCCTTATTTTTGGTTGGTTTGCTTCCCTCTCCTTGCTCTTCTATTGGCAGTAAATTCATGGCCAAAATCACCATAGATTAAGTTAAATTTTTGCTCAAATAATACTCACAATACTATAATTAACACTTAATTACTCTAATTATCAAATAAAACTAAATTTTTTCCAACTCACCAATTTAACCACTTTAAGAATTAGACTTTATTCACCTTCTTCCACCATCCATAGCAACCAAAGGTGAAGGAAAGCAAGATAAGACAATTTAATTTTAGATGAGGGTTAAGAAATTTTGTGAATTTGGCTTAGAAAACAAAGAACAAATGAAGAAGAAGATGATGATGATGAAACCACGAAATAAAAGGGAAAAGAAATGGTCTTTGACCGGCCAAAACAAGGAGATAAAAATCTCTTAAGCCACATTAATTATACACCCACTTTAGGACAAAAGAAATTAAGTCCTAAGTGGGTCAAATGCCATATGTCAACATTTAATTGGCCAATATATTTTTAGTTGTCAATTTTTGATAAAAACTATACCAAAAATTCCTAAAAATGTTAATTAGGCCATGCTTAAAATTTTAGATCAATCCGAGGTCGTTTCGATATCAAACCAACCCCGAATGTAAATTTTAATCAGTCCGAAAGCTGAATTTTCAAAGTCTTTAAAAATTTTATTTTATCATTTCAAAAATTCATATACATAATTTTTAGTCAATTGGTGCAATCGAAATAATTTTATGAAGTCCAGGAAATATTTATAAGCCAGTCAAAGTTCTCAGTCAACTATATCGGTCCAGTTATTTATTTTATTTTTCCCTTTTGGAGACCTATTTGACCTCAATTTTAGCCCAAATTATAACACCAGATTTGTTATGAATAATACTTTCCAATGGTGAAGAAAAAATTTTATGGGCCTGATGGGCCCCGGGTGGCACTATTCACCTCGGGAAGTACTATTCACGCAATCGGAGATTCTTGGGGTGTTACATAAAAATGATACAACGATCCCTAACAAAATGATTACCCATTTAACTTGATGTACGAAGTTTAATTTGAATTTCAAGTTAGAAAATGAAATTTGAAAGATTATTTATTCTACTTGATGACTCAAGCATGATTGAATAGCCGATTGATTATGCCTTTCGATCAAATTACGTGTTTATAATATTTGGAAAAAGTTAGATTTTTAACTTGTACCAATTAAGTTTGCTGAATGATTATGTTTTTCGATTAGATTACATGCTTATGTGATATCAAAAATCTAGAGACTTACAAATGTCTCTAACCATTCAGGAAGTATTTAACTTTATTCATTCATAATCCTTTTGCTCAATTATTCAATCATGTTATTATGGTATAGTGAAATAAAAAGAAACAATGGAATCGAAATAAAAACAACAAGACTTCATAAAAAATGGTTCATAAAATTACACCAAAATGTGTAATACAAAAAGAAAAATTCATATACATAGTACTAACTACTTTTCGCTTGATAGGTTATTGTGCCATAAGCATAGCAGGAGGGTTGGATGCCAAAAAAGTATCCTCGGATGATGATTCATCTCTAAATCGCAATCTCCAAGGATACGCATGGGCCTTAATGTTGGATTTGGTAGAAGCAAAGGGACCCTTAGCAACAGAAGCCATGGTGATGCCAATGGGATTTGCAGTAGGAGCAACAGCAGGGGTGATAAGACCCTTAGAGGATGCTTCATCCCAAGCGAATTCACCTGGGCCATACCTCAGCCTTTTGAGGCATTATACCTCAGAATATGACACTAGCATCCTCTTTTTGATGCGCCTCTCCTTTTTGATGGCTAGACATGCCTAATGCTACTGTTTAGCGGCCTCAACCAATTGCTTTGTCAGATTTATTATGCCAGCCATCGTAGCTGCAAAAAAAAAAAATAACAAAACAAACAAGATAAGTATTCCACACTACAATTTATATTAAATTCACATGCAATGCATGATAATCAGTTAGTAAGTCAGGTCTCTTATCATATTTTCTAATGATCCATCCAAGGTACTCAATAGCATAGCCAAATTATAAGGATCATTATTCCTTGTCACGATCATCATTAACTTGGTAATATCAACAACGTACAGGGTCTCATTGGCAGTGTTATCTTTTAAGGAGATCGCTATAACCAATCAGTTTAATGATACTTCAAATCCTTCTGGCATTCCGATCAGAAAAAACCTCTCCTTAAACCCTTTCATCAACGAAAGGATAGTGAAAAGCTTCCTCTTTGCCTTATTATTGAAGCAATACTTCATCCCATCCACTCGACTAGATATGTAAAACAATAAGTGAATAGAACTGAAGTCAGAATGACTACTTCAATCTTGCAGAGTATTTTGAAGCACACTATCATTCTTCAACCATTCGGATTCAACTAGTTAGGCACAATTTTGTATCCCCTGAGCACGCTGATCTCCAAAGCGCCAAGTAGGAACCTAAGCCCTGCATCTAAACTACACAAATGGCAGATAAACTACTCGTTATTATCCTTGCCAAATGGCCCTTCCATTATTGCCATGGATTTAAGGCACACCTTAACATACATATTTTTTAGTAAATGATACCTAGACTTTATTTCTGACATTTCACTTGGCTTCAATCTAGAGAATTTTCCCACAGTAGGCTTATCCCTATACTCCTCAATAAAACTGCTATATATAGATTGACCACTGCAGGAGACCATTTTTAGAGGAAGCGAAAAAATGAAATAGTTCCTAATTTCAAATAAAGATTGGGGATCCAAACTAGAAAATTCCTTAAAAGAGTCAGAAACAAGACAAATGCAAGTGCACTAAGAATCAGATGAAAGGGAAACACAGGACATGTAAGTAAAAATTACTTACTTGAGTAATTCCCTAAGAACCTCAAAAAAACTCTTGAAATTTGAAAGTCTGGAGTTAGAGAAGAAATTTTCGTAAAGTTTTGCTAAAGAAATCAATAAAAAGTAAAAAATGATATGGAAGTTACCTATTTATATAAAGAGACTCCTCGAGTACGCCAACCAATCAACCAACCAGATCTTGCCACGCGTTAAAAAGAAAAGTCATGCTGGTCCTCACATCGAAGCATCACTCTTAATGCATACGCCTGCCTTTAATCCAATGATAGCTATCCGAATAATGCCCGTCCGATCAGGTTAAAAGTTTTGAAATTTTTGCTCATCCGATTCTCAAACGATCGAACACCTTTGGAAGGGAGGATAAGTGATAATACTGGATTATCTTTGAGCCCAAGCAAGTCTCAGCCTAAAACTCAAAACTCATTTACAATGAAGTCTGGTGTGTGACAAACAGACACTGGAAGGCAACCACGAGCTATATATCTGAGCATATTGATGGAACCTTTAGTCTCATCAATCCATTAACATACTATAGAGCCCATACTCCCAACCTGTTCCATATCACGTCTTCACTCACCTACTCTGATACCTAAGTAGCCGTACTTTACGCACTCAAGTGTGCTCTCACACCTCTTATAAGTAGCCCAATGCATAGTGGCTCTAGTTATCAAAATTTTGAGACTTTCTCTCTAGATTTATCTCTCTCTAAGTCTCTAAATTAATCTTCGGAGTACTCATGTCCGATTTCATCGAGCAAATCTTTTTGCAGGCACTTATCAATCGATCGGATCATGCAGTCATTAATTAATTTCAAGATCATGAAAAATCGGACTTTATCAAATATTAAATATTGGAACTCTCGAATTTGAGTTTCAAAATTTAACAATAAATATTTAAAATCAATATTAAAATGTTTTCATGCTTGTTTATTTTCTATAAATGGTAATTTTTATTTCATATATATTCTGTAAATTCATATTATGAAATTAATGTTTACTTCTAATTATTCCTTAATAATAATAATAATAATAATAATAATAATAATAATAATAATAATTATTATTATTATTATTATTATTATTATTATTATTATTATTATTATTATTATTATTATTATACCCAACGTTATTAAAATGGGACCGGACCGGCTGGTTGAATCGCGAATCGATAGATCATCCGATTGATTTAACTACTTAAAATCGGATTGAACAGAAAAAATCAGAAAAAACCGGAAAACCAAATTTTTGACTAAAATGTGTAAAAAATCATAATTTTTTGTATATTTTCACACACACACGCATATATATATATATATATATATATATATATATATATATATATATATATATATATATATATATATATATATATATATATATATATATATATATATTTTTATTATTTATTTATTTAAAAAATTAGTATTTTAAATTTTAAAGATGTCTTTTAATAATTTAATATACTTATTATTTATTTTGGTTCATTGTAATCAAATATAATTATATTCATATATGCAAAGTCAATGTTCTCTATGTTTGCTTCATTAGTACTCCATCTAAACAATAAATTTTTTCATGATATGATTATATTTTTATGTTTCTAACATATGATATTCAAAAATTCAAAGTTAATCACTTGTGGTAATAAAATTAAAATTATGTTTTGTAACTTATTATTAGAATATTTGTGATATATATTTAATGTTTGATGATTTTTTTTAATTTTTATATAGTAGTATTTATAAATTATATTAATTAATAATATTTTAAAAATAAAAAAATCGGTTAAATATGATCGAACCACAAACCTCTAGCCTTGTCAGTTATTTATCCTGTCCGATTTTGGTTGAATTTCTTAAAAGCTCCTTTTATCCGCAAGTTCACTCGTATTTGCCCTAAATATAAAATGACTCCATCCAAGACAACTTGAATTCATCCAACAGAATCTGTTTAATTAATTTCTAACTCTACTTTCTAGTAAATGCTAATATCCTAATACTATAATTGAGCAAAAATAAAATATTGGCATTTGGGATTGTCTTTGTCTGCTTGTGTGTGTGTGTGTATATATATATATATATTGGGAGTAATTCGGTGATTCATTCATCATGCTGTACGCAATATGTATGAATAGTTGGATGAAATATTAAAAACCAAAAAAAATGGACCCAATAATTTATGCAGATTGCATATGTATATATGTCCATTGTAGCAAATGAGCGAATGAATACTCCTGTACGAAAGATCTAAATATTCTTTTAGAATAATTTAAAAAGTGAAATGAAATATGTTTTGTTATAATTATGTTAAAAGCCTTAATAATAATAATAATAATAATAATAATAATAATTTGTGATATTATGTAATAGACCTGGCAAACGGATCGAGTCAGACGGATTTGAGTCGATTCTTTTTGGGTTCGAATTTTTTTAGTCACTTTCATATCGAATCATTTATTTTTTGGATAAATTCAGTAGTCTTATGTCACAATTGAAAATAAAAAAAATTGAATTGAATTAAAAATAAATCTTATATATTCAGCTCGATTTTAAAATAAAAATTCAATTATGTTGATTTAATTTTTAATATTTAAAAATTATTAAAAATAAATCAATCGAATTATTGGTAAAATTACAAATAAAGAAAATAAAGATAAAACGAGTTAAACAGCGAAAGAGAAAAGGGAATAAAAAGTTGGCTATATATATATATATCGTAAGACAAAAAGAGTAGCCAAAAAAAGCAGAAGTATATAGTAAGACAAAAAGAGTAGCCAAAAAAAACAAAAGTGGATAGTTTAAAAATTTGAAATACTGGTAATGCTTACCTTTAGCCATCTTCTTCTTTCTCTCTCTCTCTTTTTTTTTCTAAGATACCCAAAGCTAACTTATTGCTTGGGCTGTCCTAATTGTAGGTGATTATTAATGGATTAATCAATCTATGAAAAAAAATTAATTAATTCATTAATATTAATTTTTAAAAATTATTAATCAGTTTATTATATTCGGTTAATCAATTCATCGATTTCTATTTTTTAATTTGATTAATCAATATTTTATGGTTAAACATTAAAATTTATAAAAAAAAATTAGAAAAAATTCAATTAAATTTCAAATGTAGTAATTTAATATAAAAATTACGAAAGAAACATAATTTATTAGCCAAAATTTATATTATATAAATTAATAGCTAATATTATAAAATAGATTTGATATTTATTAAACATTAATATATTAAATTCTAAATCAAATAAAATTTTAGATAATATCAAATGTTATAACATAAACTCTAAAATATAAAAAAATGTAATTAAATGCAATTGGGTAAAATACAAAAACAAATATATGATAAAAAATAATATATATAAAAGTTAATCGGATAATATATATAAATGTTACTATATAATTAAAGAGAATGATATAATATAAATTTAGTTTAAAGTATTATATAAATTTTATAAAAAAATATAAAAAATTAAGGTATAAAAATAAAAATATATTTTAAAGTATTATTTTGTGTGAATTTTAGAGAGAAATAGAAATAAATTGAAGATATATATATATATATATATATATATATATATATATATATATATATATATATATATATATATATATATATATATATATATATATATATATATATATAGTTAACTATATAATAACGGTTAACCGGTATCTAAAAACCTAAATCATAACCGAGTCAATCGAATCGATTAATCATAAAAATCAATTTCGCTTCGGATCAATTTTTACGATTAATCATAATTTTGAATTTTTTTGCCTACCCCTAGTCCTAACATCATGTAAAAAAACTCGTTTCGTGGATTTAAATATAATAAAATGGGTGGTTAGGATAATTTAAAAAATAAAAAAAAATCAAAAACAGAAAAAGACATTTATTAATATCGACTATGTGAACAAATTTATAAATTAAATTATTTAAAATAAAAAATAACATATAAAATAAATGATTTTAAAATGGTTACTAATTTTATGTGACAATAAATTATTAATTTAATTTATAAAAAAAATT
This sequence comes from Excoecaria agallocha, assembly GCA_037975025.1. Classification (NCBI taxonomy): domain Eukaryota; kingdom Viridiplantae; phylum Streptophyta; class Magnoliopsida; order Malpighiales; family Euphorbiaceae; genus Excoecaria; species Excoecaria agallocha. The sequence continues at coordinate 396,963 of JBBPFJ010000118.1, forward strand.
ATAAATCGAGCGGAGGAAAAAAAAAATCAAATGGATTATCATATTTTATTGATAGATTGATGAAGCAGGGAAATTGACCCTAAAACCTAAAGGTCCACTGTGGCATCACAGGGGCACCAGTTGACAATCAATTTCAAAACCAAAAAATTATTATATTTTTATCATCTCTAACAAAAAAAATTAAATTAGTGACTTAGTCAGTGACAGCCTAATGGTAGAGTTAGTGACAGCCTAATGGTAGAGAAGGGTCTTATTTATAAATGGATATAATTTTTAAATTTAAATTTTTAAGACGTTTTATAAAATCTATTTTTTCAAAATTTCCAATTAAACATCAATTCATGAAGAACCATTTTCATTGAATCACAACGTATATGTGTACCTTTTTTTTATAGTATGTCTCTTCCATTTTCTTTCACAAAGAATAATGGCCTTCTTATTTTCTATATATGTTTTTAATTATTATAACAATATTATAAATTAATATATTAATATAAAATTCATCATGGCTGTATATATTCTTGTTTGTTTTTTTATCAATGAAAATATATTTTTTGCCTCCTATGGCATTTTAAGAAACTATATATTGTAAATTATACCTAGATTACTTATTAATTATATGGATATAAAGAGTTGACTTTAATAAATAAAAAATTTTATTGTTGTTGCAAAATAAATGAAGCAATTATGAATTCAATTTATTCAAGATTATATGTAGGGATGAGCCAAAAAAACCAAAATTTTGGTTAACCAAAAAATTGATAAGAAATCAAACCGATTTTTAGGTTAACCGAACTGAAATTTTAGATTTATAATTTTACTTTAAAAACCGACAGTTAACCGATCTGAAACCGAAACCATATATATATATATATATATATATATATATATATATATATATATATATATATATATATGAATTATATTTTAAATTTTATACTTATATTTTTCAATATTTATGTAATTTATAAATATTATGATATATAGTTTTGTAAAATATTATTAATATATATATTTTTAGTAAGTAAAAATTAAAATTATGTGCATAATTAGTGCTCTATTGTTAGTTTTATATTGAATATATTTAATTTTATAATAAGTTATGAAAATTTTATTTTTATTTTGATTATTTTAATGGATATTGTATTTAATTTGTATTTTTCATTTCTAAAGCATTTTTAACTATTAAAAATAATATTACAAATTATATAATTTATTAAATTTATATATTAAAATTTTTTAGTGGTTAACCGATAAATCAATCCAAAAAATCGAGTTAAAAATCGAAATCAATATAACGGTTAACTGATGTTAATGAACTGGTTTAAAAAAATTATGAATTAATGGATCGGTTAATCGATCTATGCTCATCCCTAATTATATGTGCTTATTACATATTTCTACTATATATATAATCACAAGATAATCCCTTAATTTCAGTCAATTGTCGCTTTTTTTCCATGCATATTAAGATAATCACTAATTTTTTTTCAATTTATTAAAATTATTTCAAAAATACTGTGATATATATATATATATATATATATATATATATATATATATATATATATATATATATATATATATATATATATATATATATATATATATATATATATATTAAATGAAGATAGGGAAAATGTGAAAAAAATTAATGAAGATATTAACGTAGTGCTATACCAATAAAAGGATAAAATTGAAATATATATGATAAATATTCTTTTGATTTTAATTTTTTTTGTGATCTTTTAATATCAAGTTCGACTTTTTTAAATTTATAAAATTGATTAATTTAGAGTTATTCATATAATTGAAGGTGTTACTTCTAACGGCATACGATATATATTTACAGAAATAAAAATTAAATATAAATCCTTACCTTATAATTTGAAATTTTTATTATTTATTTATTATTATCTTTTTTTTTATCACCGAATCAACATTTATCACTTGCCTTTTAGTTACATGTCTTGTTGCAAAAATTTATTGATTAAATCGGTTCATTCTGACGCAGCCAAGTCAACTTCCTCCAAATCACGGAATCAGATAGTTAAATTAAATATTCTCTTAATTAGGACTTCATCCTCATAATATATAGTTTTATTTTCTCTTTATATTCATCCTAATTTTATAGTCCCAATTTTTTAAATTAGAATTAATTTATTAAATATCTAATAGATGCTTCTTAAATTGTATCTTAAAAATTGTAATCAATATATATAAATTACTATTTTTATTTTTTACTTTACTAACGTAGGCCTCTATTAGTATAAATGCACGTTAGAAAAAAGAAATTAAGAATAATGGAGAGTTATTTTTTACCTTGAATGTGATTTAAGGTAAAATTAAAGGTGAGCATGTACTGATTAATCGGTCTATTAATAATTTTATTAATCCATTCCATTAATTTCGGTTAACCGCTATATCAATTTCAATTTTTTGATTTAATTTATCGGTTAACCACTAAAAATTTTTAATATATAAATTTAATAAATTATACAATTTGTAATAATTTTTTAATAGTTAAAAATGCTTTAGAAATGAAAAAATACAAATTAAATATAATATCCATTAGAAGAATCAAAATAAAAATAAAATTTTCATAATTAATATAAGAATTAAATATTTTCAATATAAAACTATTATAAACGTATAATAATAATAATAATAATAATAATAATAATAATAATAATAATAATAAAAGACAAATTTAATATTTATTTACTAAAAATATTTATTTTAATAATATTTTAAAAAAATATATATCATAATATTTATAAATTACATAAATATTAAAAAAATATAAGTATAAAATTTAAAATATAATTTATAAAATATATATAGATCGGTTTCAGATTGGTTCGGTTAACCACCAATTTTTAAAAGTAAAATCATAAACCTAAATTTTTGGATTGACTAACCTGAAAATCGATTTGATTTCAAATTAATTTTTCGGTTTACCAAAATTTCGGTTTTTTTGCTCACTCCTAGGTAAAATAATTCTTAAAATGAAATTCAAATCTGATATGATCGTAGTCATGCTGATTCTTGAATTAAAATATCCAATATATATATATATATACTTAATTTTAGCTACTAGATAAATTTTCTAGAAGTTCATAAATAATTAGGAATTTAATAAAGTTAAGCGACTTCTAAATATATAATTAATAATGATACAAAAAATTAAAATAAAAATTCCATGTGCTGCGCATGTTCATTTATATTTTTTTTTGGTATAATGTTATTGACACGTAAATCTCTTGGCCAATAAATATCTTGAGCGTGTAGCTCCTTAAGTCTTACTTACATTATTATTATTATTATTATTAAGATTCCAATGATCAGTTAATCACATCATTAAGTCAAAAATAATTTTTTAAATCTAAGTGTAAGACTTTATATTATTTTTTTAATATAAGTGTTAGACTAAACATGAAATAAATATAATTATAAAACAACAAACATATATTCATATATATTTTATTGTATTCTAATTAAAGAAGTGGCTGCCGGTTTCCATAGCTTCAGAATGGAAGCAAGAGAAATAATAGCGGTTAGGACTTATTTTTCATACGCTCTAAAATTATGTAATTATAACTAATTGCATACATAGTTCTTTTTAATTATTATTATCATCATCTTTATCACATGATGAGGTCTGATACTGTTATTAGGAAAAAAAAAACCCTGCAATTAGGGCATACAATTACATATAAATCTGTTAAAATTTGATCCAAACCGGAAACTTGATCCGTATGATTTGCATTTTTTGGTTTGATTAGATCCAGCTTCATCTTGCTCATTTGACCCACCAATGACTTGACCGATCGATTTGGGTCATATTTATATTTTTATAATTTTAACTTTTTATATAATGTAAATATTAAAATAGTTTTTTTATAGTTTATATCCGCTTATTTTTTTAAATAAATAATTTAAAAAATAAAAAGTATTAATATAAAACTTAATTCATTTATAATATAACCGATTTAAAGTTGGCATGTTCGGATCATTATCTAACTTAATTCAATTAGTTTATAATTCGACCCAATTATATTTATATCTAGTTCCATTTTTATCCTATCCATTTTGAACCGTTCAGTTAACCAAATGGACCTTGAAATTATCCTTCTAGAATGCGAGGTCGATCGGTATTCGATCATCAAAATACTAGCCGAATAAATAATTAACAAGTTGTCTAATGATATTCATAGATAACGAGTACTCAAAGAATCAAATATATATTATTGTTTTCAAACTCCATTTAATATTTAACACGAATTATCTTCATTTTACTTCGATTGTCACTTTCATAATATTCTTCGAGATTTTTTTTAATTTGATATTAATTTTATAAATATATAGAATTTTAGGATAACGGTAAAAGAAATTAGAAAAATAAGGTGTTAAAAATGGTAAAGTTATTTGTCATTTTCTGTCACCGTGGACTTCACCTAAAATGTGTATATTGTATAAAAATCGGCACCAAAATCTTCCGTTGATGCTGCAGTGAGATCCATGTAGTTGGAAAACGGCACACTATGGTGCCGTTTTTTGAATTCAAAAGATAAAAAGATGGGACTGACGTCTGTGAAAAACATATATTATCACTATAACTTGTGGCTTACGTCAAAACTATTACGTGCAGTCAAATTTTTTTTTCTTTTTCTTTTTATTGTACCATTTGGCCCTTCTGTTCTCGATATCTTTTTTTATTGTTGTCCCATTTAGCCAGGAAATATAGGAAAAGTGATGTAAGAAAAATGAATTATTTGTTACTGTTTATTGGATTATTTCATTGTTCTTATACCACGATTTGCAGGAAATTGCTTCTCACTTTTTGTTGATCACAAAAAGAGAGAAAAGATGAATGAATTCTGTATTTAGTTTGTGTGTGTGCCTGAGGATTATTGCAGGATTATTATAATTCCCTTTAAGCATATATTTAGGGGGAGTTGTATAGGTTGTTTTGCCATCATAAAAAAGGGAAGAATGTTGGCTCAATATCCATATTGTATTTTGATGATAAGCAAAACAAATCTAATATTTTGGACATTTTAAAGTTATTTGTGTAGGTCCATAAACAAACAAGATGCTACATGCTCTATAAAAGAAACAGATCAAGATTGGAAAGTGCTCTATTTAGTTCATCAGAACATAATCAGATCTATATATTTGAGTAAATCAGATATGAAGATTGTGATTCTTTAGGAATTTGTTGTACAATCATTTCTGAGAATTCACACACTCACATTCATATATTCATCATTATTTAAAGGTGATTTCTTTCCTATAAACAAAAATAGTTTTAAAGATTTTCTTTGAAATAAGGAAAGAAAATATTTTCAATTATCTAATGATTTTTTATGACAATATCTTTTCTAGAGTCAATTTCACACACGGTAATTGGACTTACGACTTATCGGCAAAAAATAACTGACTTATTTTTTCGTGACTTAAAAGTTACTGAACTTATCACATTTTTACATAAAAGTCATTTTGACTTATTTTTCGATGATATTTTTGCCGGAATAATGATATGGTTTGCCACATCATACGCCTGACACACGTGGAGTTGAACTTATTGACACGTCACCAGCCACGTCACCAAAGGAGTCCACGTCAGCCTACCACATCAAAATATCCCACAAAATTGAAATAAACAAATAGAAAAATACCATATGTCAAGCTGGGTCGGATCACGCATAGAGCACCAACTAAGTTCACTTCACTAGGGTCAAAGACAAGGAGTGATAACACTTGTCACATGCCATGACAACTTGGCCAAGTGTGGAGCCCCCCAAACATATAAACCCATATCCCTCCCTTTAGATATCCGATGTGGGATATGGGAAAACAATGACATCTATAGTTTTTTTTTTGGTTCTTATAAGCTTTAATCCAATCAACTAAGCATACTTTTCACTTATCAAATCATTATTTTTATTTAGTTTGAACATGAATTTCCACTTATTGAATATCCCACATTGATTTGGGTGAAAAGAATCAAATAAAAAGAATTAATTATGTATTATATATTCTTATGAATTGGTGGGGATTACTTAATAAAGTGGTTAATCCAATCAACTAAGCATACTTTTAATTCACTCATCAAATCATTTCTTTTATTTAGTTTGAAAATGACTTTTCACTTATTGAATATCCCACATTGATTTGGATGAAAAGAATCCAATTAAAAAAATTAATTATGTATTATATACTTTTATGAATTAGTGGAGATTACTTAACAAAGTGGAGGTAAAACAATAGAGGCCATTGTTTTCCCATATCCCACATGGGATATCTAAAGGGAGGGATATGGATTTATATATCTGGGGGCTCCACACTTAGCCAAGTTGTCATGGCAAGTGACATGTGTTATCACTCCTTATCTTGACCCAACTCCAACGAAGTGGATTGAGTTGGAGCTCCATGTGTGATCTGACCCGGCTTGACATGTGGCATTTCCTATTCGTTTATTTTAATTTTTTGGGGCATGCTGATGTGGCATGCTAATGTGGACTCCTTTGGTGATGTGGCTGGTGACATATCAATAAGTTCAGCTCCACATGTGTCAGACATATGATGTGGTGGGCCATGTCATCATTCCGACAAGAATTATCGTCGAAAATCGATCAAAATAATTTTTATGCAAAAATGTGATAAGTTCAGTGACTTTTAAGTCACGAAAAATAAGTCAGTTATTTTCGGACGATAAGTCGTAAGTCTAGTGATCATGGGTGAAATTGACCCATCTTTTCTGGAAAAAGATTCCTGGTTGTTTACTTGAAATTAAGGAAAACTTAAAATTAGTCTTTTATCAAGGAAACGCTTTTCTTTTTCAAATTATTTTTACACTTAACAACTACATTATTTTTCCTATATATAGTGTTGTTTTTTAAAGTGAGAAACATGAGTGAAACACTTTAGTTTTTTAACATCATCTTGCTGTAAGTTTCACTTCATCATGGGCATCACTTACATATTTTCAAGATGGTTATAGTTTTAATTGTAATCATTCTATAGTGAGGTCTATTTTTCATGTGAGATAATTTGGGTTAGGTTGCTAGGGCCATGGAAAAGAAGCTAGCAAGTGTTCAGATTATTTTACTTGAAAAAAATAACCAAGTGTTTGATCCTTTTACTTGGGAGAAAAAGGATTAAGGGTTTTTGAATTTTTTACTTGGGAGAAAAACTTGGATAGCTATCATTATAATAAACTTTTGATTCTTGCTCATAAAGAGAGTTACCTAGAAGAGAAAATTATTAAGACAAGTTGTCTTAAGGAGAGGATGTAGGCTTATGCCGAACCTCTACAAATCATTGTGTACATCTCTCTCTTTATTTTTATGCCTTATTGTTTATATTATGTTCATTGTTTAAGTTAATTTTGGTTGCACATCAAAACATAATTTTGTTAAATAAAAATTACATCAAGTATGTATTGGTCATTCACTAAAATTCAGATATGAGATCTTGATCATGTTAATAAGGTTGATTTAGAATATATTGAGGTGTTTTCATCTTCACATTTTTATAAAATCAATATATGTATGTTTAATTTATTTTAATTTGCTCTGCCTAGGGGTCGGTTAACTGAAAAACCGATTCAATTTTTAGGTTAACCGAATCAAAATTTTAGATTTATGATTTTTACTTTAAAAATCGGTGGTTAACCAATTCAAAAACGAAATGATATATATATATATATATTATGAATTATATTTTAAATTTTACATTTATGTTTTTCAATTTTTGTGTAATTTATAAATATTATGATATATAATTTTGTAAAATATATATTTTGAGTAAATAAATATTAAAATTATATGCATAATTAGCGTTCTGTTGTTAGTTTTATATTAAATATTTTTAATTTTTATAATTAATTATGAAAATTTTATTTTTTATTTTGATTATTTTAATGGATATTGTATTTAATTAGTATTTTTTCATTTTTAAAAAATTTTTAACTATTAAAAATAATATTATAAATTGTATAATTTATTAAATATATATATTAAAATTTTTTAGTGGTTAACCGATAAATCGATCCGAAAAATCGAATTAAAAATCGAAACCGATATAGCGGTTAACCGATAGTAATTGACTGGTTTAAAAAAATTGTTAATGGACCGGTTAACCGGTTCATGTTCATCTCTAGCTCTGCCAGCATGAAAATAATTTTTATCCTCTATTCACCCCCTCTAGAGTATATTTGGGACTCATATATATATATACATATATGTGTGTGTGATATTGCAAAGTAATTTTCGCCTAAACCGAATTTATGAAAATTTATAGGCTAAATCAATAAAAAATTGACACATAAGATAAATTGGTAAAATCATAAAGAGTTATAGTTAGCATGTATAGGTGGTATTTCATCATTAATTTGGTTTATTAGAAATTGATGTACCAAATTTAGACAAGAACTAACGGCAGGACCGCGCGAAGATTTTATTAATTAATATTTTAATTATAAAACATAATTCTTTTAATATTTTTTTCACTTAATTATTAACTTAAATAATAATTTATGCAGTATTTTTTATTATTTAGAAAAGTTATAATTTGTAAAAGTATATTGCTTTGATAGGAAATGTAAGATTTTAAAGATTCGATCTAATAAATGTCTATAGAAAAAGCAAAAAAATAATTTGTAATGAAGTGTATATTTGTATATGGTACGAGTTTGAAGATATTGAAGTGTAAAGATGAGATTGATGGAAATGGGAGAAAAAGAAAATGATATATTTGACTTTGTATTAAGTGGAAGAATTGCAAAATATTTTAACATATAATTTTTTTATTTTGAACTATTTTTAGCAGTAGATTTAATGTGCTAAAACCTTTTATAAGATAGAGTGCAATGGACTGTTTTACAAGTTTTTAATCAATGAATTACTACAATTTTTTATAGCATTATATAAAGATAGTCTTATAGAATTTTAATTTTCTAATATATATATATATATATATATATATATAATACGATTGAATGATAATAATAATTTAGTTTAATTGACGTTTTCAATTTAATGTATTTTAGATAGCAATTGTACTGTGATAATTTGCAACCAAATTTTACTCAAATCCTAAAATTCTCTTTCTAACTAATATGAGACCAATTAATAATAGCTATTAATGAGAATGATAATATTGCAATCAAAATTATATTATCTAAAATTATATAAAATTCTATCTTTATCTAATACCCTGAAATTTTATTTTTAACTAATAAAAATTAATAAATAATTAGAAATTAAAAAATAATTATTTTAATCTATGAAAGAGAGAGGTAGGCCATGCAATTCTCGGCATATTTTTTTAAATTATTTTTTGCATTATTTTTACTTCCAAATTTTCTAAGATATTTAAACATTTTTTATTTGTGATTTTCTAAGAAGTAATGGATCCAAAATAAATTTAATATATAAATTTGCATCTAAAATTGGTTGCATTCCATATGACTATTCCAGCAAATTTAATGGTATATATAGAATGAAACAATATAAAATAAACACTATTACTACTGTATTCATTAACATAATAAATGATTAAAATGTTTATTAACATTAGAAAAAATGCCAAGGCGTAAAATTAATATGACAAAAAAAAAAGGCAGAGAAAGTAATTGAAGAAAAAATAAAAAGGATGTGTTGCATACCATAGAGACAATTAGGTGAATTTTCATGTAAGAAATAAAAAAAAGAAATTGAAGAAATTGAAGAAAAGAGAAGAGAAAAGAAATTCTATCTATCTGTCTCGGGTGCCCTGAAATTTGCAGGATCAACAATGTATATCTTTTATCTATGAACGGAATTATGATGGTAGGGTCAAATAGAGATTTATCTATCTTTTATCAACTTGGAAGAGCTACAGGGGCTAGAAAACAATGTACACTAGATGCATATGAATTGGAGCAAACCAATATTTATATTTTGAAGAATTGTGGTAAAGTTCTATCCTTTATCGAGTATGTATCTCCAATAAATTATTTCTATCTATTTCATAATTATTTTTTTTTTCACTTCAAGTGGCACATTTTTATACTTCAATTTTATAAAGGGACTTGTCAAAAATTCAATTTCATATCTCTCATCAGATATTTATGATTCAAAATGAAATAAGCAGTTCATTAGTTCTTTAAAAAAAAGGTAAGTTTTTTTATTAAACATAGTTTGCCTCTTCTTCGTATCTTCATAGTTATTGCTAATATATATAACATGATTTTGGCAATCAATAGAATTGCATAGCCAACATGATAAGATGATGGCTGATTTATTATCAAACGTGGCTCCACACGATACCTGTCAAGTTTTAATGGCTACATAGTTAATGGTTATAGGTTTCATGTGCAAGATTATGATAAAGGTTTGAGCGCACAAAATTGTGGAGTGGTTGTTGTTGGAGAGGCAAGTAAAGAGAATAGGAATATTGATTATTATGGAGAACGACTGATGTGTTTGACCAATGTTGATTAATAGGAATATTGATTATTATGGAGAACGACTGATGGAGATCCTTGAATTACAATTTCTTAGGGGAAGAAGAGTAAATGTGTTTCAATGTAATTGATTTGATGTGTATGACCAAGAAAAAGGGATAAAAATAGATGAATATGACTTCATAAGTGTTAACCGCCAATGAATTTTGAAAACGAACAAACATTTTGTCTTGGTCAATCAAGCATCACAAATATTTTATGCCAATGATCATTCCTATAAAGGTTGGCATATTGTGTGAAAGGTTATACCTTGTGATTTCTTTGATATTTTATAAAAAAAATCGAAAAGGATTCGGAGGAGTTTGATAATTCAACACAAAATAGATCAAGATTGGATTTTGTCATATCCTTCTTATCATTATGATTTTATATATGCGTATTGCAACTAATTGAACTTTACATGACTGTGTGTATATCGTAATTAATTGAACTTTTTGTGATTTTGTGTGTATATTGCAACTAATTGAACTTGAACTTTATATGATGATGTGTTAAACCGGACGAGTTGTCCATATTGGATTTTTTTTCTTTTTATTAGATTTGACATGAATTCATCAAAGTTTCAAAAAACTGAAATGAAAACAAAATCAAAAGTGCGCAAACAAACATTTATTCCATCGGATCCTTTAGATAGGGAATAGGGACAAAGCTTAAAACTTTTCACCTTTTCAAGAGCTATTGAACAATAAATTGGAATTGTAACAAGTAAAAATTACCATACAACAGGTTCTAATCAAGATGAGCTACCACTTGTACCTTTTGGATTCTAGTGGATTAAAGATGATAATTCTTCTCCTCAAGTGAATGAAAAGATGCAAGACAGTAAAATAAGTATTTTATTGAATCAAAGTTAAAATTTATTTTTATCATTAATTGATGAATTTGTAAATTTGACTTAATATATTTTTTATAGGTCCACTAGAACTCAAAGTTAGGTCCAGCAAAACTTAAGGGGAGAAAAAGGTTCATGGAAGGAACACGTGTAAAAAAGTTGCAGAACTCAAGGCTGAAGAAAAATTAAAAGTCATTTTTTTAATAATCTAGTTGTTAGGGAGCATTATAAAGATTTTTCAAGGAATTTGGATATAATAGTTTGTGATCTTAACTCTTTGAAAGTACATTGTGGCGAGAAATATATTGCCCTAAAAATTTCGGTTATGTGAATAGTATCTTTAGAAATTTTAATAGCATATATATTGAGATTATCAGTATTCCGGTTAGTCTAATCGATTAAAAGGCATATTTGACTTGGTAGAAAAAAATTTAACTTAATTGATTAAAATTTATATTGGTTAATGGATTAAAGATTTGGATTTAGTCAAGATTATTAAGTTAAACAAAATGATAATAATAAAAATTATATATATGTAGTTTCATGCAAGACTTCACATAAGGTTTTATCTAGGTATATTGTGGGCTTAAACCCAAGGAAATCGGGAAGCCCAACCCTTCTCAAATCTGTGAGTTGTTGGAGAAAATAAGAGGAAAAACGGATAAAGAGCGAAAAAAAGAGGGAGAGGATCAGGGGAAAAAGGGAGAGGGAGATCAGCATTGGTGACAACCAACATCGAGGCTCACGATGATTGCAATGCTGACTAGCTTAGATGATTCCACCTCCCTCCCCGGTGCTATTCTGCTTCATTTTTAGGAGAGAGAACTAAAGTTGTTTGCTCCATTTCTACCAACTCCGATGGTTTTGGATGACATGCAAGGCAATAGATGACTCCTAATGGGAGGTGAGCCTTTTGATGCAGCTCCACCCTCCTCAGTCACCGACGATGGAAAAATCAAAGAACGGGGAGTCCTTCAAGCACGTGACCACCAGCAACGGAGACCTGAAAGCTCGAGCTTCACTTCTGTAGCAGTAGTATCTCTACTGGAGCTTTATCGAGGCTCCGATGGTTGACAAAGGGGACCAAAATGCTAGAAAAACTGTAAGTGGCTACCATATTTCCTTTTTCAAGTAATTTTCTTATAAATTAAAATTGTAGGGTTTTTTTTATAAAATCCAAACCAAATAATAATAATGCGATCATGAATTTATGGCTTGTAAATGCATGCTTGTTAAGATAATATATTTATGAGTTATATTCTAACCTATAACTACAATTACTAGTACAGATGAAAATTCAGTTGAGTATTTAATTAAATACAATCCATATTGTAAATGAAAGAAAACCTACATGTGTGGAGTGAGTGCAGTGCCAGGTATCGGTCACTCACGATTTGGTGTAAAAAGAGCAGTATCAGGTTTCGATCTCTTTTTACACTTGGTTAGAATGCAGTGTCAAATTTCGACCACCCTAATCCAAAATACTTTTCAAATGTGATCTAAAATGTAAAATTGATGAGAAATTGCAAATTTATACTAATGAGAGAAGTGCTTGATTATGGTCACTCATAATTTGGTGTAAAAAGAGCAATGTCAGATTTCAACCTCTTTTTACACCTGATTGGAGTGCAGTGTTAGGTTTCGACCACTCCAATCCAAATGAATATAAGGCTGGAGTGCAGTGTCAGGTTTCAATCACTCCAATCCAAAAAATTTTTCAAATGTGATCTAAAATGTAAAATTAATGAGAAACTGTAAATTTATACAAATGAGAGCAGTGCTAGGTTGTGGCCCTTCATAATTTGGTGTAAAAATAACAGTATCGGGTTTTATCCTCTTTTTACACTTGTTTAAAGTGCAGTGTCAGGTTTCGATCACTCCAATCCATATGAATGTAAAGTTGGAGTGGAATGTCAGGTTTTGACCACTCCGATCCAAATAAACATAAGGTTGAAGTGCAGTGTCAGGTTTCGACCACTTCAATCCAAATAGTTCTATGGGACCTTAGTCCTATGCATGCAATTCGATGAATTCCATCAAATTAATTTGTGCAGTAAATGTTATATTTGAATAAAAAAGATAATAGTAAATGATCTTGCAAATTAATGAGTAATGTATGTGTATATATTTTGGTAACTTAATTATAGCATACTATATGACATTAAATGATTCATGTGATGTTAGTAGGAATTAAAATGCTATTATGTATACATATTAAGTTACTTACTAATTAAATGAGACTAGACAAATAGATAATAAGTTGCTTATTGACTGTAAAATATATTATTAAAATTGTATACCTATACTTGTTAAATAGAGGTTTGAATATATCATAGCAAATGTTACTTTATTATATGCTGTGTGTATGCATGATGTCATAGGGATTAGTGACCTTTGTATGATTTTTTTTATGATTCTTTATATTTACATATGTGTTTGCATTTTATATGTATACTATATAGTTTATCACCAGAAATTAAATTTGGTATATCTTTCATGTGCTAACAACTATAAGGTTATGGTTAAGAGGTTTTTTTTAATATACTTAGTATGACAGGTAGAAAATTTTAATTGATTGATTGATTGATTGGAAATAGGGAATGGATAGATTCTTGTATATGGATTTTGTATTTGTATTGGATGGGAGGTCAGGGTCAATATCGAAGTCTTTTTATATTTCTTCCACATAAGGTTTTGGAGTCATCTAAGGGAAACGCTGCTGAATTTTCTTTTAGAAAATTTATAATAACCATTGATAGTGAATAATTTATTGGAAAGGATTTTTTTTAAAGATAGTTTACATATTTATTGATCATAGAATTGGGTGACATTTATTATCCAGCTTGTTTATCAAGTAAAAATATAGGGTGTTATATCCCGCATCCTGTTCGAGAATTTTCACCAATCACTAGTAGGGACAAAATGATAAATATATAAGGAAATAGGAACTAAATGATAAATCATGCATAAGAAAATGCCATAAAGTATATTTGAGTGATGAGTATGTGATTATGTTATGATGATGAGATGGATGATTTTAGAAGTGCTATAAATATTAATGGAGTATTAGAGATGAAGGTTACCTATTAGGAGTGTTGATTTGACAATTTACAGATTTAGGTAGCACGATTTACAAGCTGTTATGTTATCGAAATTTATACCTAATGAATAGTAACCTTATGACATCTTTAGTGATAATATATGGTGTGCAAATCATGAACGAATAAAGGGTGTTACAAGAAATTACAAAATAAAAGATACAACATATGTGGCAAGCTGTTATTGTAAAAATTTATAACATTATCTTTTTAATTTTCATTAGCTTTACTTATGCAAATTACTCTGTGTGTTCAAGTAATGCTAATTGTTTTTTATAATAAAAAATTTACGATATATTTGAGAGTTATGACATAATTAAGCATTGTGAGCTTGTTGTGAAACATATAAGAGAATTATCAATCAATTGGAGAGGATGGATGCATTTGAACAATGTGAAGTTCAAGCCATTTCACAAGGTTATGAAAAATGTGTTAGAAGGGGTGGACAAAAATGATTGAAAATGGTTGGTCAATTAAATAACACTTTTTTACTTAAAAATTTCAAGTATGACTTGATTAATATTTTAGGTATATTCTTATTTTGCTTGTTAAATCATAAATTTACATGTCAAGTTGTTAATGTGGGAAACAAGCAAAAGAAACTTTATTAATAGTTCTAAGTTGAGTATGCCTAATCATACATACATTAAGCCTTTTAAAGAGATTATGTATGAATAAGTGTTTTATCCTTCTTAAACATTATTGGAGAATTTACTACAATTGAAAAAAAGGCTTATTTGACATATTTATACTTATTATGAAGGTTGGCAAAGATGGTAACCCACTAAACTTGGCTACCATGTTCTCTGAGACCCGCAAGAAGGACGGCAAACTTGTTGAAACTATCACCAATGAAAGATGCATGTATGATTGATTTGATTTCCATTATACTATCTTTTATTTGAAATGTTGATACATTTTAAATTCTCATTCTATTATAAACTCAAAACCAAAAATTAGTGTAATCAGAACCTTTTTTTTCTACCAAAGAGGTAGCAAAAAAAGCCTTTGGAACTCAAATGTAGCTAGATTTGGAGGTGGTGTAAGTGCAACGAAGTTGAAAAGGCCTAGTTCATCAAAAGAGGCATTGATATCTAAATTAAAGAAAATTGAAGAAAAAAATCGAAGAAGAAACCAAGAAATAAAAAGAAAAATCAATGATTTTATTGATAGTAAATTGGCATGACTCGAAGCTAGCTACAATCTTGTCGACGATTTATGCCAATCCTACATCACAATCTTCAAGTGAACTCCGCAACAGTATAAAGCATTTAATAGGTAAGTAGGCAATCCATAATATAGCAAAAGAAAACAAATTCTATAATTTTTTTTTTACTATATGACAACATATGGTCCTATATAATCTTTAATATAGTTTCTTGTTTCATGATTGTGATTGTGCTTTACAAGTACTTTTTGCATTTTGTCTTTCTATATAGTTTTTAACTCATCCTATTTGATTTGCAATAATGTAGGAAGAAGCAAATGATAGTAATGTGATAGTGTGTTGTGATTGCAAATAATGTTATAATTTCCTTGATGACGAAACTGATTATGTAGGATATTGTAGTGTTCTTTTTTTGGAACTGACAATTGAAAGATGAAATTAGTTTTAAATGCTTTAGTATGTCAAATTTTTGTGACAAAATCAACAAATGAGAAACGGCTTGTATAAGGATAAATTGCATTTTAAGTGAACTTGCTTGTGTTGGAAAGGGATTATATATGTCTAGCCCTTTCAACTTGACACGAAAAATCAGTTGAGGCATTCAAATTTCAATTTTGTCCAATTGGCCATTTGAACTTGGTTATTCGATAAATAATAAACATGAAATCTAAACTGGAAAAACTCATGTAATGCACATAAAAAAAAGGCACATTAATCCATCTGATATTATTTTAGGGAGCCCTAAAATGATCTTTTTACTTGTTATCTTCTTTTTCCTCAAACTCTTTAATATCATCAATCCCTTCCAAATCAAAGAAGTTGCTCCAATCAACCTCAAAATCCAAACCCACAAGCTCAATCGCCACCCAAAGCTTAGACAAACCGGCTGCACAGCTCTCTCTCTGCCTTAAGAACTGCTAACTCCTAATCCAAAACCCTAACTATAGCTCTTTCATTTATTTCCATTTTATGCGATTAGAGCTGCTAGGTTCAACAATCACTCTCCATCTCTATATATAATGGCAACAACAAAGAAGAGAAAGCTTATTTTCGTGAAGGTAGAAGAACGTAAGCCAAGCACCACCAGCCATAATCTTATCGTCAAGGTCGTTAACACTAAGGTTGTTCCTCTTTTAAGCCCTGTCATGCTTCCATATCTCAATCTCAGCATCCTGCATGACCCACCCATATCTCTAAGTGCCTTGTCGATCACAAAATCGTCTTTATCTTCTTTATCGCTCAAAATGAGCAAGGTATCGCTTGATTCTGTATTTATTTTATGCTTTGCCTCATGGGAGATAAATTCATTTTATGCTTTGATCATCTGGTATATGACAACTAATTAAGGTTTGCGTGTCTGGGTGTTTTGATATTTCTTTTATTTTTCTTTTTGTTGTTTATGAGAGATTTATCCAAATAATTTATGCCTTTCATTTTGAGTTTTTAATGTCTCCCTAACCTTTGTATTTTTGTGATTGTGCACTCCCTAAATGTTAATGCCAACTTTGTGCACCTAGTTTATGGAAAATTTTGAATGATTATTCTCAAAATTTTTTGTTTTCATTTTGGAAGGCATGTTTACCTGATGGATTACTTAGGACTTTGGTCATAATTTTTACAAGATTTTGTTTTTAAATTATTTTCAACTATAAAATTTTATGTTATGAATTAATTTACCTCATTTAAATTGATTTTGAAAGCTTAGAAGCTCCATTGATGTTTTGATACTCTCTCTCTCTTCTGACCTTAATTTTCTCTTCTATTTCCTGATAGTTTATTGATATTAATGTATAGGTGACCTTGCTAAAAGAGATGGCAATGCCATATTCTTTGGATTGATTGACGTTGGATGGCACATTTACTAATGATGCCGTGAAGAAAAAAAAATTTATCTTGGAGTGATATTGGAGGGACTATTTTGTATCTTGTATTGTAACAGCAAGCTTGATACTTAAACCATCCAAGCAATTTGGGTTTGATCATCGTAGTTGTGTGAGTTCTCTTCAGCTTATCAACTTACTATATATATGAGACATAATGATGATTTGTAGTTCTTATCTGTTTGCTTATGGATCTTATCCTAGCACGATTTAGAATCATAGCTGTGATTCTTATTGAAGCAATAGTGTGCTATAGTAATTGTTCAGTGGCTATTCTTGTTCTTCCCCTTTTTTCAAAGACTTGCAAAATGAAGTTATTGCAGAACTTTGCTATTTAAAAACATATTAAAATACTTATTTTTGGAGGAAATAAAAAACTATCATTAATCTGCTTGTAGAATCTTAAATCATATATCTTTCTTAGGCAAAGCTTAACACTTTACATGGTAATTTAGTTGGAACGGGACCCACTTACTTTGGTAATAGAAGATCTAGAATGGATACTCAACTAAACATGTTTTGTTTGTTCAATCAGTAAGTGTAGTAGATGAACTAGGTCTCTGATCTTATTCCAGTTTATAAAATTTAATTATGTTATTTTTTCTTTTTTTCCCTTCATACAGAAAACTTTATGGTTTTCTTATTTCTTATTCATATTGATTTTTTTTTTATTTTTTGTTCATAATTTGGCTTTTTGGTGTTGGTGGTGAGGTATTGGTTTACTTTGTGGCAAAAAAAGGAATTGGAGTGCAAAGTAGTAGTAAAGCAAGAGGTTGCTATTAAGTACGGATTGAATGCTTCAGCAAATAATTCATTAATAAAATTTACATATAGATATTTCCATCGTACATGACACATGTCATCATATCATTCATTTATTTGCCACAATATCGTGTTTGCAACACATGTGCTTTTGTTACCTAAAGAAATGCATATTTTGTGCTTATTTTATATCAAATTACCAATTTCAAGTGTCCATTTGGTCAAAATTGAAGTTTAGGTGTTTAACTAATTTTTGATACCAAGTTGAAGGGCGCTTCATGTATTATCCCTGTTGGAAAACTAGATATAGCTTTGTTAGTTTGTTTTCTTTCCCTTTATTTTGTGTCTATCATGGGTGCAACTTCTACTTGATCTTTTCAATTGTGTAATTAAATGATAATTGAGTAACTTAGTATGATTAAAAAGATGAAAACAAGCTTGAATAACCATGTTTAAATTGGAACACATTATGTAAGTTGGGGGAAAAATTATGCTAATGAAATTAAATTGATAAAATGATGAAAATAAGCTTAAATAAATCTTAAGAATGAGTATGGAGTAAAAGAGTAAGAAGAAAGGAATAACCATGTGGTACAACATAACTTGGCCAAATAGTAAATGTAGCACTCCAAACCTTAGTTATTCGAATAATTGTCAGTTAAATTCGATTTTTGTTGCGATCCGATAAGAATAAACTAGTGTTAATAATAATAGAGGAGAAAGAAAATTTAATATGTTAATTTATATTGAAATGGAGTTTGAAAATAGGAATGAAATTAATAAGTTGAAGGGAGCAAAAGGAAATTTTGGGCAATTAAAATGAAACTTTTATCCAATTTCCCCAAAACTACGTCATTTTGAGGATGGATTTTTTTTATTCACATGGCTGCAAATTCTAGGAGGATAATTCCTCATTTTCTCCACCGCCGCTTCCCCATTCTCTTTCTTTTCCCTCTTCTTTCTTCCCCTTTTCTAGTTATGCCATTGCTGTTGCACTACCCACCATCGCTATTGCAGCCTTTCGATGTTGTCTCTTCCCTTTTTCTCCCACTTTCCATCACGTAGCAATAGCTCAAACGTTCTTCCCCTGCTGCATTTCCTTCTATGCTTTGATTTCCCCTTTATTTTTGCCTTTGCTGCCCTTTTTCGTCCATTAATCTTAAGGTAAGCTTCATTCTTCCTTTTATTGATGTCTTATGATAGAAATTGAAAGAAAAGCGGAGAAATGATTAAGTTTAAGGATTTCAAGAATTGGGAAAATTTTGGGGACTTAGTTATTTTTTAAATTAATTAAGAATTAAAGCAACGACTAACTAGAATTGCCTTAAATTATGTTATTTGTGCATTTTTATTGAAATAACCAAGTTAAATTTTATGGAATTTTGAAGAAAAAATAGGTGAGATGGTGATGAATGAGAAAGAAGTGCAAAAATAAAGGCGAATTGAAGCATTTTGAAGGTTTAGTTGAGAAATTGACACTAAAAATTGGTATGTGTTCATTTAATTATATTTATCTTTAAATTTGTGTATTATGTAAGTAAAAATTTGAGGTATGTAACGTAGGACTTCTTATGAATTGATGTTATAAATATATATTTGAGTATTAAATAATAACATGAGATGATTTAATTGAATATGGAGGTTTTAATTGCAAATGGTCAACTAAAATATATTATGTAAGTTATAGTCTTTGAAGAATGAAGTAAGATTTCATAAAATTAATGTTATAAATAACTAATTAAATGGTTACTAAGTGGTATAAAATACTTTAATTAAATTATAAGGGTTAGATTTCAAAATTGTCATTTTATACATGCTATGTTAATTATAGACCTATAAAATATATATGTTGTTTTGTTGAATTGGATGGATAAACATTTTATTTTAAATGTGTAATTTGAAGAAGACATTATTGAAAATCAAAATTAATTTTTTTTGAGTCATGATATGATCTTAAATATGATACAAGTGATTCCTAATAAATTATATTGGTTGGCTTTAATTAATGATTTCTATCATGATTCTAAGAAAGTTGTTTGTAAATGTTATTTTGAAACACATTGGCTGGAACTTATGGCTACATAAGGGATTTGTTTTAACTTTTGGAAAAGACATAAATTAGATAATTTACCACTAATTGTAATCCTAAGAGAAGGCTTTGAAGTTGTGACTAACTTATAACAGAAAAATGAAATATGAATTTAATCATCATTTCCCTTAGTAAAACTAGATAAGAATTGGAGGTACGTGATTGGGTTGGCACTACCAATTAGGGGTAAATTTAGCAGTGTTGCACTATTACAAATGAAACAAAATTGAATGGCTTCAAGAGTTCTGTTCCGATATAAGAGATTTAATTTAAATAGTGGACCGAATAGCTCTGAGAGCTCTGTCCACATGCACACATACACATATAGCAGTAATAATAATAACCATAATAATAATAATGCTAAGAGAAATAGTAATGGGCCGAATGGTTTCGATAACTCGATTCCAAAATAACTTTCGCCTAGCTAGTTGAGGTCAATTCCACTGAATTTTACTTGGGGTAAATAAAAAAAAATAGTCAATTATCAAATAAATAAATAGGCGACTTGAATTGGAAGTTAATAGTTATATAATGACAAAATTGAATAGACTTAAATTTTGCAAAAAATGAGTTGATATGAGAATAGCACATGCTCAAATTATAAATATGGATTTAACATTATTTTATTTATTATGT